>CM053581.1:57929425-57948954 GCA_028627135.1 Pseudochirops cupreus | reverse complement strand
TCTGACATATACATGCTAGCTATATGACTCTGGGCAAGTCATACAATATCCCAGTATTATAGCAACTAAAACAAAAAATTGCAGGGAAGGTACCAATCTGCATTGGTAGAGGAGATTTCCTCACCTGAGAGTTCCCTATACTAATAAAACTACAGATCACATTTTATGTTTTATATTATAATGTCTATTACATACTCCTTTAAAATATATGGAATGCCTTATTCGTGTTATTTGATTGATATTGGAAGTCCCATTCACATCTACAGCTAAGAAATCATGATACTGACAGTACCACCATGATTTAAATAGGGGAGTTATGATAATTTTCCCTTTGCTCATCACAAACTGAGGTATCACAGAGTGGGAGAAGGGAAGAAAGGGGAGTAGGAGAGGCCCTCAACAGAAACTGGAATTTGAGCTGAGTTTTCAAGCAAACCAGGGAAGGTAGAAGATGGAAGAAGGATCTTTCCAGACAAAGGTTTGAGTGAGGGAATGTCCTATTCCAGGGACAGCGAGAAAACAGGTGTTACTGAACTGTAGCTTACAAAAAGGGGAGTAAAAATATGAGAAAATGGCTAAAGTTGTAAACAGCTTCAAATGCCAAATGGAGCATTTTCCATTTGATCCTGGAGATAAAAGACAGTCATTGTAGTTTATTGAGTGAGGGTGGTAGGAAGTGTGACATTATCAGAGCTGTACTTTAGAAAGATCACTTTGGTAGCTGAGTCACAGTGGGAAGAAATTTAAGGAAGGGAGACCAAGCAGAAGAAAAGTATTGTAATAATCTGGACCCAAGTAATGAGAGCCTACACCAGATTAGACCTATTGTATACCTCCTACTAAACTGAAAGCTCTTTGAGGGTTGATATGGTATTTTCCAAACTATGTATTTCTTTCATTGCCCACAAAAGGCCGTTGATATGATAGGCACACACTAAACAACATTCCATTGATTCTAACTGAACCAAAATATAGAGGCAACTCCTTGGCACCATCAAAAACAGTCACTTAAGGACACAGACAACACTTCCCTGCCCAACAACAACTGTTAATGAAAATCCCAGAAAAGAGAAAGAGGATTTGTGATACATAGAATGGTGGCCTGGGATAGTGGAAATAATGTTGAAGTTAGAGTTAGCAGAGTTAGATTTGAGCCCCAAATCCTATGACTTATAATGTAAACAATTCACTTAATGTCCTCCTTTCTCCAAACCTCCCCACATACTCTGTGATCCAGTGACACAGACCTCCTTAACTTCATCTCCTGACTGTGGGCATTTTCATTGGATGTCCCCCATGCCCCAAACTCTTTCCCTCATCTCCATCTCCTACTTTCTGTGGCTTCCTTCAAGTGTCAGCTAATGCCCTATCTTCTAGGAAACCACTCCCAGGCTCCCTTAAATTTAGTTCCTTAGCTCTGAGATTACCTCGAATTTACCTTGTATATGTCTTGTATGTATATAGTTTCTCCATTAGCCTGTGAGCTCCCTGAAATCATGGATTTTTTTTTTGCCCTTATTTGTACCCTAACCACTTACTACTGTGTCTGGCACATAAGTAACCCCTTAATATATACTTGTTGAATTGACCTGGCACCTTTTCTGAGTCTAGTTTTGTCTTCCATAGAGTAAGAATATTAATACTCAATGTTACCTCTTCCATGGTATTATCAAGAAGAATTGCTTTGTTAACCCTAAACTATCTAGTTTTGTTAGTTGGAAGGAAGAAAGCAAGCATTTATTAAGCCTTTACTATATTCTAGGTACCATTCTGACACTTTAAAAATATCTCATTTGATCCTCACAACAATTCTAAAGGTAGGTGTTATTTTCCCCTTATTTTATACTTGAGGAAATTGAATCAGACAGAAGTTCAGTGACTAGCTCAATGTCACACAGCTAGAAAATGTCTGAGGTCAGATTAGAACCCAGATCTTCCTGATCCAGGTCCAGGTCTCTATCTACTATGCCATTTAGTAGGGAGAAAGTGGGTGAGAAGATGAATGGGAGGTATGGAAATATTTTAACCTTTGATTAAACTCCCCAGATGAGTTGAAACAGGTCACTTCATTAAATCAACCTTTTATGTTCTACATACTATGATCAGAGCACACTATGCATCAGATCACTGACATAACTAAACCAAAAGAAGTAGGCAATAGTCTATTCTTCAATAGTCTATCCTGTTTTGAACCAATCAACATTTATTAAATTCTACTATGTTCCAGGCACTATATTCAACATCATAAATACAAAACCAAAATAAAATAGTCTTTGCCTTCAGGGTGCTTGCACTCTTTTAGGGGAGACAACATATCCATAAACAAATCTAGGAAAAATATAGGCAATGAATATACTGGAATTTGGGGAAACAAGGTAATGGCAGTGAAGGGCAACAGTCTAGGTTTAATGTCTTAGAAGGTGGCACCTGAGTCAATTTTTGAAGCACCCCAACGAGTCTAAAAATTGACAGTGAGGGAGTATATTATAATCATAGGAGACAGCCTGTGCGAAGGCACAGAGATAGACGATGGAACATCTTGTGGGAAGAGCAGCAAGACAACCAGGTTGTGTGGGCACATTGTGTCTGGATAGTTTGTCTGAATGGTTTGTCAGCGATAAACATAGTTCATGGAAACCAAGGCCCTTGGAAAAGAATGAGAGTAGGTTTGATTTTCCTGTCATCTCACTTCTCCCTGAGCATCTGCAGTCACATTTTTTGTTCACCCAGCTCAAGGAGTGACCTTGTTGATGAGGGTTAATGGAAGGGGTGAGAGTGAGGAGGGGTATAGATAGCCAGAACTGACAGCTCAAAAAGGCAGCTAGCTGGTAGAACTAAAACTGAAAGTGCTGAAAGTTGCTGAATTCAGCTATTCGCTCTCTCTTCCTATTGTCTTTACCTTCCCATTAAAGACCTGTGACTTCAAACGTACCTCCATTTGGCTTAATCCCTTCTTTGGGTTTTTGCTGACTTGTGCATTGACTATCCATTGGACTAATAGGCTGTCTAAAGGGAAGCTCAAGCTGATTTCTGGACCCAAACTTCCCCATATTGACAAATTTCTTCTTGTTCACGAACCTCTTTGCTCACCACTATGGAGGACAACTGCACTTCACAACTGGTAGACTCCTTTCCTGACACAGTGCCAGGATGAACAGGTGGTGACCTTAGCTATTCCTCTTTCCCTCATAGGTACTCTGTCTACTGCTTTAGATTTTGTCCCTACACACATATATCTCTCCAACTAGACTCTCCTTAGACAATGACCGAAATTGTTCAATCTCTGGAAAATTTTTGAGATAGACGAGATTATGACACAGCAGACCTTTAAGTAACTTGTGTTTTTCTGAGACATCTTACACACTGCAAGTGGACATAAATAAATACATATGAATGTATGTATATTCACATTACAGTGCAAATTAGAGTTAGAGTTCACAGGTGGGTATACATGTTGGTTTGTTTGCTTGTTTGTTTTGGAGGGGGGAGGCAAGGTAATTGGGGTTAAGTGACTTGCTAGAGGTCACACAGCTAGTAAGTGTGTTAAGTGTCTGAGTTAGTATTTGAACTCAGGTCCTTCTGACTCCAGGGCCGGTGCTCTATTGACAACCACCTAGCTGCCCCTGTACATATTTTTGGAAAATTAATTTATGAGTGGCAGGGACTGTTAGTGTGAAAGCTCCCTTCACTGATACACAGAGTGTGTGTGTGTGTGTGTGTGTGTGTGTGTGCGTGTGTGAAAACTTGTTTGTTTTTGTAAAATAACTTGAATAATGTGCATATATAAAGAAAGGTGACTATATCACCTAAATATGACTGAATATGGAATATAAAAGATGAGTTGATCCCTAATTGTAATATTCAATCCCATTATATCTTAACAACAGGCAGTAATGATCATAATAAACTAAGAAAACCTAAGTTTATTACTTAGTTACCCAGATGTGTTTTTTTAGTGGAGAATAAAATTATAAATACATTCTTAATTAATTTTCTAATACGAACTTCGTCTAAGTTCATTTTAAATCCTGTGGGTGAATATGCATACACAGATATTCATACACATACACCTATGTATTTAGATGATGATACATGTGTACAAATCATATCTTTTTTTTTTTTGGAGGGCCAACTGTGGTTAAGTGACTTGCCCAATGTCACACGTCTAGTAAGTGTTAAGTGTCTGAGGCCTGATTTGAACTCAGGTCCTGCTGACTCCAGAGCTGGTGCTCTATTCATTGTACCACCTAGCTGCCCCAAGTCATATCTTTATAATACAAAAGTATTCTCTAATTTTTTTAAGGCACTATTCTGAATGGTGATTATTTTTTAGGAAAGAAAAGGAACAATTCTTCACAATGCCCAAACTTCTGGCCCCTAAATGTTTGGTTCCTTTGTTAAGCCTCTGTTTGCTGAGAATGGGTTGTTTAGATAATGTCAAATAGGACCTTCATGAATTCAAGCAAAGTCTTAATTCAAGA
The DNA here is from genome assembly GCA_028627135.1 of Pseudochirops cupreus. Taxonomy (NCBI): domain Eukaryota; kingdom Metazoa; phylum Chordata; class Mammalia; order Diprotodontia; family Pseudocheiridae; genus Pseudochirops; species Pseudochirops cupreus. The sequence goes on along the minus strand of CM053581.1, from coordinate 57,944,473 downwards.
CTTAAAAACAGCTCATTTTTTTGCCTTCCGGAAAAACAACACCCACTTTACTAAACTGATGTGCAGTTGGTTAAAAAATAATAAAAAATAAATCTCTTTCCTTCTGTTTTAAAGAAAAAATATCTTCATTTTCAATTCAATAAAAGTGTCAAAATACCTTCATTAAATGTTAATTGTTTCACTTAAAATTTGACCTGAAACAATGGTTTCTGATCTTTGTAACTCCTGTTTGTCAATTAGTACACGGGCTGATCTGTTTTTAAACTCCTCAGTGTCTGCACAGGAACATCTAGTATGACAAAAGTTATTGTGACCACAATATTTTCTCTGTTTGCCCAAAATTCTCTGTGCTGTTGTAAAATAACTATAATTACTCTTAATATTATGAGTCATATCAACACTTCCCTATGTCAGTTCTGTAAGGAAGAAAGAGCAAATATAATATCTTTTTTTTCCCTTAACAAATGAGGTAACTGAGGCAATCTCAAAGTGGTTCAGCAAATTGTCCAGGACTGCACAGCTAGGATATATCAGGTCTAGAATTTGCAACCATGTGCTTTCAGATTCTAATAAAAATAATTCAGTCATATATACCTATGCATAGTCAGATTATATAAAGAGAGGAAAGTACCTTAGTGATCATCTATCTGGTACAACTTTCATGCATTTTGAAAATGAGCAAATGGAGGCCACAGGGAAATAATATGTGTTTCCCAAGGTCATATAGCTGATTAGTAAGTTGAAGTAAAAATGTAACTTCAACGGCATTTGCCGCCAGGTCTGCTTACCTGTTTCTGGTTCAATGGAAAAGTACGGCTGTCCTTCCAAGATACTGTACACCAACTTTGCACTGTTTCCATAAACAGGATCATCAGCATCAGTAGCTGTTACATTGGTTACCGATGTACCTGATTGAAAAGAAAACACTAATTAACACCTTATTCTTTGACAAGAAATAAACTTTCCAATCCATCACAAAGGTTTTGAATATGTACAGAAGTGTATGTGAGAAAAAAGAGAAGAGGGGAGTATTTTAAAATAAGAAGAATAATGCTATATATATATAACTAACAAAATGCTAACCTTTGAGAGAATAAATCCTGCCAGACTGGAGGAGTGTGTAAAAGCAAATCCTCTTTAGCATGTGCATTATTTAAAAAGATCTTTTGTAGCTTGCATTCAAAAGGAACTATTCGATCCATGTAGACTTTAGGAATATGCAAAGAATTTTTCAAAAGAATATGAAACACATGGTTAATAATGCAACATGACATGTTGCCTTTGAGTTTTACAAAAGCATACCTGAAAGAACCTGGAAAACTTTGCCACGGGCCTCCTCCAGCCCAATATAGCCATTTGGGAGGATGGTCACTTTTTTAACCTTATCAATCTAGAATTGAACTAATGTCTGAAATTTAAAACCTTGAAATTCTGTGTTCCACCTACAGAGGCCTGTTCTTCCACGTCTTTAACTTTCTTTGTCACACAAGTCTAATCCTTTGACCCTTATTTGAATCTTTGGTTGCCTCACCCATCTTTAATCTTCCAGTCCTTTCCAATGAACCAGCAACTGTTCATTACGTACCTACTAAGTGCCAAGCATAGTGCTAGGAACCGGTGATACAAAGGAAAAATAAAACAGTTTTTCTTCATGAGGAGTTCCCATTTTATCTGAAGAGACAGCATGAATACATATAGGCTTATATAAGATTTGTACATATTTTAAAAGCATAGTTATACAGGAGGAAGACTTTAGCAGCTAAGGGTTCAAAAAAGGTCCCACGTGTTTGAAGCAAGGTTGCCCACTCTCCCCATTATTATTTTGTAGAGTTGTAAAATTGCTAACAAGAGCAAAAAAAGGGAAAAGAAAGAAATAAAAGGCATAAAGATAGGTAAAGAAGAGACAAAATTATCCCTGTTTCCTGATGAAATGATCATATACTCTAAAGTCCTAGGAAATCAACAAAAATACTACTTGAGACATTAATAGCTTCAGCAAAGTTGCACACTATAGAATAAACCCTCAAAAATCAACAGCACTTCTCCATAATAATAAGAAAATTCAAGAAGCAAAAATTTTAAAAAAAGGAAATTCCTCTGCAAATAAGTATAAGATGCATAAACTATCTGAGGACTGACCAACCAAAGCACACAAAAGACTTATATAGATTAAATTACAAGGTGCTCCTTAAAGAAATTAAAAAAAAACTGGAGAAATGCACAGTAATCATAGCTAACCTGTGCCAATGTTGCCAAAGTTAACTTATATCCTTACTGCTACAACATTCAAATTACTAAGGTGATACTTTATAGAATTTAATAAAATAATAACATAATTCATTAAAAAAATAAAAGATGTAGAAATGATGAAAAGAAAAGGATATGAAGGGGAAATAGCACTTCCAGACCTCAAATTATATTATAAAAAAGCAATCACACAACTATGTGGTATTGGACAAAAAAAAAAAAGAGCTAGATCAATAAAACAGACTAGAAAAGCGAGAATCAGAAACAATAGAATGTAGTAACTCATGTTTGATAAAGTGGAAAACATAAATTAACCAGGAAAAACTTCTTATTTGATGGGGGAAAAAAAACTCCAGGGAAAACTGAAAAGCAGACTATTAGAAATTAGGCTTAAACTGACACCTTATACCATACCACCCAATATATCCTAAATGGATATGTGATTTTAATATTAAAGATTACTCTATATTTAAAAAAAATAGAAGAGAAACATATCAAATACCTTGAATAGCTATAGGTAGGAGACTTATTTCTAACTAAAAAAGAGATAGAGGCAATTACAAAAGATAGAAGAAATAAATTTAACTACATGAAAGTGAAAAGCTCATGTAAAACATTAATACATCAAGGCTGTGAAGGCAAGTGCTCAAATGGGGAAAAAAAGCTTTGTATCAAATTTCTCTGAAAAGACCTCGTTATCCAAGACTACATCTCTTTATTGATTTACATCACTCTGGCTCTGTCTATAGAGCAGCTAGGTGGTAGCATGGATAGAGTGCTGTGCCTAGACTCAGGAATACTCATTTTCCTGAATTCCTGGCCTCAGACTCTTACTAGCTATGTGACCCTGGATAAGTCACTTAATCCCATTTGCCTCCGTTTCTTCATCTGTAAAATTATCTGGAGAAGGAAAAGACTAATCACTCTACTAACAAGAAAACACCAAAAGGGTTCATGAAGAGTTGGACTTAACTGAAGCAACTGAACAACAAAAATCTCTGTCTACAGATATATATACATACATATATATATATATATATATATACATATATATATATACATATACATATATATACTCAGTATGTATATAATAGTCATTCCCCAACGGATAAATTATCAAAGGATATGAACAGTTTTCAAAAGAAGACTGCAAAGTATTTAAAGACATGCAGAAAAATGCTCTAAATCACTAATAACCCCAAAATTTCATCTCACATCATGCAAATTGTTCAGAAATGACAAAACTATTGCAATAGTCAATGTTAGAGAGGTTGTGAAAGGATAGACACACTAGAACATTATTGAAGGAGCTTGTAAAATAGTACAACCATTTTGGAAAGCAATTTGTAAGTATTCAAATAAAGTGGCTAAAATGTTCATACCCTATGAAACCTGAAACTCCATTACTGGGCTTATACCACAAGGAAGCCATTTATAGGAGAAAGTTCATATCACACACACACACACACACACACACACACACGTAATATGAACTTATACATATGTACACATACACACATATACTCTATCTATCTACCCATCTATCTGTCTATCCATCTATTTAGTTGGTTGTTGGCCTTCTTTCTCGAAGAACACCAAAATGACAAGTTACAATGCATCCAACTGTGGCTGATCAGACCAATATGAGCTCAGAATGTTCTGTCATAGGTCAGACACCAATAGTCCATATGAACATTTGGGGTAGATTCTCTTAATTTGCGCAGGCAGCATTTCTTTTGAGTTTCTTCAATTCTGCTTTGCTCGTAGAGCACAACACCTTCTCCGAGGATTATATATACATGTATATGTATAAATACAAGGACATAGATACACACTTACACATATATGCATGCATATACATATGTGTGTGTGTGTGTGTGTGTATATATATATATATGTATATATATATATATAAACATTTATAGCAGCATTTTGTGTGATAGCAAATAATTGGAAACAAAATCAACAGCCATCAATTGGGGAATTGATGAACAAATTGTAATACATGAATGTAACAAAATACTGCTGTGCTATACAAAACGAGCGTGTGTGTGATGAATACAGAGAAGCATGGAAAGATGAAAAGTAAAGCACACTGAGTCAAGAAAACAAGGTACACAATAACTACAATATAGCAAATGGAAAGGACAACCAGCCACCAAAATAATCAAAAGTAAGTGTAACAAAATGAAGACGATCAAGTAGGTCATTGATGAAGAGATTCAAGACAACCGCAACCCACCCCTGCATGGAGGTGTGTTGTCCGCTGATACTAAACATTACGTATTTTCAGACTTTTTCAACATATCAATGACTTGTGTTCATTTTTTTCCTCTTTAAAAACACTACTTGTTTTATAGGATGCCATCTGGAAGAGAGAACAGAGAAAGATTCTTGGGATAACTGTGATGGTGCAAGAAACAAAAGGCATCAGTAAAAATGAAAAAGAAAGAAAGTCTCCATGTAAGAGGTAGCATTTCCCATTTGAGCTTAGCTTTCAGGGAAACTAAATATTCTAAAAGACCAATGTGGGGGGTGAGGGAGATGGAGACTCATTCCATGTGCTGGAGACAGCCTTTGCAGAGTCACTGAGATGGGAAATAGAGTATTATGTGTGAAAAACAACAGAAAGGCCCCTTCGATTGGATTATAAAATGCATGAAGGACAGTAGCATATAATAAGGCTAGAATGATGAGTGGGAGTCAGGTTGTGAAGGCTTTTAAGGCACACAGTAGGGATTGTATTAGATACTAGAGGTAATAGGGAAAGTTTATTGGGTAAGGGACTGGCATGGTCAGAATTACACCTTAGAAATTCAGCTCTTGGCATAGTGCCTGGTATATAGTCGATGCATAATAAATGTTTACTAATTGATTGATTATTAATTGAAATGTTAGGTTAGCAGCTATCCTGAGGACAGATAAGAGAAGGACCTGAGTCAATTAGGTTATTTTCATACTCTAAGCAACAGTGGATATGGGTCTAAACTAGGGGTTATGAGAGGAAAGAGAAGCTGTTTCTTCTCCATTTCTTCAAAATGGAGAATTTGGCCATTTTTAGTGCCAAAAGTACTTTTGCTGGCATAAAGAAAATATTGCTTTTTTTTTCCAGAAGAAGAAAGATGAGTCAAAATGTGAACTTAATATTGCAAGAACTTACTTATTCTGACATAGTAATTAGAATATGAAGTAAAGTTTTTGTTGCTGTTGACTCATTTTAAAGATGTATCCAATTCTTCATAATGCCATTTGGAGTTTTCTTGGCAAAGACGTCGGAGTGGTTTTCAATTTCCTTCTGCTTATTTAAAGATGAGGAAACTGAGGCAAACAGTGTTTAGTGACTTGCCCAGGGTCTAGTAAGTGTCTGAGGACAGATTTGAACTCAGGGACATGAGTCTTCCTGACTTCAGATCCAGTGTTCCATCCACTGTGCCATCTAGCTGCCCTCAGATAACATTACCAGAAAATAGAAAAATTGAATTGATTTCACTTGTTTCTTTATTTTTCTTTATAATCTCAGATAGTCATCCCAACAGACTTTCTACACTATTCTTCCTAGTTTTTTATGTTATGATAACACCAGAACAGCTCAGAACTTTATCCTTACTCTTGAAACCTTAGGCCTTGAAATTTTGGTGGTGGTAGTTTTGTATTTTTCTGATAGTTACTGAGCTCCTTCATCTCCATCCCACTCCCAATTCAGCATAAAACCCAGCATGTCAATGCAAAAATTTGTTCTGTGTGATTATGCATATTAGTTATGAAGTTTCAGTTTTTCTTTTATTTTTAAAAAAGAGGGAGAGAAAATCAATTTTTTTAAGTTAATCAAAAAAAGACAAAATTGAATTTTAAAAAAAGACATACAAAAGAAGGGAGTAAAGATAGGTACCAGAGCATGGTTATGAAAATCTGATATAATCTTGCACAGAGAATTTCAGGAACAATAAAACTCAGAAGGAACTGTGTCTAAATGGAAAGGAATGCTGAGAACGTTTCATTTTGTTTTGTTTTGTTTCCGTTATAGTGGTTTTTGGAGGTGAAGGAGGGCTAATGGTATTGGAGAAAAGAGGAGGATCAAAGAAGAGATAAAGCTAATGCTAACGGCACGGTGATAATTGATGACAGAGAGAAGGCAAGATAATTCAACTCATTTTGCTTCTGTGTTTTCTGTTAAGGAAAATATGTAATCTGGGAAAGAACAAAAATGACTAATGGGGAATCGAAATTCAAAATAAGTAAAATGATAATGAGAGAGCACCAAGTTGCCCTTGATAAGTCATATGGCCAGATAGGTATAAATCAGTCACTGAAAGAACTTGGAGATATGATTGCCATACTCTTTATCAGATCATATGTCGAGTGTTTGGTTTTGGTTCTAGGTACCACATTTTAATGAAGCATGGTAAGAATCTAAAAAGCTGAAAGGGTTTCATAGTAGGTCAACCAGGAATGATAATAGGCCTCCAGCTTCAAGATCATGCTTACAGAAAACTGGTAGAAAGAATTGGAGTGTTTAACCTAGAGAATAAACATGATAGCTACCATCAGGTATATGAAGAGCCCTTGTGTGAAAGAGACATTAAATGTGATTGCCGAGCTTTTGTCGGTAATCTTTGAAAGATCATAGGGAATGGAAGAGGATTCATAGGACTGCAGAAGAGCAACTTTCCTGATTTAAGAGAGAGAGAGAGACAGAGAGAGACAGAGAGAGAGACAGAGAGACAGAGACAGAGAGACAGAGAGAGAGAAAGACAGACAGAGAGAGAGAAAGACAGACATAGACAGAGAAACAAAGAGAAGAGTAGATTTCAAGATGATGAAGTTTACTTCAATTCCTGGGAAAAATTGTTGAACATATCATTAAAGCGATGGTTAATGTGCATCTAGAAAAGGAAGCTAGGATCACTGAACAGCTACATAGCATCATTAAAAGCAGTTTATTGTCAGATCAACCTCGATTCCTTTTTTGACTAGTCTTATATGTCAAGAGAATTCTATAAAACAGTTTACCTATAATGTCAGGAAAATATTTCAAAAAGTTTCTCATCCTCTTCTTAAGTGTTCTCATCTCTTATTCTTGGATTATGCTCATTAAAATTATTCAGCATTAAGACATTGCTCTGTGGCATTTACATTTTTATAGTCATTGTGTATGTTTTCCTTCCTACTCTAATTCTTTCTTCCTAAATTCATAAGAATATCATATTTCCCTGAGTTCTTTATATTTGATGTTTTATGGTATAACAATATAATGTATAATATTCATACACCATAATTTTAAGACACTCTTCTATCAATGAGTATCTAAAGCTTTTCCCATTTCTTTGCTATGACTAAACATGTTTCTTCAAATATATTTATATAAGAGGGAATGTAGGTGCTCAGCAATGAAATCTCTGAGTCAAGGAGTGTCACTTTCCATAATGGTTAGGATTAACGGCTCTGCCAAGTGTTCGCTAGTTTGCATGTTGGTTTTTTTTTTCCCCACAGCCTTTCCAAAATCATTCACGACCATCCTTCACCATTCTGACAGTTTCTTTGGAGTGCAGTGAAACTTCATTTTCTTTTAAATTGTATTCATCTGATTTATCTTACTTTTAGTGATTTGGAGCAATCTTCACGTGATTATAGATTATTTGAAATTTTTCTTTTGAATACTTTTTTCATATCCTTTGACCACCCATTTATTGAAGTTCAGGTTTTGTTGTTTTTTTTTTCTTGTATTATTATGTTAACTCCCTATGTATCCTGGATAACAGATTTCTATCAGGTATTTGATGAAAGGATTTTTTTTTTCAGTTTGACAGCTTTGCTTTTCCTGCTAGTTGCAGGATTTACTTTCTGTAAAAGCTCTTTAAATTATGTGTGTGTGTATATATATAAATTTATATATTAAATTATATATATGTATATATAGTCTATTATATGTTTGATGATCACCTCTATCCTTTATTTATTTAAAAATTTTCTCTCTAGTCAGTTGAGGAAAGTACTAGGTCTATACCCTAAAAAGATCAAAGGAAGAAGGATAGGTCATATCTATACAAATATCCTTATAGCAACTCTTTTTGTGATGGCAATGATTGGGAAACTGAGGGATCGGCTATCAATTGGGGAATGACTGAGCAAGTTATGGCATTTCAAATAGATGGAATACTATTTTTCTTTAAGAAATAATAGTAGGGATGCTTTCAGAGAAACCTGGGAAGATTTGTATGAAGTGAACTGAAGTGAAGTGAAAAGAACTAGGAGAACAATATCTATAATAAATATAATATTTTCAAAACAAACACAAATGACCAGCCATGATCCCAGAGGACTCATGATATAACATGTCATGGAATTAGAATACAGACTGAGACAGTTTGGGAGGGGTGCTTTGTTTGGTGGGGAAGGAGTTGGGGCATAGAGATTTCCTGAAGGGAATATGTTTTAATTATTTAGATAGATAGATAGATAGATAGATAGATAGATAGATAGATAGATAGATATAGATATAGATATATATGTATATGTATATATGTGTGTGTATGTATGTGTGTGTGTAGTGAGAGAGAGAAAGAAAGAAAGGCAGGAAGGAAGGAAGGAAGGAGGAAGGAAGGTAGAAAGAGAGAAAGAAAAAGGAAAGAAAGAAAAGAAAGGTAGCTATTTCCAGTCTCCATTTTAAAGATTTTTTTTTCAGACATTTAGGTTAAATACCCATTTAAATTTGATTGTGGCATATGGTATAAGAAAATATGCCGGTGGGAATGTATCAGGTATGATTTGGAATAAATACCTATGTATTCTCTTCCAACATTTTTATTCCTCAGTTCTCCTATTCTAAGTACTGGGACCACTAAGCACAACATTTCAAAGAACATAGAGTAGAATGCATCCATGGTAGTCTGATTATGTTGGGGTGGAGTTGTAATGGCAATGTAATTTGAATTTGAAGATCTTGTACCTGCTACCTTTGCCAACACAAAGGGATCTTCAAATTCAAATTACAGGGGTGGAGACTGAATAGTATATGCTGTATTAGGATGAAATGGAATTGGGATGGTTAGATTAAGTATACTATCTCTATTAAAAAAAATGTCATTTAGAATGGGTTTAGCCTTTTTTTCTTGGCAAAACTGCTTTAAAAAAATACCAAGACTGTTAATAATATATTTCTGTAGCGCTGTGAGGTTTATAAAGCAACTAACAACCCTGAAATTTGGATTCTGCCGCATTTTAATGACGAGAAAACTGATCCTCCAGGAGATGAAATGCCCTGCTTGGGGAAGGAGGGGGAAGGGTGAAAACATTTGTTCTGTGCCTATTATGTGCCAGGCTCTGTGCTAAGTGCTTTACAAGTATTATCATATTTGATTCTTACAACAATCCTGGAAAGTAGGTGCTAATATTATCCTGAATTTACAATTGTGGAAACTGAGGCAGGCAAAGGTTAAATGACTTGCCCAGGGTCACACAACTAATAAATTTCTGAGATTAGATTTGACAAGTCTTCCTGACTCAAGGCTCAATATTTCATTTATTGTGCTAACTAATTTAACAACATTGCATAATTTGTACATATCAGAAGTAGAATTCAGAATAAAATTTTCTGATTCCAGATCAAGCTTCTATCACAATTCTACAGAATATGAAACAGAATTCCCTTAAAATTAGAGCTGTCCAAAAATGAAAGCATCTGCTTTGATATTTAGTGAATTCCCCATTACTAGAGCTCCTCAGGCGGATTGTACATGGCCACTTGTCAATGATATTTTTAGGGACATCTTGCTCAAGTATAGGCAAGTGAGAATATGTAAAGTCCTCTTCATTCTAAGACTCTTTGTTTGTAATGAGGTTTTTATTTCAGATTGAAGGCCTTGGCATCCTCCACCTACACTAAGAATAAAGGTAAAAGAAATGAGCTCTGATTTCATACAAGGCATTGATTATGAAATAACTTGACTAGACGCTGTGTGTATGTGAAAGAGAGACAGAGAGAAACAGAAAGAGACAGACAGAGAGACAGACAGGGACAGAGAGACAGACAGAGACCAAGAAAGACAGAGACAAAGAGACAGAGACAGAGATAGAGATATGTATAGCCTCCAAAAGGGATGATTTCATGAGCCACACTTGTTTAAATGAGGAAGTGCTAGTCCAGTTATATTTCTTTTTAAATATAACATTGTTATCTTAACATTATGCTGACAACTGATCTGAAGACTAGAGAAAGAAATAATTTGTCAAAGCTTTCACAGCTAATTTCTTGGCCTGAGTTTTCTTATGCACAAAATGAAGAGGTCAGATTAACTCAAGAGATCTTTAACTGAGATCCATGAACTTAAAAAAAACTGTATTTCAATACACATGATTTCCTTTGTAACCCTATGTATTTTTTGTATCTAAAAAAACACTATTGTGAGGAGTCCATGTGTTAACAGACTGCCAGATGAGCTCATGACAGGAAATAGGTTCAGAAACCCTGGATTAAATTATTTTTAAATCCCTTTTGAGCTCTAACACACCAAGTCCAATGGATCAGATGCCTTTTTTTTTTTTTTGAGAAAAATTGTTCCACCTCTTGACCTATTTGGGGGAGGGGGAAAAGGAAGAAAGAAGAAGGGTATAAATGTATTATGGTAGTGACTTAACTACCATTGCACATAACTGGAACTATATTACAGCATTGGGACACATTCATGGTTTTGAATTTGATTTGTTTCATAGTTGTGTATGAGTAAAGAACTAAAGAAAAAGAATGACATTTAATTTGACACAATAACAATTCAGTTAAATTAGATTTAACAACTCTTTATTAGTGCCTTTTATGTATAATACATTTGAATTAGGAAGAAGCATGAAATAAGATCGCCTCTTTCAAGAAGCTAACCTTCAAATGGAGAATCTCAGAGATAAAATTTACAGATGAACAAGTATAATCCAAGGCAGAACAAAAGTGCAAGGAAAAAGTCTAACGTGCTATGAGAAATTTAAATATGGCAAGATTGTGGGAAGGAAGATCATTGCAGGGGGACAAAAAGATGTACTAATATGCTAGTAGTGGGTCTACGAATTAGTTCAAAACTAACTCAAAGTTGGGCTACTTTAAGAAAAGCATGCCACTTAGTCTTCATCAGGAGCATTGTACTCAGTTATGAGAATCACAGATTAAGAAGGGTATTGATAAATTAAAGATTGTTCAGAGGAGAACAAGATGGTGAAGGGTTTTGAATTCATGTCATATGAGGATCATTTGAAGGAACTGGACAGTGCTAGCCTAAAAAATAGAAGACTCACAGTAACATAAAAACTGTGATCAAGGATGAAGGCTTCTCATGGGGTAGAAAGATTAGACTTATTCTGATTGACCCCAGAAATAATAGGGATAAGATATTTCAGGCTTAATGAGAGGAAAACATAAACACACACACACACACACACACACACACACACACACACACACACACACTTCCCTTCTTCAAATTTTTCTTGGTCATTTTATCTAAATTTCTCTTTTGAGTCCTTCTCAATATACATAACATTAATGATTGACATGAATGTATTCTATAAGGTTTGCAAAGCACTTTAAAAACATTTTTTCATTTGTTCCTCACAGAAACTCCACGAGGCATATATTAAGGTATTATTGTAACTATTTTACATATGGGGAAAAATTCAACAAGGTTATGTGATTTGTTGTAGAGATAAGAGTACTATATTTAGTAAAAGACGAAGTTTGAAATCCTGCCTTGGCTGCTTACTACAAATATGATCTTGTTCAAGACATTTTCCCTCGCAGAGACATAGTTTTCTCGTCTAAAAGGGAGGGAATGAGCCTAAATGATCTGCTAATTTTGAATTTATGACTCTATCATTTAACTGTTACAGTCATAAAGTTTGCAAACAACTAAGGAAAGATTAGAACCTGGTATTTCTGACTTTACAGTGAATTTCTTTGGGTTTTTGTTTGCTTTTTAGTCACTCGATTGATTGCTTTCATATTTGTGCACATATCAGATTTCCCCTAGCAAAGTGAACTTTTTAAGAATAGGAACAATCATTTTTCATCTCTTTATCCTCAAGATCTAGCTTCATTATTTTCACATTCACATATATTCAAATGGACCTGGGATCTCATAAATGTACCAGTTCCTTGTAACATTGCAGGTCACTTCCCATTTTATCCATGCCCACCCATTGTTTATGACTCTTGTCTGTGACTCCAGATGAATTCATAAATGGCAACCAAAGGTTGTCTACCCATTACGTTCTAGGCTTTTCTTGATTCCTCATGATACCTTAAGTCTGCCAATGGAGTACATGGACGCTCCATTAGTTAGACCTCTTAATTTTTTACTCATATGCTTCTTCACTGACAACCTTAGTTCCATTTTTTATTTGTAATTCTTATTTCTAGTGTGTAGTAGGATGTCCATGTCCATCATATGCCTTTCTGTAAAACAAAACATTGCATGTAGTAGGCACTTAATTAATGTTTTATGGGACAGAATTGCAGCTTTTTCCCAGATTTTTTTTTTCTCTAGATGATAGATCTCCTGGGAATCCACATCCTGCCATGTGGCCCATTTGAAAAATGAAAACTAAACCACTACTTCCTTGTCAAGGAGGATATTTCTTCTGATAGTGATTCAGTACAGTCGATAGGCCTATATGCCAGGATAGATGTGTGGGGAGTTTTCTTCCAAGCATTCATCAAATTCATACCCATGGAAAAATGGATGTTTTGAGGTTAATCTTGCAGCAGCAAAGATCCAGAGTCAAACTGCAGTAGTGAGTTTTCCCTGGAAATTCATGCAGAATGCCAGCCACAAAAGCAAATGAAAAAGTAAAAACCTTGCAGGATAATGTTTCTTCAAAGTATCGACTGTTGGTTTGTGATAAATCGAGCCCCAAGTAATACCCAGGAAATATCACCACCAGAATTCTCTGTTTGCATTTTCATTTGAAACTCTTTTTTTGTTCCTTTGTCAGGGCTACAACAAACTCATTTAGCTGGTGACTATAAATTTGACATGGTGCCATTTCTACAAGAAAGACACTATTCTAGTCCAAGTTGATGTTGATCCTAATTATAATAATATAGCTGTTGTATTTCTAACCGTAGCCAACAAAATAATCACTGTTTTCACATCAGAGTGTACTAGTGTCGCTGCATATATGAACACTTGGCTATCAAGGTGAATTCCATTTTTAATAAACCCAATTTTCACCACTTAGTTGGCCTAAGCCATGATCCTGCAACACTAATGACGTCCTGATTAAATGAAAGCTGCTGATATGGAGCTCAGATTTTAATTAATGAAGATCTGTAATGTGACTTCCCTTCCCACCGACCCCCATACACTGGAGGGATTCATTCGACTGGCAGTAGATTCCATAGGGGTTCGCTCTCAGTCAGAGAAGCAGTACCACAGAGTTAGCAATCAAAGATTTTACGCTGCCAGGGTGAGCTGGTTTCAGTTTGCTGGCAAACTGAGATGAAAGACCTTCATAAAAGTAAGATGTTTGTGTTTGGGTAGCCTAGTTCTGTGAGCCAGGCTATACTTTTTTATGAGCAAGTCAGTGTACCGATTCTGAGCATTATTCAGAAAGAAAAACACCGACAGGGTCGCAGCTAGTAAGAAAACAAAGGTCTTGCTTAGTGTAGGCGGAGATGCAAGGTATGCATGGGAAAATCTTAAACTGCTGTGACTTAAAGAACAAGGTTATTCATTCACAAGTCCCATTTATTCATGTACTATACCCATAGAAGCACTCCCTCCTCAGCTCTGCCTTTTAGAATCCTTCTCTCCCTTCATGGCTCCACTCAGATATTCCCTCCTCCATGAAGACTTCTTTCATCCTACCCAATACTCTCTTGATTAATCCTAGATAAAAGTGTGTCTTCCTCTTTATCCCCCCCGCCCCGATCAGTATAATATATATTTATAAACTTAGACAGATATGTATATCTGTATAAATTTGTAACAAATTACAACAAAGCAAGGTAATTTCTCCTGTCTTTCCTGAAGGAATAGTCTTCCCAATGCTTGCAGCATTTGGGCCACCTCTCCATCTTTATATCGAGTCATCCAATAGACTGAATCAACTCCTTTGCTCTTAAGTAAACATCTTTGGAACTGAAAATGTGCACATCCACGTTTCCTTGAGTTTTTATGTTCCCCCCCCTTACCCTTAAAACACAATTCTTATTTTAATTCAAGTCCCCAGGAGAATTCTCATTTCCTTAATTCTTGAAGCCCTTATATTTACAAGAGCCTGCATGAGGATTATTCCTGCTGGGAACCAGAGAAACCAACATTCTTACACGCATTACATCTGTACCAAGCTTTCCAGACGTGTTCAATATCACTTCTCTTTACATTGTCTACACTTGAGTCAACTGACCTTCTTACTGTTCTTTATGTACAACATTCCCTGTCTAGACTCTATACCTTTACTTGTGCTTTTCTGTGCCTGGAATAGACTCCCTTCTCATTTATACCCCTTAGAAGCCTCAGTTTCCTTCAAAGATCAGCTTAAGCTTCACCTTCTAAATCTTGACAATTTTTATCCTCACAGCTACAAACATCTTACTCTCTCAAACTTATGTTTAGGCTTTTAAAATGTATATGCTTAGGTATGTATATACTGTCTGTCCTGATGGAATCTAAGTTCCTTACTTAAAAATTAAAACAAAAATGTTATGTCTCTCCAGCACTTAGCTTAGGGACCCATATGCAATAGATACCTAATTAATACTTGCTGATATATATATATATATATATATATATATATATATATATATATATATATATA
>CM053581.1:57896520-57919519 GCA_028627135.1 Pseudochirops cupreus | reverse complement strand
GCTTTGTTTGTACAAATTGAAAGTAAGAAAACTATTGAATTTATAAATAAAACTAAGAGTTGGTTTTATGAAAAAAACAATAAAATTGATAGACCCTTAGTCAATATGCAAGGTTCCATTTTAACCAAAAGCAACAAACGTCTTAAACAAGTGGCAAGACCTGGGGTTAGTTGGTTTGAGAGGCTGCCTGAGCCCCAGCCACAAGAACTTTTGTCCCCAGGCTGGTGAAGAGAATTGGGCATTTGAGCCCAGGAAGATCTAGGGAACCACTTCTGACCAGGAACATCAGATCCAGCTGTGCTGTGAAGAGCTGTGGGGGAGAGAAGTAACCAGCACACACCTGGTGAGTACAGAAGCAGTGGGGCATAAATCCCCTGGCTGTGAGCACTTACCGGAGGTTGGAGGTTTGACTTTGGTTTTGGGATAAAAGGAGGAACTCAAGCTCTGGAGCAAGAGGCACCATTTCCCATACTCCAGGACTAAAGGTGACTACAAATAATTAAGTTATCACCACAAAAAAAAATGCACAGGCAAAGGAGAAAGAATCCAACCACAGAAACCTATTATGGGAATAGATATGACTGGATTTCATCTTCAGAGGATGATATTGAAGTAAAGAAACCCCCAGAGAGTAATGTCAAATGTTCACCTGCCCCAAAAGTATTTGTAGAAGAACTTAAAAAAAGGCTTTAAATATCAAATGACAGATGGAGGAAAAACTAAAAAAGAAAAAAATAATAATCCAAGAAAAACAAGAAGGGTATGAAAGGAAAGTCAACCAACTAGAAAAGAAGACCCAGAATTTTAAGGAAGAAAATAACACCTTGAAAATTAGAATTGGGCAAAGTGAAGCCAGTGAAATTATAAGAGATTAAGAAATGATTAAACAAAATATAAATAATGAAAAAAAGAAAAGAAAAAGTGAAACGTAAGAAAAACAACATATTTGGAGAATAGATCAAGAAGAGAAAATATAAAAATAATTGGACTAAATGAACATTATGATCAAAAAAAGAATCTTGATATGATAAAACAAGAAATAATTAAAGAAAATTATCCTGAAGCATTTGAACAAGGGGGGGAAGTAGAAATAGGAAAAAAAGAAATAACATTCATTGACTACTACTTAAAAGAGATTCTATGAGGAAAACTCATAGGAATATCATAGTCAAATCCTGAAACCCCCAGCTCAAGGAAAAAAAAATTAAAGCATCAAGATTAAAACAATTTAAATATGATGGTACCACAATTAAAATTGCACAAGACCTAGCAACAGAGACATTAAAGGACTGCAGGTCTTGGAACACAAAGTTTTGAAGGGCAAAAGAACTGGGGCTCTGGTCAAAAATATCCTACAAAGTGAAGTATTACCTTGAATGAAAAAAAGGACATTTGATAAACTCTCAGACTTTCAAGACTTTGTTTTTAAAAAAATCCTGAATTTAATAGACAATTTGACATACTAGTATCAATAGAAATATAAGGTTCATAATAAAGACTGATTATAAGGGATCCATAAGGACAGACTGTTTACTTCTTATATTTGTAAAATGTATGTCTAAGATTTTTATTAATACTTGGGTAGTTCATAAGAAAGAGTAAGAGTAAGGGGTAAACCTGAGTGTGAATGAATTTAAAAAGTAAAACCATTTAGGAATAGCTTAAAAGAGTAATTGTTTTATGCAAATGAGGTACAAGAGAACGAATTGATACACGGGAATTAGATGGGGGAAGGAGGGCTGGTAGTTCTGGTAACCTACTTTCATTGGGAATGGGTTTAAGATGGAATAGTACATATGTATTTAAAAGACTATAAACATCTTCTAAATTCAGAAGAAATAAAAGAGTAGGGGCATAGGGAGGAAGGAGAAGACAAGGGGGGGATTTTTAGAGGGGGGTGAGGGAATAGGTAAATAGGTGTATAGAAAGGTATTTAGATTTATGGGACTTGGAGGAAAGGGGAGGGATCCTTGGAGGGGGGGTAGGCAAGTTACAGAAGGGCAAGGTAGTGGATAAAAATAAAATAGAGGAGACAGGAGGGATAGGAAACAAGATATATGCACACACATAAAAACAAAGATCGGGAGTAGAACAGATTTGGGAAAGTATATGTCTGTATATGTACGTATATATGTATATGTGTATGTATATATCTATAGCTATGGAGAAACATATCTAAACTTTATTGTAGTCTTCTGGGAGGTAGGGGATGGTATGTTTATATTTATAGCTATAAAGAAATATATCTAAACTTTATTGTGGGCTTCTGAGAGGTGGGGGGAGGGAAAAAAGTAAAAAAAAAGTACACAGCAGAGAACAAAAGGAAACTCATAAGAAAGCAAAAATGGACAATTCTCAGCACAATCAGTATCATTTATCATACAGGCTTTCTTGAAATGAAAATTTATTGTTACCTATTTTGAATCCTCACTTATGCTCTGCTATGCACATGACATGCTTTTTCCCCCTAACTTTGTATTTAAGTTACAATATTTAAGTTTATGATGATTTTGTTTCTTTTTTCTATTCTGTATTTGTGTTCTGGTATTTGAGTATAAAATAAAATTTTGGGAAAAAAATATATATAAATGTGCTAAAATATCTTGCAAATTGCATTGTGTAAGTAGTTGGCTTGTAGTGATGGTGACATGTCTAGTAATAAAGTTTGTGGATACCATAATAATAACAGAAGACTAAAAGTCCACTAAATTGTACTGACTTGTAAACCCAAATCGTATTTTAAAAAGTCTTTGTTGGCCATATCTGTAGTTTTGATTTGTTAGTTATGGTCATAGTAGTTGCTGGTTTTTGTCCTTTGTTTTCAAAGAGGAATAATACCATCTCAGTATAATGTCTTCACTTGTGGATAAATTGAATTTTAGTGAGTCAGATTTGCACAAAGTCAGACATTCTCTCTTCCAGAGTCATCAAAGTCCAGTGGCAAAAGTCAGGATGACTGGTTGGGGATATAATGGATGATCTTGGTAAGTCTTTAATGTCTGACCATGCTCTTACTTCTCCACAGTGCCTACTTCAGCCCCCTTCATCATTATACAAATTGTACTTATCTATGCATTTCACTAGGAAGGGGGACAGGAGGGATGGGGAGTCTTTACTTGCTTGGGGTAAATACTCCCCTAACTCACCAGTGGGTCTGTGGTCCTATTGGACACTGTCAACCTGGTTTAGCCCATCTCCCAAGATGGTTTATCAGGGTGTGACCCACTGCACATACTAGTGCTTCTTGGAGTCACAGATAAAAGTTGAATGCCAGGAGGACACCAAAGGTGTATAAGCAGGGCAAACCCTCACACCAAAGGGGCTAGTCCTCCTTGAATACCCGAACACCTCTCATAGTAATTTAGGTCATCTTTAAAGAATTCTGGCAAATCCCTACTCTCCCCAGGTACCTTGTGTTGAGAATAATTTATCATTTATCTTTTTCTTTGGTAGGATATGGAAATATGAGAGAAGAAGGAGTAGTCAACAGGTTCAGTTTGGGTAAACTCTGGGGTCAAAACCTGGGTTTACAAATAGAAAGTAGATTAGAAATCTGAGGACATTCCTCAGAAGAGCCAAACTTCCCTTTTCCATCTTCCCCACTCCACCCCAATTTGTTTTTGTATGAAACATCCAGGAGGAACAGTAGATAGGAATATTGGACTTGGAGTCAGAAAGATTTTGGTTCAAATTCAGCCCCCGGAACTTATTAGCTGTGTGACCCTGGGCAAGTAACTTCTCTCAGCCTCAATTTACTCATCTGTAAAATTAGGATAATAGTAGCAGCTACCTTACAGAGTAGTTATGAGTTTTAAAAGAATCAACATTTGCAAAGACCCTGTCAAGCTCTTAAACACTATATAAATGCTAGAGAGAACAGTGGTTAGGATGTTTTCCTTACTTATTAGTGTATTATTTTTTCAAACTGGCATATCTGAGGTCTCAGTTCTCTCTTCAACTTTGCTTGTCTAGCCAGAGCTTTTGATGCACTAGTATGTCCCTTCCCTTTCTAAATAAGAAAGCCTGCATTTGTCTTATCAATGACTCCTTCTTTCATCAATATTCATACCTACCAAGGTGAATTGCCTCCTTTCTACTAAACTATTAAGCTATTGAAATTTGAAGGTCCCCAGGCAAGAGAAGCAAAATTGGAAAATCACTATACAGTTATATTTGCAAGAAAATGAAAAATCACTTCATTGTTTGCTAACTTGCCCAGGACATCCCACATTGTACATACACTGTAATTGTGTCTCTCCGTGTGTTATTAAAATATGCAGAAAAAATCTGAAATACTTGCTTCTTGTCAAAGAACTATATATTGTGGAGAAAGAAAACAGAAAAGATCATCTTCTGCAGATCTCTACCTCCAGGCAGGCATTACACGAAGGTATTTTTATTCCTATTTTACAGATGTGGCCCCCAACTCCTGATAATGTGACTTGCCTCGAGTCATACAAATAGAATACATACCCACAGCTTTACGGTATAAGATGCTAGAGAAATAACCCAGATTGTCAAATTCCTTAAGAGTTTTTACTCAAAGTGACCATTAGGGGTCCCCAGAGGGCAATGACCAATGGCCCCAACATTCCAGTGGCTACCCTGACGATTGCTGGGGATTCCTAATGTTCCTGATGCCCCACTAATGGGTTCTCAGATAAACAGTGCTGTAGAGATAAACTAAGACTTTCATGTTTCCTTTGTTTCATTTTATTATTGGATATAAATGAATCTCCCCCCTTCTTACACTTGGGGGAGGGGAGATGAGAGTGCTCAGAGTAAGCCTTTAGAGTTGGCTAGTACCTGCTTAGATATGTGCTGTAAATATATCCCAGAAGCAAAACAGCCAGGAGCCAAAGTAATGAGAAGTGCCTGAAGAAGTCCTCTTGTAGTCTGTTTTGCTATCAATAAACTAGAACTGGCTTAATGGTTCTTGTCCTAGATCAAATGCAATACCCCAGGAACTTGGGAATACCTGGTAAACCACTAGGCCAACCAGCAGATTCCTGGGTCCTGCAAGGCTTTTATGTCCTAAGTTACCATGGTGATGCCTGTGGCCATGGAAAACACTCAGGCTATACTAAGTAAATTCCTATCAACACAAGCTTGTAATGCCATCTCCTTGGAATCCAAAATCCAGTTCTTATTCTAAGGAAAGGTCTATGTCAAAGAATTAAATTCATTTCTAAACAGATAACTATTTTTTAGCTCAGTTTTGAAATCATTTTTCTGTATTTCCATGACCCTTGACTTAATCAATTCGGTGTTCCCTCCACTAACATGGATTGCAGTCTCCTCATGCTTTGGTAATTTCTTTTCATGAACTGCCATGGGCAAAAAATGATATATCATCTTATGGTCAGTTCTTTGATGATGAGTTCTTCCACACTTAAGTAGGTTCACATGCAGAAAGCAAGCACATAGTTCATTGTGAAACCTTTACTTTCCACAGTATTTGTTCTATTGGTTTAACACCCCCCCCCTCTGCCCCTCAGATCCTCACAACATTGCCTTATTGAAATGAAGAGGCAATAGAGCAGAGCTTTAGGGTTAAGTCTGAACTACTAATTCTCTTTACATAGAAGCCAGCATAGCTGTCAGACTTCCAATTGAAAAAGACAGCAAAAGGACAGAAATTAAAAGTTTACCTGCACTTTGGAAGGTAGATTTAGACCAATATAAATTCAAAAGCACTTACTGTGTAGTAAGTACATCACACTGCCTCCATACCCCACCCAAACTGCTCCCTAATCAAGTGTTGCTTGCTTGCTTCCTAGAACAAATTCATTTTAGTTTACAGACCCCTCCCCCAAAACTTTGATTCTCATATTAATGACTGACAAAGTACTTTTTGAAATATAATTTCATAAGCACAAAACAAAAATTGATATTCAGAAACAAATTTGGACTATCACATTAGTTATTTTGGTTTTGTTTATACTATTTTTAAAAACTTTAGTTCATTGAGAAATCTTTTCCAAATAAAAATCTGGATAAATATATTTGACTTAATTATCATCAACAACACACATCTACAGCAAGGCATAGCAATGGTGGAGTTGGAATCTGAAAGACTTGGGTTTGAATTCTTCCTCTGTGGCTTATCATTTGAGGGACCCAGGGCAGGCCATTTTAACCTCCCAGAGATTCAGTTTGCTTATCAGTAAAATGAAAATTAAAATAGCATCTACCTCACAGGGCTCTAGTAAAGGCCAATTGACACACAATAGGTGAATAAAGTCCTTTGTAAACTTTAAAGAGCTATGACAGTGTCAAGTGTTTATATTATTATTAATTATTATGATTATTATTATGATGATCTTTATCATTATTATTATATCACTGGGGCTGGGAGTACAAAAGGATATAAAATTGGATCCCAGATTTTGAAGGGTTTGCTATGTAGTTGGGGAGACTATCCCTTCACAGCATGCAGTACAATTGTAACAGAGAATTTTTTTACCTTGACTAAAAACAACTGAGCCTTATGGTGGGGCACAGATAACTGTCTGATTGTGGGTCTTTCAACCTCTGAAATAGCAGGAATGAGACAGAAAAGAGCTATTATGGCTAGTTGTGAGGATGAAGGCTACATTCACTCCAGGGAGGAAGCCCTATCTTCCCACATACACTGGCACCCTGGACCAAAATCCTATTCACCTCCATCTAAGTTATGACTAAAGAGCAGATGGCTCAACTGACTTACTTGCTAAGATTTTCTTTAAATAATTAAATTCTTTGTTGTGAGCGCAGTGTATTGATTTATCTGGTCTTTGGTTGGGGAATTCATAGGTTTCAGTCAAATGGAATAACAAAATTCCACCCTCTGTACCCCCAATTTGTTTTTCTTTTCAGTAGCTATTCAAAAGCATTCCACACAACATGTTCAAAAAAATAGTGCTTGAGGCTTTAAAGAACTTGTGATTATTTCCAAGTTTTTTATAAGTGGAAAGAATAACTTTAGCTTGAAAGGATGAAAACTTATCCACCCCTCTCCTGAACACACTGCTTATTATTTTCTTGAATGTCAAAAAAGGTTAAGTTTTTCTTTTAAAAATTGGCTCAAGGGAAATCCTTCATGGTATTGTTAAAGCCGTTTATTCCTCTTCTAATAATATTCATACTTACTCATAGACTACTAGAGCTGGAAAGGAGCTCAGGTCACAAAAAGTTAGATGTGGAAAGGAATTTACACCACAGAATGTCAGAATATTGAATCTCAGAATGTTGGAGTACAAAAAAATAAAATGGACCACAGAGACCAAATTGATGAATGTATTACCTGTGCAGTCAAGAGGTATCATTCAGAGGCCTATAGGATCGCAGTTTTAGACCTGGAAGAATGTTAGGTTAAATTTAAGTCACTTTTCTTTTTCCAAGAGGAGGAAAGGGAAGTACTAAGAGGTCAGGAAACTTGTTCAGGATCACATGGTAAGTGTCTGAGGCAGGATTTGAAACCAGATATCCCTGAAACTCCAATCCTTCATTTGTTATAAGAAAAGAAAGAAGGAAAGAAGGAAGGAAGGAAAGAAGGAAGGAAGGAAGGAAGGAAGGAAGGAAGGAAGGAAGGAAGGAGGAAGGAAGGGAAGAAGGGAGAAAGGAAGGAAGGAAGGGAGGGAGGGAAGAAGGGAGGAATGGAAGGAGGAAGGAAGGAAGAGAGGGAGATCATATAGCTAGTTAGCTCTCACTACCATACTGCTTCCTGCCTGGAATTTCAGTATATTCAAAAAGAGAATGGACAAGTTGTAACAGGAGGTAAGGATGGGTAAATTTCTACACAGCTGTTCCTTGGCAACCATATTTTATAACATCTGCTATTTTTTTTCCTGAGCATTTGTACTACCTTGGTGTTTACCCTTTGGGCTAATTTGCAGTTGACCCTTGTAATATAGCCCTTTTAGCCAACATTTTTGTGACAGAGTCTCATTGATTGAACAGTCATGTAGAGTGTCATAAAAATCAATGTATACAGAGAAAAGAACTGTGGTGGGACTTCATAATATCACATCTAGTTTTTATCACAACTTTCCATTTTACCAAGTTACTGTCTCATTATTTATACCAGACAGGCATCTAGATGAACTACAAAACATATTTTGTAGCTTTTGGCAACTCATTTATAACAGGCGTACAATTAATATCTTTACAACTGTACTCGAGGCAGAAAGAAAAATAATAGCATGGATTTTGGCACGTGTTTGAGGGTAGCTGTGTGAAATAAAGGCTAGGGGTTGATTTTAGTAAACAATTCCTAGTAATAGCTGACTTTTGTGTAGATCTTTAAAGCTTACAAAGCACTTTATTCTTATTCTATCTTATGGGCCTTAATAATAAGTCAATAAGCATTAATTAAACACTATGTTCGAAGCACAGGAGATACATATGTGTGTGTGCACATATATTTATATGTGTGCGTGTGTGTGTGTGTATAGATACATACAAATATACAAACCTTAGATTGGAGATAATCTTAGAGGGAGGGTACTAGCATTACTAGGACCAGGAAAGACTTCCTGTAGAACCTAAGATTTTAGCTGAGAACGAAAGGAAGCCAGGAAAGGCAGAAGATGGAGATGAGTAGAGAGAGAACTCCAGGTCTGGGGTGGGGAGGGGAATAGCCAGTGAAAACTTGCAAAGTCAGGAGATGGAATGTTATATATGAGGAAAAGCACAGAGGGGAGGCCAGTGTCACTGGTTCACAGTGTATGTGAATGGCACATAAGGTATTAGTAGACTAGAGGCATAGGATGAGGCCAGGTTATGAAGGGTTTAAACCAAATAGAAGGATTGAATATTAGATCCTGGAAGTAATAGGGAGCCACTGAAATTTATTGAATGAAGGAAGGGTGGCAACATAGACAAAACTACATTTTAGGAAGATCACTACTAGGTCAGTGGAAAATGGACTCTTTCTTTCAGGTTCATGCTATTCATATCTAACATCCAGTTAAAATCCTGGTAGCCATTGTCTACAAACTCCTAGATCATTCACCTTCCTTCAGTACCTGGCTTACTATTTTTCTCTCCTCCTGAAATACTAGATTCATACTAGCAGCTTTCAACATGCATATTGATTCTCCCTCAACCACCCTGACAACTCCATTCTTCAGACTACACACCTTCCATAGCTGCTCCATGGAACCTCAGCCACACACAAAGATGTTCATACCTTTGGACTTGTCATCACCTATAAACATACTACCTCCATGTGTGAGAATTCTGAAATCCCCTTATCTGACCATAATCTATTGATTTTTCTTTCTCCTTCTGGTTTCTCTTATGTAACCCTACTCTGTATCCCCAGTACGACCTACAAAAGCCTTGATCCCTCAGTTTTCCCCTGAGTCATCTCCCCTGCCCTAGCCACTCCCTGCATCTTGACTCATTGATGAATTAATTCACTTCTACACTGACATCTTCTCTTGAAGTCCCAAACCAGTTATCATCCCAATGATTACACCTAACCAGGCTTCAGTCTTAGACCAAACCATGTGTTGTCTTTGTTCCTACACACCTGCTGCTGGCTGAAGGTAAAGAAAATTTCACAACCATCTTATGGGACCGCTACAAATTTATGTTGCACAATCAACTGGGCCTTCGTTTCTTCTAGGAAGTCCTACCACACCTCCCTTACCAGTTCACTATCCCACTCTTCATAATGGCTCTTCAAAACCATTTCATCCCTACTTAAACTTCCAAGGGTCTCTCTCACCCCACTCTCTCAGCTGAGAACCTTGCCTTTTATTTTACAGCAAAAAACTGAGGCCATTCACAATGAACTCCCTCTTCTTCATCTTTTATTATTCAGGTTCTTTCTTCTGCTTCTTTGCCCTTGTCTCATGTGATAAAGTGACCATATTCCTTACTAAGGCTAACCCTTCTACTTAATACATACAATCCTGTTCCATTCCATCTCCTCTGACGGACTGCCCTGTCTGGTATTCCCACTCTTTTATTTTCAATCTCTCCTCCTCCACTGGCTCATTTTCTATTGCCTGTAAAGATGCCAATGTCTTCTCTATTAAAATAAATAAATAACTCATTTGATTTTCCCATCTCTGTTAACTATAATCCTATATTTCTTTTGCCCTTTGTAGCTAAGCTCCTTGAAAAATCCGCTGCCATTCTCTCCACATTCCTCTCCACTCACTCTTCTCTTAACCCCTTCTGGCTTCCTACTTTATCATTCTACTGAAACTACTCTCTCCAAAGTCACTAATGATCTATTAGTTGTCAAATCCAATGGCCTTTTCTCAATCCTCATTCTCCTTGATCTCTCTGCTGACTGACATTGTTGATAATTCCTCCTTGATCCTCTCTTCTTTTCAGGTTTTTAGGACACCACTCTCTCCTGCTTTTCTTACTACCTTTCTGGCCACTCCTCTGTCTCCTTTACTGAATCCTCTTCCATACCATATCCTCTAACCATAGCTGCCCCTCAGGTCTCTGTCCAGGACCCTCTTCTCTTGTCGTTCTTATTACTTCACTTGATGAACTTATCAGCTTCCATGGATTTAATTACCATCTCTAGGCCCAAATCTACCTTTCTTGCCCCAATTTCTCTCCTAAACTCTAATTCACAAATCAAATTGTTTTTCAAGACATCTTAAACTAGATATCCAGTAGACTTCTTAAACTCAGTGTATCTAAAACAGAACTCATCATCTTTCCTTCTAAACCCTCCCCCTCATAACTTCACTATTACTGTAGAAGGCAAGGTCATTCCTTGCAGTCCCACAGCCTAGGACACATTCTGGATTCTTCACTATCTCTTATGCTCCCCATATTCAAACTGTTGACAAGGTCTGTCAATTTTGTCTTTGTAACATCTATCCTATGTAACCCACTTCTCTCCTCTAACACTGCTACCACTCTACTATAGGACCTCATCACCTCATACCTGGATTATTGTAATAGTTGACTGGTAGATCTGCCTGCCTCAAGTCTTTCCCCACTCCAATCCATTCTTCATTCAGCCACTAAAGTGATTTTCCTGAAACTGATTATGTCATTCCTCACTTCTCACCTCTACACATACACACACACACACACACACACACACACACACACACTCAGTAAAGTCCTGTGGGTCCCTATTGCTTATAGGATCAAATACAAAATGCTCTATTTGACATTTGAAACTCTTCATAACCTATCTCCTTCCTCCTCTCTTTTTCAGTTTTCTTACACTTTACTTCCCATCATGTACTCTTTGATACAGTGATGCTGGCCTCTTTGCTGTCCCATTAATAAGATACTCCAACTCTTGACTTCAGGTATTTTTTCGGGCTGGCTCCCATTCCTGGAAGTTTATTTTTCCTCAGCTCTGACTGCTTATCTCCCTAGTGTCTTTTAAGTTCCAACTAAAATCCCACTTTCTACAGGAAGCCTTCCTCAACCTTCCCCCACCCCCTTTAATTTAAGTGTCTTACTTCTTTTAATTATTCCCTATTCACCTGTATGTTGTTCATTTTGCATGTTGTCTCTCCTCTTTGATTGTAAGTTTCTTGAGGACAAGGACTGCCTTTGTTTCTTTTTTCTTTCCCCAATGCTTAGTAGAGTGCCTGGCACATAGTAGGCACCTAATAAATGCTTGTTGATTGATTTATTGATTGGACTGGTAAGAAACATGAGGCAGAAGGACCCACTGTAATAGGTCAGGAATGAATTGATGAAGTTCTGCTTGTACCAGGATAGTGGGAAATATCAAAGGATCAAAGTATGGCATATACAAGAAGGCTTGGATTGTAATCTTGCGAAGTGGGTATGCCAGGTATTATCTCCATTTACAAATACGGTAATTGAGCCTGGAAAATGATGTGACCTATCATCACTCAACCAGGAAGTCTCAAAAGGGGGATTAAAATGCAGGTCTCTTGTCATTTAAAGTCTACTATTTCTTCCTCTGTCCCACACAAGTTGAATCTAGACTCTTTCTCCTAAGAAATCTCTGGATGTGTGTCTTTCACATGTGAAAATGATAACATATTTTACATAGCTGCATGTACTACTTTCTTGTGACCCATCTACCCTTCCCTATAAGAATACCTAGATATTCTTCTCTATTGGTTATTACTCTGGGGATAAAATAAGAGAAATATGATTTCCCCCAAAGAGTGGATCATCTCCTTTGTTCTTTAAAAAAAATAATGATGGTGTTCATTTATTCAGTGGAAAGAGTGATGGATTTGAAATCAGAGGTCCCAGGCCCAAATCCCAGCTCAAACACCTACTGTTACCTTGTACAATCATTTAAACCTATTGAGACTCAGCCTCTGAAGTTATAAAATGGGATAGTTGAATCAGATGGTTCCTGAAGAATTTTCAACTCTAAATCTGTGAAATCCTCCTACTAGGGAACCTGAGAGTTCAACGTGATGGAGCTATGCAGTTTGATCTCCTAGGTATTTTATACGTTTCAAGTTGCCACAGTTGATGCTGCAGTAATTAACAGTTCTGCAGGAGCATAATTTAACTGTGTTTTAGATCTTCTTGGTCCTTCTTTGATATTGATAGTAAACATAACAGATAATAATAATACCGATAGTACAAAGAAGTAAAAAAAAAAAATGCAGAGCCATACCAAAGAATTTTTTTGCCTTCGGCAATGAGCAGGAAAGGTACTCAGAGTTGGATGGGATGTTGGTGTAGATAAAGACCCTGGAGTACCTTACCTTCAAAATGTGAGATGGAAGGATATCACTGAGAATATTCAGGTTACTTCTAATTCAATCCAGTTTAAACAACCAAGCATTTATTAAGTGCTTACTATTTGTGAGGCAGTCAGTTGGTCAATCAACTAACATTTATTAAGTGTCTGCTATGTATTATATAGGTCAGTTTGGTGGTACAGTGGATAGAGCACAAGGCCTGAGTTCAAATCTGGTCTCAGATATTTACTAGCTTGTGGTCCTGGACAAGTCACTTAACCCTATTTGTTAGTTTCTTTATCTGTAAAATGACTGGGAGAAGGAAATGGCAAACCACTCCAGCATGTGCCAAGAAAACCCCAAATAGGGTCATGAAAAGTAGGAAAGGGCTAGACTAGATGAATATAACAACAATGACTATTTACTAGGTGAGACACCTAGGTGGTGCAATGGATAGTGTGCTGGACCTGGAGTCAGGAAGTCCTCAGTCCATATTCAGCCTCAGATATTTTCCAGCTGTGTGTTCCTGGGCAAATCACTCAGTTCCTCCTCGGTGAAATGGGGACATGTTGGATGAGGCAATGGCAAACCACTCATTTACTTTTGCCAAGAAAACCTCATGGACGAAGTCTATGAGGTCACACAGAGTCAGACACAGATGAATGACTGAATAAAATGCTCTGGATATTGGAGGCTAAGCATTCTGGATACAAAGAAAGGAAAACAAACAAAAATAACAAAAATCTTCTCTTGAGGAACATTCTGCCCTATGTACTGAGAATAGGAGATAAATCACTTAACAATTCCTGCCATCAACAAACTTGCATTCTAATGGAGTGAGGGGATTGGGGTTTCATTAGTATTGGGAACTACCAGGTGAGGAAACTCCCTCTATTAATCAAAGACTTGAGCCTAGAAAGGACTTAATACAGGTTAGAACCTTCTCTGAAATCTGCAGTTTAAATTGTCAAGATTCACATAGCCAGGATAAGTCAGAAGCTAGATGGAAACACAGTTCTACCTGGATTCAAAGACAGGTCTCTATTGAGTACAGCATGCTGTCTCTCTATTACTTTATTATCTATCTAATGAGAGGTTACAACATGTAAATATATGTTTAGACATGATTATTTGAGAAGGAAGAAAACATTAAAAACTAGAAGAATCAGAAAAAGCCCCAATGTTAAGCCTTGAAGAAAGATAGAGGTTTTAAGTAGTAGAGATGAGAAGGCAGTGCGTTGTAGGTATGGGGTTGGGGACTACTTATTCAAGGGCATGGAGCAGGAAAAAGTAATGCTGAGATTGGGAAACAGTGAGTGGGCCATTTTGGCTAGAATGTAGAATATCTGAAGGGGAGTAATGTGGAATAAGTTTGGAAGGTAGAATGGAGTCATAGACTTTGAAATGCCAAAGTAATGAGTTTGTTTTCTGTTCAGTCATTTTCAGTTGTATCCAACTCTCTGTGACTCCATTTAGGGCTTTCTTGGCAAAGATGCTAGAGTGGTTTGCTATTTCCTTCTCCTATATTTTACAGATGAGGAACTGAGTAAGGCAAAAGGGTTAAGTCACTTGCCTAGGGTCACATAGTTAGCAAGCGTCTGAGGCCAGATCTGACTCAAAAAGTTGAATCTCTCAGACTCCAGGCCTGGCATTTAATTCACTTTACCACCTAGCTGACCTAATGAGCTTGTACTTTATCTTAAAAAATATATATATATAGGAATCCACTAAAGTTTCTTAAGCAGGTAATTGACTTAGTCAGACTTATCCTTTAGAAACTTTATTTTGGCAATTATGAGGAGAAGAGATTAGAAAGAGGGTATTAGAAACAGGAATCCAACAGTTCAATTAGGAATCTTTAATAATGGTCCATTCCATATGTAATGAGTTCCTGAATTAGGGTGATGCCCATGTGAAGTGGAAAATAAGGGAAAAGGTGTAAGAGAAGTTGTCATTGAGGAGGTTAAAATTGACAACATTTGGCAACTGTTTGAATCTTGAGTGTTAAGGAGAAACAAAATTTGAGGATAACTCCAAGGTTATAACTCTGTGTGACTAAAAGGATGGTAGCATATTGAAGAGATGTAAGGGAATTTGGAGGAGAGCTTAGTTTAGGGACTGAGGTACTATTACATTCAGATCATAACTGTTTGCAGAGAAATTATATTTAAACTCAAGGAAAGGATGATATTACCAAGAGAGAAAGCATAGGGAGAATAAAGTGTTTGGAATGAAGAATAGGGGCAATGAAAGAGGCTTTGTATTCAACCATGGTTAGGAGGAAAGAAATGGGTTATGATCCCAGTAAGGGATAATATTAAGGAATGGTTATGTAAGAAAAGAACCTTGAGAAAACATCAAGAAAAAAAGAGAAGAAAATGTATCCAAGAGAAGACTGTGCTTAACAGTATTTGTTAAATGCTGTGTAAAGGTACAGAATAATGAGAACTAATGAACACTACCTTGATATTTGGCAGTCAAAAAGAAAACAAATTAAAAAGAATAAGTTTCTTTGGAAAGAGTAATTTCATTTCAGGAATGAAGTTTTTAACTAGACAGCAAAAGGTTGAGAAGACCATGAAAGGATAGAAACTGGAGGCAAAGACTTGTGACAGGTTTTATCTATAAGTCTGACTGTGAAAGGGTAACTTGAGGGGTTCTATGTGAGGTTTTTATTATAGTTGCTGTATTATATTATTGTTGTTTAAGGTTAGGGGAAATGAAAGTGGGTTTTCCAGACTTTATTTGTATTCAACTGGGAAGGAAGAAGTTGTTCGGGAAGGAGAGATTATAAAGATCTAGGAGGGGTCTATGGGGAAAAGATATTTGAAGAAAAGAAAAGTTCACCAAGTGAGAGGATGTAGAATGCAAAGAGAAGAGAGTCTGAGATAGAGCCCTGGAGAGTAGCCACCTTTAGAAGATGGGTCATATATGGCGAGTCTAAGAAGTGGACAGGCAGATAGGAAAAGTTCAGGGAGAGAGTTGTGTGGCAAAATCGCAGAAGGGATAAAGAATCCATCAGGAGGGGGTGAATCTTCATTTCAAAAACTGGAAAAAGGTCAATAAGAATGTGGACTGAGAAAAAGATTGAGAAAAAGGCAAGTTTTGCAATTAAATGATCCTCTTAACCTTGAGGAGAGAACAGTTCCAGAGAAGAGGTGAGGTCAGAAGTCAAATTTCAAGGGACTATAAAGTGAGTGGGTAGAAAAGCTATGAAGGAACAGGAGTCTAAAGGGCCATATTAAAAACTTTGTGGTGAATGGGAAAGATATGAACCAAAAACTTTCAATTTTAACTGTTTGTTTTTTTTTTCCCTTTGCTTATTAGGTGCTATTTAAATTGGTGCAGAAGTTGGTTAACATGGGATAGGAGGCTAAGCATCATTGTTTATACCCTTTCCTCAGCTTCTTCTTGGGCCCCACCACTACCTAATTAACTTTGTTATCATACAGATGCAATACTGAGCATTCATTTCTCCCTCTGAGCTGAGGACAAATGATGCCTAGCTCTAGTTAGGAAGTACAAGCCGGCCAGGATCTCCCCTAGAGGCACTAGGACTGAGAGCTCATCAAACTAACCAACCCAACTCAAATTCCTAATTTTCTTTTTTTAATAGTGTGTGAATGTGTGTGGGGGGGGAAGAGGGTCGGGGTTTAGATGTTGGATCTTAGTGTCATCACTATTTAAAGAATCTCATGTCATCTGGATGACCCTTTACTGAATCTCTATGTGATGGCAAGCAACCTCATACTTCCCTGTGCCCAGGTAGCCAGGTCCTCCTTAAATGAGACATCTAAAATACTAGATATTATTTTAAAATTAGTGGCCCCATTAACTAGGGAATGGCTAAAAAAAATTGTGACACAAAATTATAATGGAATTTTACTATGCCTTAATAAATCAAGATTATGAATACAGGGGAACATAGGAAGAGTTGCATGAGCAAAAGGAAGTAAGCAGAACCAAGGAAACAACATACACAATCACTAGAAAAGTGTAAATCAAAAGGGAAGAAAAAAACTATTAATGATAAAACAATCAGAGAGAATCTTGCAAATCTATACTGATCAAGATTGGTCCCACAGAGAACATAGGAAAAGTTGTCTCTTCCCACTTCTTTGCAGAAGAGAGAGGCTATAGAGTAGAACATCACATATAAATTCAACCTTTTTCTTTTTAGCATATTGGGTAGTTTTACTGAATTTTAATCCTTTTCTATTGTTGTTCATTATAAGGACTAAGTCTTGAAGAAGAGGAGGGAGTAAGATAACTTAGGAAAAGAAGATAATCTAAAATTAAAAGACACTTATTCATTCATTCATTCACTCATTCATTTTAGGAGGTCGTCTACTATTTCCATCTACCTACCTCTTAGCTTTGTATTAGGTAGAAAGTTGTTCCTTGGGTGTTCAAGTCCAAGTAACCTACCAGACAAAAAGAGGCCTAGCTCCAGCTTTTCCAGACTGTGGTGGAAATTCTGTTTGTGGAAACAGCTTGGAATTTTGGAGTTTTGTTAGTCCTACTCCACACACTCTCTTTGTACACCTATCCTTGTATATTGACCTTGTGTTACTCTCATGCCTTCTTGATATAATTTGAGACTCTCTAAATTTTCTAATGACTGAGACAAAGTCCTGTTTGCCTTACTGTGATTACAGGGCTGGGCTGGGTAGAGACAAACAAATAAACAAGCTAGTTAGCTAGTTGGATCATAGATAGATAGATAGATAGATAGATAGATAGATAGATGGATGGATGGATAGATAGATAGATAGATAGCATAAAAAGGTGTAAGTACTTGGACAAATAAAAGTGTTAAGAGGTTCTAGAATCTCTTTAACCCTCCAAAAGAAATACAATCACACTCACACATAACATGTGCCTTGGAGCCTCTGTTGCTCACTGTCCCTCAGAGATTTTAAAGACCACTTGCCTAACCCAATGTGACAATTCCTAGGTTTCTGTGATAAGGATGGTAATGGTGATGGTGAGGATAATGATGATGGCATGCTTGGCTAGATTCCATTTAGATGTCTGAAGAAGTGTAAACAAGTTGCTTAAGCAATAATTTGTTATGTTTGGTCACTGCAAAAGTACTAGGAAAAAAAAATCACTGAATCTCTGAATTAAAAGGAACCTATGATGCATCATGCTATAAAGGAAAGAAAATTTGAATGGAAGTTATGTTCATTTTGTCCCCCAATTCCATATGTGCCACTTAGGTCTAATCTTTTAACTAAACATCTAATTCTTTGTATATACTCTTACTATCTAACTCACAGCATTTTTAGTGAGAAAAAATACACTTTGAAAATCTAAAAGCAGTACATAAATGTATCTTTCTAACATTGCATCTTGTCTACACCCTTACCATGTAGTCAGTGAGTCTTACCTCTCACGCTTCTAGCCCATTCCTGTCTTACAAGACTCTATGTACTTATTAAGGAGTTTTTCTTTTTACTAAATAAAAATCTTCCTCTCTGCAATTTCAATCCATCTTTCCTAGATCCGCCTTATGGAACTAAGTAAAACAAGTTTAATTCACTTCCTTTTACAAAGAATTAAATCTACCTACTGCGTTCCTCCTAGGTTTCCCATGATCCAAGTTAAATAATAAATAAATTAATAAAGAAACAAATAAATGAACATATACAATAAATAAACACAACACATAATATAATGCAAAAGATGCATTCTGTTAAGAGCAGAGACCATTCTCTTTGAGGCCCTTGAGTGAACCAGGCAAAGCTGGGGACAAATACAGATATTGTCCTTAAAGTGAATGTCAAAGACACTTGGAAATGAAAGAAGACTACGAGTTTGAGTTCCATATGGTAGAGGAGTCACCTTTGGCCAGGAGGAACTAAAAGCTAGATGTGCCCTTTAGTGTTAACAGGAAATAGTGAAGAGGTGATAAAGAGGTAATTAAAACCTGCATGCTAAATAGCAGTTTAATTCAAACTGGAACAGATGGGACCAGAAACAAGAAAAAAAAAAGCCTGGGGCAGCCCATAGGTAGGAGAAATATAAACAAGGTTGTATTTAGAGAAGTGGAGCTTATAACAGTTAAGTTAATGATGTAATGCTTAATTGGTACTTAGATGTTATGGTTACTTTTAATCCTTTCTCAAATTGGGATTTTTCATAGTTTATATACAGAAAGTGGAAAAATCATGTATGAATTGAAATAGATAGTTTCAAACGGCGTAAGTATTTACCTCTGAATTATTCAAAATTGAAACAAACCCGAGCTACAGAAAGTAAGCATAGAATTTAAGAGTTGGAAGAGATATCAGAGACCATAGAAGTCAAGCCACCCTTAAGTAACTACTTCCTCTACAAAAATTCCATTGTGGTCGACTGTTGCTAGATTTCTATGACAGGGAATAGCTGAATCAACACATCCTTCATTCATATAACATCCTTTTTGTGGGGCTGAGGAGGATTTCTTCTCCATATCTAATCTAAATGTAGCTTTTTGTAACTTCCTATTAGTACTACTCATTCTATTCTCTGGCACCAAACAGAACAAGATCAGTGTTATAGGTATTTGAAAACAACTATATTACCCGCTTTAAATCTTCTTTCCTCCAGGCCAAATATTCTCAATTCCTTCAATGACTAAATCTGCTATAAATGTTCTGTTCCTTTTCCCACCCTATTCACCATTTTCTGTGCATACTTCAGCTTATGTGTGTCTTTCCTAATGTGTCATGCCCAGAATTGTAAAAATGTGGCCTAAATAGGGAAGAGTTTCCGGGGTTTCAGACATGCTTCTTTCTCTTAAGGCAATCTAGGTTAACTTCAATTTTTTTTTTTGCTTATTTGTTTTGGTAGGGTGAATGAGGAGAATGTTTTTAGCACTGACTACTGTATCCATATTACTCTCATTTAGTCACCACGTTTTACTTCACAGCATCTGCTCAAGGTAGAGTCTTATAACCTTAGAAAAACTGAAGGCCATCTCTATGAACTGCCCTAAATTCTTCAGGAATAGAAAACCACACAATTAAACATTTAAATGGCTTATTAATCTTTCACTTGGACTCTTCTAAATTATAAATATATTGTTAAGTTTACAATACAGAGATACTGAAAGTGACCTTCCTCCCATTTCCTATGAAGTAAACTTTAGAAAATTGATTGTGGTATCCAAGGCTCTGTATAATCTGGACCCCTCATATTTTTTCACCTTCTTTCTTACTATTCCCCTTCACATCTTCTACACTCCTAGAAAACTGGGACTTTTCCTTGTTCTAATATTTCCCTTTCCCATTTCTAACTTCAACCTGTCTGCAATGCCTAAAATGGCCTTATCACCTCACACACGTCTAGTTAGTTGCTGTTACAGTCTCTACCTTCCCTCAAAACCCGCACTAGGTGACATCTCTCCCACAAAGTTTTGCATGATGACCCCCTTTTCCCAGATAAAAACCAAGTCTAATTTTTATTTCGTTAATTGCCTAGACCTCTCTTTTGTACTTACCTCATTCTCCTCACAGTATGTGGGTACTTCTCTTTCTCACTTTTAGTTCAATGAGGGCAAACTAGGTTTTATATTTATCTTTGCAATCCTAGAACTTGGCAAAATGCCTTAAACCTTGTCACCCTTTAATTTGTTGACAGCAAATATTCCTGATTAGAAACCTTCCAAATTTTTTACTTCTGATATTAGTTTTTAGGTTTGAATTTGCATTACTAGCACTCATGAAACTGTTTATTTCTCTTTATTGAGAATTATGGTGTTGGAAAGATTAATGGACTTAATATCAGAGCCCTGGGGTCAAATACTGGCTCTAAAATTTACTAGCTATATATATGGCCATAGGCTGGTCACTTCACTAATCCTCAATTTCCTCATCTGTAAAATGGAGATAAGAATACTGTAACTCACTAGGCTGTTGTTAAAGGGGGAAAAAAGTTTTTAAACCTTAAAGGAAGGGAGATTTAAGCAAAACTGAAAGGTCTGAAGGAAGAAAAGTAGAAACTTTGAAAAATAAAAGGGAAGGTCTTCAGATATGGAAATTAACATTCCATATATTAGAAAGCCTTGGAGGTTTGAATAACTTGATTGAATACGAAGCAACCAACAAAGCCCCTAGGGCACAGCCTTCATTCCTAGCTTTGTCTTTAGGCAGTCATCTGCAGGAGGCCTCCACAAAAGGAATCTTGGCTATATAACTAAATGAATTGGTGCTCATCACCATGAGTCCAAGTGGAGAATCTAATTGAAGGAATTCGCTTTAAAACTGGAAGGATTTTTGAATAAAAGAAGATAGACCTCAAGGTGTGCTTATTCTCTGAAAGTGGCTCTCTGAGAGCAAGAGAAAATGTTTCTGCTAAAAGCTACAGGATTGGAGCAGGGAGGTAGAGCAGTGAATAGAGGACCAGCCCTGGAGTCAGGAGGACCTGAGTTCAAATCCGGCTTCAGACACTTAACACTTACTACCTGTGTGGCCTTGGGCAAGTCACTTAACCCCAATTGCCTTGTCTTCCTCCTTCCAAAACACATAAATAAATAAAAGCTACAGGATGCTCTCTTACCCAAAAGGCCATGTACCATTCCAGTTGAAAAGATTTCTCTAATACTTTGGGTTAAGAAAGTACCATACCTCCCAAAACCAATGGCTGAATGTAGTGAAAGATTGAAGCTTTCCATTAAAGAGTGAGGCAAGAGGGTACATCAGAACAACCCACCCATCAAAGGCACTATACCCTGGCTAAGCAATGAGCCTGTTCCAGTTCAATAGAAGTTGTCCAATGCCAAAGACACCTTCAAATTTGGCCTAGTTAATTGACAGCTAGTCAGTGTCTAAGTAAACAACTTGACCCATTCTAAGAATAAATTTATCCATAAGACCGAAATGTTATGCCTTCTATGAAGCTGAAGGGTAAAGCAATTTGTCTAGCACAACACCCATCTCTAATTCCTAGGAAACTTGGTGAGTACTCTCTGGAGAAAGAAAAGGCCCCAAGACCTCACATTTTTGGAGTTGAGTAGTATTGGTCATTTGTGTTCCTTATGCATGTTTATTGTTATCCCAATAGTTTATTATTCATTTTTCCCTCTTTGGACTGCTTGTGAATTTTAGGGAGATAGCACCACAGGTTTGTTTTTTTAGGGGAGAAGAAGTATTCTAGAGAAAATAATAACAATAGCTCACATGTATATAGCTCTTTAAGGTTACATTTTTTCTTCTGCTCAACTTAATTATAGCAGAGATAATAATACTATTAGTTCTATCTTACAAAGGAACACATCAAGGATTAGGTAAGTGATTTTCCAAAGAGTAAATATAATGCAATATAATATGATATAACATAATAGCAAAACTAGGATATTACTACCATCCACCTCCCTTCTGGGATGGACACAAATTATAACAGGAATAACTAAAAGAGCTTTGGAAGGAATAGAGAGCAGACTTTTTTTTCTTTAAGGAACCAAAAAAGAGAATGAGGACTAACATGTAGAAATCACAAGGAGTCTGATTATAGCTCAGTATACAAAGATTATTTTTTAAACTTAAAAGCCATATAAAATAAAATCATTCATTCCTACTTTCTTAATATAAGTTTGACAGTCTTAATGTAAGTTCAACAATTGTTTCTCTTCAATATATAGGAAGAAGTTAGACTAGAGGATTTCTGAATTCTCATCCAACTTTGAGATTCAACGTAGATCTGTCTTGTCTACCTTAAAGAATAAGAGTAAATGAGATGGCCAAATTCCAGAGTTCCCAGATCAAAGAGAAAATACTTGTAAGCAGTCAGAAAGAAACAATTTCAGGGGTGGAGCCAAAATGGCAGCATAGCAGCAGCAACATATCGCAGCTCTCACATAGCCACCCCAAAATACCCATAAAACAGGACTCTAAACCAATCCTAGAACTCCAAAACACACACAAAGATACTTCTCACTAAAGTCAGCTCGGCTACGAGGAACCATATCAGCACTGCGAACTGAAACCAGCCTGCCTGAAGCCGAGGCTGTGCCCCAGGGGCGGCTGGACGGGAGGAGTGGAGGAGCCTCTCAGGTAAGCAGATTAGCAGCAGCTGCGAGTGGGGATTGTGAAAGGGGGAGATAAGCAGTCCAGGGAAAGGTCTCCAGAGCAGAAAAGCGAAAGGCAGAGGTTTTGCACCTGCCTCTGCGCTGTAGCTTCCCGCCCGCGGCCTGCAGAGAGCAGGGGGACTTAGCAATTGTTCTCAGGCCAGTGCTCTCGCGTTGAGCGGCCTGGTTCCGGATCACTGTCTTGGGCCTCCGTCTTGGAGTCTTCATTATCCAGTCAGCCAGAAGTAATTAGGAAGAGTCCCAGCATCTTCCTGAGAGCTACGGCAGCCAGGAG
>CM053581.1:57889023-57896020 GCA_028627135.1 Pseudochirops cupreus | reverse complement strand
AATCTCAGCCTTCCAGGAGGCAGCAACTTCAGCCTTCATCAGATTCTGGAATAAAGAAAAAACTCCAACTCAATTCTCAGTCAGCTTCCAGATGCTGGAAGAGAAACCCTCTCTCTCTATTTCTCTCTCTCTCTCTCTCTCTCTCTCTCTCTTTCTCTCAGCTGGCTTCAGTCTCTACCATTCTTCTTCTACCAGGAGCCAGCCAGGAGTTAAATTCTTGATTCTGACTCTCTGGAAATTTTCTTACAAACACACACACACACACACACACACACACACACACACACACACATTGGCTTCCTGTCTCAGCTAACCCCCTCCTGCCACATCAGCAACAAGAGACAGAGTTCACTCCCTCTATCTCTTTCATAGAAGTACTTAGGTCTTAGTTACTAAGGACCAATTACCTGATAAATTAATTACCGTTAAACCAAGTAGGATGTGGACCCCAAAAGAATAGAAAGGATTTTCCCTAAGTAGGCACCTGTGTAGTAATACTAAAGAACTGACCTAGAATGAACTTATGACATAGAGAGGCTTATTATAATATCATTATCATACATACACACACCCCCAAATGTTTTTTTTCTGTACGCATTGTGGGTAATCACATGTGCAGTTCCATTGTGGCTGGGACATCTCCCCTATTACTTAATACCTTAACAAACTCCTTTTGCCTTTTTACTATTCATAACTGCTGTTATGTAATCATATCTTTACCCTAAAAACCCATCTTGCTTTCTTTAAAGTTGCTGGTTCTTCTTGGAACTTAGCCCACTTCATGAGAGGCATCAATCTCAGGAAATGCCATTCTTCTATGACATGACTCTCCCACCTCCAGATACCCTGCAGTCCAATGACACCAGACTCCTTGCTGTGAAAACATTCAGTCTCCTGACTCTAAGTATTTTTACTGCCTCTCCCCCAAGCCTAAAATTCTCCAGGTCATTTCTGCTTTCTTGGCCTTCCTAGCTTCCTTCAAGTCCTACAATCTCATCTTCTGCCCTAACCTTTACCCACCTTCTTACTGCCTGTGCCTTCCCTCTGTTGATTATCTCCAGTTTATCTTGTGTGTGGTTTTTCTGTATTTTACTGTTTGTATGTTGTCTTTTGCAGTAGACTGTGAGCAACCTGAGAACAGTAACTGTTTTTGTTTTTTTTTGTCTCCCCAGGCTTTAGCACAGTGCTTGGAACACATAAGGCACTTAATAAATGCTAGTTGACTTTAGTTGGCATCAAAGGGATCATTGTGAAGCACAAACCAAATAAGAATTATGAAAATGCTTTCTAACCATAAGGTGGTTTTATAAATGAAAGTTTTTGTTATTTTTTCTTTTGATGATGATGATGATGATGACGATGATGCCTATTGTTTGGCCAATTGCTTGGCGCATCTGAAGAACTTAATAAATGCTTATGGATTATGATCATTATTATTGAACCCATTTGTAAAAGGTCCACGAACATCTATATCTCAACTAGGGTTATTAAGGCTTTAATAAGACTCAATATTAAGGCTTTTCTGTCACCCCCAATTTCCCTATCTCCCCTCCAGTCACTCAGCAATTTTTTAGTTTCTGAAAATAGGTCAGACTATTTCTTGTCGACAGAGGGCAGCATAGCAGGAGGCTAGAAAAAATCAGCCAACATTTGTCCATTTCATTCCCCTGCTTCTTTGCCTGAATTACCTGGTCCGAAGGGTTTAGCTGTTGGGTCCTGAACCTTGCAGCAGGCCTGGAGGCCCAGGGCAATCATTTGGATTGATTGGCCTGGCAACCTGTCTAGCTCCTGGACAGTTCTAAATATTAATTTCAAATTTAGAGCCAACCTGGTGCTCCTGAAAACAAGTGAGGTACTTTGGGAAACCTCGATTGTATCCCTCCGGCCCCTCAGGCCATTGCACAAATCACTGCTCCAGGGCACTGAGTGATGCCCTAATGATACCCTTGGGTACCTCCTCATACTGTCACCACCTAGAGAGCAGTTTTCTCAACTAGCTGGATGGTATCCATAAAAATACTTAAGGTCCATGGAGAAAGGAACTACATAATGCAACCTATTACTTTAGTTGCTTTTAAATCGAAACATTTCTTTACCAGGACAGAGTTAGAGCTTATACTTTATTTTGGGGAAATAAAAGTCCAAATGCTATCTGAATTCAGATTCTGGCTGAAATCCTCTAAAGGTTTATGAATGTTGCATTCAGAATACTTATTTACTTAGATGGGCCTATGATCTACAGACAGAATTTGCCTAGGGCTACAGGGGCGTTTTACCGAGGGTGCCATAAGGGAGAGCAGGAAAGAGGTGGGAGGGTAGGAAGAAGGAACTTCCTTCTTCCCCCATCCTGTATCCTACATCAATTGGCTTCCTGAGCAGACTTCTCTCCAGTTTGAATCCAGACTTCCCTCAGGTCTCAAGATTAGATCCCTTTGTCAGGGTTGCCTGACCTGGGATCCAGAACAACAATTTCAACTGCTCCTAGGGCCCCATGTAATAACTGTCAGGTAATCTTCCTCCCTAGTAAACTCTACTTTAGACACACACACACACACACACACACACACACACACACACACACATCATTATTATTCCCATTTTATAGATGATGAGACTGAAACTTGGCAAAGTTAAGTGATGTTTCCAAGGTCACATACCAAGTAGGTCTTAGAGAACAGAGTCTGGCCCAGGTCTCCTCTTACTCCAAGTACAACATGATACCATGCTCTCTCCCTGCCCTTTCCCTTGGTCTCTGTTTCCTCACCTATAAAATGAAGTAGATGGGTTCTCAAAGTCCTTTCTACAACTAAACCAGGACAATAGGAACCCATTTTATCCTAAATAGCAGTTGGTTAGTTTTGAAAAGGAAATGCCTAATAAGTCTTATCTGTTCCCTCAGAGTAGGACTTTCTCCAGGCAACAATTGTTTAGCCTTCTGTCACATGTTGTTTAATTCAATAAAACTATTAAAGGAGAACACAGTATTTTAGAGCAGGGAAAGGCTCGTCTAGTTCAATCCCTTCATTCTTCAAAGGGAAAATGAGGTCTAGAAAGTTGAAATGACTTCTCCAAGGTCACAGTACCAGTTAATGCAGAACTGGGACTAAAACCTATTATCTCCTGACTCCCCTTGCTCTTTTTACTACATCTTTGCCTTTAAACAATTCGTATATGTTGTTAAATGCTCTTGAACAGAATAAAAAAGTATGCCTTTAAACCAATTTCACAATTCAGACGTTAGACTAATTTAGACAGTCCTCACCCTTAATTAGCACAAATTCATAATGGATTTACTTTTACTATTCATACATATTTGGCCTATTAAGTTTTCCTTCCTTGTTGATCTGTGCTTCACAACACAAGGTTGAGTGAGCAGTCTTTTCTAATTACCACTGTGGTTCCATTATGATTAACTGTTGCCTTTCTATTTTGAGGCTGCTATCCCAGGAGTGCATATTATTATTAAATATAGCCATGGTACTCACTTGAGAATGTGTTTTGTAGATTTGAAACAGCTTTACTTTTCTCTTTAATATATACTCAGTGCTTTTAGCAAAAGCTAAATGGAATTTGGGCAGGCATTGCTTCTGGGGAAGAGTATAGAGACAGGAGAGTTCATATAACTGAGTAGATTTTAAGGCAATGAATAAAAAAGATAAAATGTCTGGGCTTAAAAAAATCATTGAAAGTGAGGCATGGCTTAAGGCAGTGGTTCTCAACCTTCCTAATGCCGTGACCCTTTAATACAGTTCCTCATGTTGTGGCGACCCCCAACTGTAAAATTATTTCCATTGCTACTTCATAACTGTAATTTTGCTACTGCTATGAATCTATCTGATATGCAGGATGTATTTTCATTGTTACAAATTGAACATAACCCACAGGGTGAGAACCTCTGGCTTAAGGGATATTTGGACTTGGAATCAAAACTTGTAGATTCTAATTTTAGGTTACCAGCCAAATAACCCTGATCAAGTCAGTTCCTCTCCATGAAGGTTATTTTCCTTGCTTGTTATATGAAAATATGAGTATCTATCTCCCCTACATCACAGGATAGTGAGGGAACATTATTTATCCATGAGCTATGAGATCATATATGATAATATTTTTCACAGATGGAAACATGCATAGAAAACTGTGAGGTAAACAACAGAAATTCCTTTTGCATAAAACAACAACAACATTAAATGTCTTTTTGCAAGGCACTGTGAATAAAAAGAAAATTTTTTTAGAAAATAGGAGGATAGATTGCACTGAATTACATGTTAAATAAATTGAAAGCAATGGAGTTAAAGGAAAACAAGAAATATGAATTCCCTCCAATTCTAAACTGCATTATACTCAATTAGATCATAGGTGATGGTCCATATAATGTTTTTAACATCTTTGTTGCTTTTCACATTTTATCCTTGAGATCGTTTTGAAAGTGTAGTAGAAAGGTATTAGTGGGAAAATTGAATGGTGGTAATTAGCTGACTCAAATTAAAAGAGTATAACATCTTAATTGAGACCTTTTTTAAACCATTCCCCACTAAGAGCCTCCATGTTAATTCACCACAAACTGGATCCCAGTCTCGTGTTCATCTCTACATATAATTGCCATTCCTAGTAATTAGACCTACGTAGGCCCACAAAGGGAATAATAGACACTGTTATCAAAATTAAGAACCCTTTAAGAACTCTGCCTTGTGAATGAACAAGCTGTATTCTTGTCTCATTTAATAATGAATAATTGTTTAAATCTTAGGTCTTTCATGAGCACATAATCCATCTGTCAGGTGTTGCAGAAACCTTAGGTTTCTTAGAAGATAAAAACAAAACAAAACAAAATAAAAATAAACTATTCTTCCACCACCTAAAGACTTTCAAATGTCTAGTGAATGCAAAAGTCAGCTTCCTAGGAGATATAACAAGGCATAGAATCATAGCATTAGGAAGACATTACTATAGTGGGAGGCAAAGTTATATGAAAAGAAAGGTGCTTGTGTGTTTGATATTTATCTACATGTAAAACATACACAGCTTTCAAAACAGGAATGAATACAAAGATTGGAGACTATAGAGTGTTTTTTATTTTACTTTAAAGAAAGGAAAATATGGACTTTGGGTTTTTTTGGAAGAGGCAGAATTTGGGAATGGTAAAGAGGTAAAAACTTTATGAGAAACTATATAGTGTTTAGTAGAAAGGGGCAGGAAACAGGTGATTCATCATTAATTTTTATAGAACAATAAGAAAAACAGTGACTGATGTTCCTCTAGCATTTTATGCAGTCAGTGTACTTTACCAACATTGTCTAAGGAGTTGGCTTTGTATAGTAGAAAGACTGTTGGATTTGAAATCAGGAAAGACCTGAGTTTGAAACTTGCCTATGACTTTTACTCTTTGTATAACCATCAATAGTAAGTCATTTAACCTCTGAGTCTCAGTTTCCTCATATGCAAAATGGAGGTGAGAATAACTCTTCTACTTGCCTCATGGTCTTTTTATGAATATCGAATGAAATAATGTGGCTATAGGTCTTGATGAGTCCTAAAGTCCTACATGTGTATCAGTGATCAATAGCGTCATCCCTATCACCTTCTCACCTGGTTTTCCCAACAATCTGATGATATAGGTAATGGGAGTGGTATCTCCACCAGGATGAAGAGAGGTGAAGTAACTTTACAACTA
Organism: Pseudochirops cupreus; assembly: GCA_028627135.1. Classification (NCBI taxonomy): domain Eukaryota; kingdom Metazoa; phylum Chordata; class Mammalia; order Diprotodontia; family Pseudocheiridae; genus Pseudochirops; species Pseudochirops cupreus. The sequence continues at coordinate 57,890,349 of CM053581.1, read as the reverse complement.
GAGATATTCAAGTGGAGGCTAGGTAACCACTTCTTGGAATGTCTATTGGTCATTCATGATCTGGGTACTACATGAACTAGCTGACCCTCCCTGCAATTCAGTATATGAGTTTTTAGCCTGCCAGTAAAGGAAATCATAATGCCAGGTCTAGAACCTAGACCTTCTGATTCCAGTTCCAGGGATCACGCAACAATGTGATGCTCCCTTAAAAATTCTGAAAGCAAGAATAACTTCTTAAACTTCAGCAGGAGTAACCTCAGGTTTAAACTACATTTAAAAAGCATATTGCATAATACTTTGAAGTAAGTATTGGGTAGTTACTCTCTAATTATACATGGGATAAATTAATTACTCCCTAATGAGCTCAAATGGAAAAAAAAAAGTAATGGAACATTCTTTTCTTTTCTTAATTAGAAATATTCAAAAGCACATCTCTAATAAATGAAAATTATTTCTCTTGGTTTCTGGCTGACATTTATGCTTTATTTTGACCCTAACATTTTGGTGAAAAGTTGAGTCACAGCTTTTCAATTTTTCAAATAATGTAAAAGCTAATAGCTGATTCTGGCTTATAAAAATTGATCGTTTGCGCTCTGATGTACACTAGTTTTGTCAGGAAGAAAAAGAGCAATGGGGCTTTTTAGCAGGTTAGCCTGGTCTGTATTTCACAGTGTCATCTGTGATGTCATTTGATAGTCTCACCTTCCGTAATTGTTCGCTGTGGCACTTTTCAATTAGTGCAATACACAGTTCTCTTTGGCAAGTGCTTGTGAGGCTGTGCTTGCAATTTCCCTCTCACATACATTGTAATTATGTGTGTACCTCGATGTGTGAGACTATAAACATATGCTATATATTTGAATAAGAGTGCTGTCAACACTCTATTTTAGAAATGCATTAATTATGTTTGAATAATAATGTGAATGCTAATACAGTACAATATACTCTACTTGTTGGATATTTACAATACCCAATGCATCTCATTATTTCTTAAAATAAAGAATATTAAAGCAATGAACAATTAGCAACTAAATTAGGACTTTATATTAATAGAAATGTCATGAAAAGCTGCATGTTGTTAAGATAACTAAGGAGCCTTTGTTTAAACTTGCTTCCTTGCTAAAATAGTCCAAGACATAAAAATAGCAGGTTGAATTTCAGACAGAATTGAGATGAATAAGGCTGCAAATGTGAGAAAAAAAGCATCCATTTTAAGCATTTATTATTCTTTTTAAAACAGAAACTAACATTCACTTAAACCGATTATGCCTCTCCATCATCCCGTAGACCTTATATAATGATGGGTTTAATGATGTCTAACCTTCA
>CM053581.1:57834023-57884023 GCA_028627135.1 Pseudochirops cupreus | reverse complement strand
TCCCTTTCTAGAACCGTTCCATGTGTTTTTTTTTTCTTCATTAGAATATAAGCAACTCAAGCACAGGCTTGCTTACATTTATGTTCCCCATATTTAGCATGATACCTGGCATAGCAAGTTCTTAATAAATGCCCCACCCCTCACTCTTTCTCTCCCTCTCCCTCCCTCCCTCTTTCTTTCTTTCTCCAGCCCCCTCTCTCCCCCTCCTTTCCTCCCTCCTCCCTCTTTCTCTTTCTCTCTCCCTCTCTCTCTCCCTGCCTCTCTGTCAGTGTCTGTCCATCTTGAAGTGTTATTAAAAATATGAATTCTTCAAATGTAAACTTGAATAAAATTAGCTCTAATAAAAATTAGAACTAAACTACAAAGAAATAGTTTTATTTCTTACTTTTCAGAGATGATAATGATTCAATTTGATTTAAATTCATTTACTTGAATATTAAGTTCTTGTTAAGTTCTACCTTGCTTTGGTTATTGCATCCTTAGACCTTGACACAATGACTGGCATATACTGTTAGAAGATGGGGAGGGGGGGGTTAGTTAGGTGTCACAGTGACACCAGCACCAGTCCTGAAGTCAGGAGGACCTGAGTTCAAATCTAGCCTCAGACACTTGACGCACTTACTAGCTGTGTGACCTTGGGCAAATCACTTAACCATAATTGCCTTGCCTCCCCCCCCAAAAAACAAAACAAAACAAAATAAAAACCCAAATAAAAAAAAGATGGGGGAGATATTAAAATGAAATCAGAATTATTTCTGTTCTCTTCATGCTTACAGTGGGAAGGGGGGAGGTCATGACATAAGCCCATTTAAACACAATTGCAAAGGACAAATTGATAGGTCCATAAAGAGTTCCATAAGATTGGTCCATAAAGAAAGGCCTTTGGAAGTGCAAAGGAAGATATATTGTATTTTCTGCCCTGCACTATATCTAGCTGGCGCCAAACACAACTATGTTCTCCTTTATCTCAGTCACTTTCTGACCTGGTACTCTGCTATCTCTTCCTACTTCCCATCTCAACTACCTCTTGTTCAGATAACAGTAATCAAACCAACACTAGAATTGCTTCTAGAAAAGTCATGCCAATTTATTTTCCCATTATTCCACTAAACATTCCCATGGTTTCCTGAATCAAAAAAAGCCTTTTCTGGTCACCACTCCCTTAGGGGTTATCTCCTATTATTAGAATGGAATCATGTTTTAACCAGTTAACAGAGAGGTGATCCCTTTCAGGTCCGCACACACACACACACACACACACACACACACACACACACACACACACACAAATGATAGATATAGATAGATAGATCTGTATACATATATATATACATACATATATATACATATACGTGTGTGTGTATATATATATATTTTTTGGACATGGCCACTGAATAGAATTGTTTCCTTTGTCTATGCTTATTTACTCCCCTTTCATTTTATTTAAAAAATGGTGTAGGTTGGGGAAGGAGGGAGGATTGAGAAGAAAAGTTAGCAATAGTGAAGCCAAAAAAAGGCACTATTAATTTTTTTTTCCTTTATATATATATAAAACAACAGAATGAAATTTAGAAAGAAACAGGTAGGATGGTTTTGAAAGTAACATGTGGGATTTATTTTATGCTTTTTTTAATGAAGAAAGTAGTGTCAAATTAAAAGACTCACAGTTGAGCATACTATTACTTTGTTCTGCTGTGTATATGGAAATATTCCCTTTTTATTTTTGATGGCTAAGTTCAGAATTTTTTTAAAAACTAAAGAATTTGTCCTCCTTGACCACAGCGACTCTATTTATCTTGATTTGGTTATTGCATGCTTAGTCCTTGACACAATGACTGGCATATGGAAATTTCTTAAAAATGTTTTTTATTCATTAATTTCAAACTAAAGGGACAGAAAAGGGAAGACCTTATAGAGGATGGAGTGTTTGTGTTGAGTCTTAGATAGCAATTGGGAAGGAAAGAGGAGTTATTTGAGGCATGGAGACTGATTTTAACAAATCATGGACACAGAAAGTATGGAATTTGGACAAAGAGATTAAGCAGTCTTAACTCTGTGAGAAAGTTTGAAAAGCAAGTTGGAGCCAAATGACACAGCACAGAATGCCAAGCTAAAGAATTTGCACTTTGTAGACTAGGAAAAAGAGAGCTAAGATTATGGATGTAGAATAACCTCATATATCCAGATCACATTCTCTAACCACAGGTATACCTTGGGGTTCTTCCTTTCTGGAACCTCTTTTCTCTACCTGTACTGCTTCACTTGTCGATCTCATCAGCTCTCATGAATTTAATTACCATCTCTCTCTTGAGGATTTCCAAATCTACTTTTCTGGCTCCAATCTCTGCTGATCTCCAGTCTCTCATTTCCAGGTGCTTTTCATTAGACATTTTAAACTCAATTTGTCCAAAACAGAGCTCATTATCTTTCCCCCTTACCCCTCCCATCCTCCTACCTGCTCTATTCTAGAGGGGGCACCATCCTCCCAGTTCCTCAGGCTCACAACCTAGAAGTCATTCTGGATTCTTCAGTCTTCCATCTCCCTCCAAGCCATATCTAACCTGTTATCGAGGCCTGATAATTTCACCTTTACAACATATCTTGAATATGTCTTGAATAAGCCCCCTTCTCTCCTCTGACACCAACACCACTCTGGTGTAGGACCTCATTACCTCATGTCTTGATTAATGCAATAGCCTGCTAGTGAATCTGCTTGTCCTCATGTCCTGCATTCTAATTCATCCTCCATTCAGCCGCCAAAGTAATGTTCCTAAAACAAAGGTTTAATCCTGTCACCCCCTCTACTCATGAAACCCTGCTGGTTTCTTATTACCTCCAGGATCAAATATAAAATCCTTCACTTGGCATTCAAAGCCTTTCATACCGTAGCCCACACCTACCTTTCCAGTCTTCTTATACCTGACTTGCCAATACATACTTTTACTCTCTGATCCATCCAGTGACACTGGTCTCCTGGCTATTCCTCCATAAGACACTCTATCTCAGCTCCAAGCATTTTCTGTCCCCCATTCCTGGAATGTTTCTTCCTCATCTCTGACTACTGACCCCTCTGATTTCCTTTAAGTCTCAACTAAATGCCCACCTTCTATAAGAAGTCATCTCCCAAATCCTCTTGATTCCAGCACTTCCCCTCTTTTAATCATTTCTTACTTATCTTCTATGTAGCTTGCTTTGTATATATGTGTTTACATAATGACTCCCCCATTAGCCTATAAATTCCTTGAGGGCAGGGACTGTCTTTTACCTCTTTTTGTATCCCTAGCACTTAACACAGTGCCTAGAACATTAATGTCTATTGATTGATTAATTAATCAACTGAAATAATCCAGGCCTTTAAGAGGCTTACTTTCTGTTGGTGTTAGAGTCTGTATCATTTATGACATTCTGTAAGGTCCCAATCTCCATTCTGCAGTACTTATTTAGGTTATTTGAATAACAAACTACATTCTGTTTATAAACTAATTGCCATTAGCAAGTAGGAATTTTATCTTATAGTTTTGACTCTTATCAGGACTGTGGTTAACTAAGTTCTTTTGAAATATAAAGAACATGGAGAAAACCTTCTCTAATCATTCCCACCCCCCCCCCCCTTTCCACAGTGCTACTGAACACCCTGCTGCTCATTGCCCTTTGGAATATGTACTGAACATATTTCCTTATCTGTTTAAAATACATTTCATTTTGCTCACATTTTGTTCCTGTTCTTTATCAGCCACATAAATGTGTTCACATTGGGTGCCAACAAATTGTGCACTTATGCATATGCAGACTTTGTTTTTCCACTTTCTCAGTGCTCTTGACTGCATACAGTTGGCATTTTATAAGTGCTTGCCAGATTTAATTCACTCATTGCACTTGGAAAGACCAGCCTGAGAATATGTCTTAATCAGGACATTTTGTTATGAACTACACAGTGGAAGATGAACTATTTTCTCATCACTATTACCATTCAACCCTCCACCCTTCCTCACCCCACAAAAAAAGAAACCCAAAACTCTAACAGACCCAAATCTAAAACCAAAACCTATCTCTTAATCCCAGGTTAGTTAATAGTAAAGGAAGAAACAAAATGGCATTGTCTTAGACCCAGAAAGAATGCAGTGTTGTTATAAATCACTTCAACATACCATAATTTTATTTTATGAATTTCATATAGCAGAAGAAGATTGGGTACACGCTCCTTTTAGCTTCACACTTATAAAATTTCCTGGTTCACTCAAGCATCCAATCTTCAGTAAATGTGTGCCCTCTTCGAGTTATTTCCTACAGTGTGCATCAATAAATGTGTTTCCCCTTTAGTTTATTTCCTGCAGCGTGTTTCAGTGAATGTGTTCCTCCTTTTCAGCAGTTCACCTTGAACCACTGCCAGCACTATATTTCAGTGTGCTAAGGCTGCTGGAACCCCTGACTAACCCATTTAATCCTCCAAGCCAGAAACTTCAACAAAGTGCTAGGAAGCAATCTGAACCACTAGACTGGCATATATTTTCTTGCTCTATCATGAAAAGAATTTGATAAAAACTGAGGATTTTTTTTTCTATTTGATGTATTGTTCTGGTCTTTGTTAAACTGTATTCTGTGTGTGTGTGTGTGTGTGTGTGTGTGTGTGTGTGTGTTTCAAACTGTTATCTTACTCTTCCAAATTCAGAATAAGCATATTTATATACCTGTTCTGTGATTTTTATTTTGAGAATGAGTATTATTTAGAAATACCAAGAGAAATATAGAAATGCTCATCATCAGAAATTTGGTCAAGATATGACAATTTTGTCTCTGGTGATTCATAAAGCCAATAAGAAGACAAAAAAATGGATTGGAAATCCTGCATGGCCACTGTCCAGTGGTTGAGAAGAAGACACAGTATGCTATGAACTAAATAGTTTTTACAGCAAACAAAACCATAAATTGTACTCTTGGTTTGTACTCAGTATACAATACACAAAATTGTACTCAATATACAATCACTGTCTGATAACCAAAGAGATGATATGCAATTGGAGGGATTAAACTTCATCTATATTGGCATTCTTGCTCTAATTGAAATGAGAGGCAACCCTGAATTTATATTTAAAGGACTGGGCAACTCAAGGGTTCTCCTTAGAAAAGAGTCTAAAAGAGTTGTTTTCACCATTTGGACAATTGCAAGTAGAAATACATTTTCTTAAGAGATATGAACCTTTTGCATTATTTATTACAATGATGTCATAGAAGCAGCATTTAGTAGTATTGCACCATCTTTGAAGTATTAAGACCTGTGTTCAGATTACATCTCTGGTGCTTACTGCTGGTGTGTCTTTAAATAAGTCACTGAACCTTTCTGGGACTCAGCTTCTTTTCAGTAATGTGACAGAGTTTGACCCTTAAAGAACTCTGAAGGCTCTCCTTGTTTTCAGTTTTTCAACCCATGAAAATAGACAACTGATAACTGATCATTTCATCTTAAAGGTCAATATAGGGACCAATACATATTACAAAAGCTGAAAAAAAGGAAAACAATTCTAATTGCTTGGCAAGATCCTTTAAGCCAAGTCAACATATGCCTTGATACTTGGTTAGAATAATGTAAAGGCGGATACTGGAGAGGATGGCAGAAATTACATTGGAAAATGTGATTCTGGATCTAGACATGAAAAAGCCAACGACTAGCAAACTATCCACAAGTCTTGTGGTTTTAAGCTATAAATAATTCCTTCAAAAAGAGACAGAAGCCACTGAACATGGGACCACCTAATAACATCACAAAAAAACGAATGACATGTGAAATTAACTAATTACTATTGTGGGAGTAATTTCAGAATTAGTCGTGTGTTCAGGCAGATCATTGACTGGTTAGAACAAAGGTCAAAATAAATTTAAGTTAGAAGAAACAATAAAATAATATTAAGAAACTGGACATGATTACAGCAGGTCCAATTGAAGGTAAGTTCCTCTAGTGCAAGACTGTCTCTTTTTTGTTTTGGAATCCCCACTGTCTAACATAGTGCCTTTGCACTATAGATAATTTGCCCACTACAAAAAATAAGCAGACAAAAGCAAAGACACTAATTATTAATATTTTTAGAGAAATTTAACTGAAGCAGAATAATTACCATAATGAGAAAGTTGAAAGAACTTGGAAACTGCCACAAATCAACAAACTCTTGATCTCATTCCTAAGAGGAGAAACCCTACAGACAAGGTTAAAGGTGACAGTGTATGAGCTCACATTCAAAATATTACAAAGGACAATGACGGAAGATCACAGGTACTAGCTTATAATAAAAGAACAAAGCAGAGTGAATAGCCAGATAAACCTTCAGAAATCCACTTTCCTATAACAATTTTGCCATTGTAAAGTGTTCTTCTTACAAGAACCTTGGGAATTGGGTGGCAAGAGAAATATTATCCCATTTTAAAGGGAAGAAAACTAAGACTCAGGGAAATGACTTGCCCAGGATCACAGAGTTAGAAAAGGGGAGAGCCAGGACTGAAATTCAAGTTACTCCTGATTCTAGACCCAATGCTTTTCCTAATATATCACATCCAGAGGATTGCTGAATTCTCTCCTAACAATGATACTTTGAGATTCTCTGAATGGTTGGTTAATACTTATTTTAAGCGAGTAAAGCTGATTCAGGTTGTGTTAATCACTGTTAAACTCTGTTACCTTTCATAATGATCCCGATTCTCTCTACTGCCTGAGGCCTTTCATTGTAGATATTTAAGCATTTAGAGAGACCTTACGATAGTGTCATTGGGAAAGGGGCATAGATAGCTGTACATTCGAGTACCATACCAAGAGTCAGACCTCTGCTGTTTGAAGGGTGCCCTGTCCCACCCCATCCATTGTGTTTGGAGGGCGGGGGGAGTAGGGGTAGGAGGCACTTACAAATCTGGACAGATCTAGTCAAATTTAGCTTGTATTTGCCATCACGCTTGGTAGTAAATTGAGCACTTAGGGAGGCCCATTAAACACTTCAGGCCACTAGGGTGCCATTTGGTATATCACGGCTGCAGTACATTAAACTCTGTTCTCAGGATTCCTTTATAGCCTTGTGTAAAGGAGAAACACGTGGCTAGGAAAAAAACAGTGAGTGGTCTTGTTGGGGTAGCCCAAGTATATAACCATAACTGGGCCATGACTAGCCCTGGAAAGAGAGGTCTATGGTGTGATTCTGCTGTTTGAATTCAGTGTCTCACATAGCTTCCCAGCAGAGGCCCAGCTACTGTACTTATTAGACCCCAGGGTGACTCTCCAGGATGGAAAGAGGTAACTGAAAGTTTTTCATCACATGCTTTAAGCAAAGGGGAGAAGCCAACAAATCATTGGCTGAATCTAGAGTTATAACTAGTATTTCTGTTAGAAAGTGAAGGCAGAATGCGGAAGCAGAGAAGGAAGCAACACAAAATATGTCCCTGGGCATGACTATGGTCAATGACATAAACCAACTAATAAAGATAAATTCAGTCAGGGGAGCAGGAGTTAGAACTTTAAGGAATCCTTAGACTTTGAGACACAAATATCATGAGAAAGCAAGTTCCTGGGATGCTCTAAAAGACCTAATGGGGAGAACCAGTTTGGAGGGGAGTTGAACAAGGGTGGGTCTGACCAGGATAGAAGCACACTACCTGCTTGCTTCTTCTTTAAAGTAATGAGAATTGACAAAGTTCTATCCTCAGTTGCTTTAATGTACTAAAAAAAAAAATACATAACTGGCAGTACTACCTGAATATGAGTCTCCTGCTGCCAAGCTCCACATCTTTGACTGAATTTGGGCATGAATTTTAAAAAATTAATATCTTTTCTTTTAACATTACTTTTATTCCCAAAGATATCATTCTCTCTCCCTTACCCAGAGAACCACCCTTTATAATAGAGAATACAAAAGAGAAGAAAGAAACTGAAATTTACTAAAACTCACCAACATATCAGACAAACCTGATAGTATAAGAAACATCCTGCCCCCATAGTACAAAGCAGGGTGTGAGATGTATTTTCACAGCTCTTTTTCAGAACCAAGGCTGGTCGTTATAATGACACAGTATCAAGTTTTTTGTTGATGTGGTTGACATTTCTTGTAGGCTGTTTTTCCTCTCCATTTATATCAGTGTATGTGTTGGTTTTTGTTCCTTCTTACTTCACTCCATGTCAAGTAAACTTATTTCATATATGCTTCCTATTTTTCTCTGAATTCTCTTTATTCATTATTTCCTACAATAGCCCATTATGTTGGTAATGATAACTAGGATTTATTTAACACTTTAAAGTTTATAAAGCACATTAGGAATGATTGCTCATGATCTTCACAACTACTTTGTGAAGTTGGTGCTTATTATCTCCAGTATAAAGATGAAGAAACTGGGTTTGAGGGAGTTCAGGATTTACCCAGGGTCATTCAGCTCAGGTATCTAAGGCAAGTTCCAAACTTAGGTCTTCCTAACTACAAATCCAGTGCTCACAACAGTGCACCACAACTTGTTTAGCTCTTCCCCAACTGAATATCATTATCATCATTTTCTATTCTCCGCTACTAAATTAAAAAAAATGCTGCTTTAAATATTTGGGTGTATATGGGACGTTTATTTTGTCTGTTCTCCTTGGGGTGTATGTCTAGCAGTGAGATCCCTGAGTAAAAAAACCATGAAAATTTTAGTCATTTTTTTAGCTCTGAACATTAAATCATTGTCTTTGCAAAGCTGGAATGTTAACTTTCCATTTGACTTTTCAGTATCTGGGTCAACTTGGTACATTGGGCACTATTTCCTTTTTCAATATTCTATTTTTTTATTTCTCATTTCATTTTCATAGCTCTCCCACCCTGAACACACCTGGTTCATATGAGTTACTTATAGACATGTTAAGTTCTGATGCTGGTTTTCTTGATGAGTACTGGATTTTGAATCAAGTACCATGTTCAACCCCGGGCTCTGCTGTTAACTGGTTCCATGATACTCTGCAAGTCTTTCAAACACTTCACCTCAGTTTCCTCATCTTTCCGTTGAGAGAATAATCCTCGCCCAAACTATTTCTCAGAGTTAGAAGGGATGTGTTTTTTAAGCTTTTGGCAGAAAAACATTTAGCCTAACACAAAGAGTTAAGGGAGATGTGGGTTCAAATCCTGCCTGTGGTACTTCCTTGCTAGTAAAAAAGACCAAGTCCCATGGAATCTCCAAGTTCTTTCAATCTCTCTGGATCTTACCTTCCTTACTTGTAAAATGGAGATGATACATATCTCAAAGATGCAACAAGATAATATATAGTGAAACAATATGTTTTGCAAACTTTAAATTCTTATAACGATGCTGTCTATATTATTAAATGCTTAAGAAATGTCACCTCTTATAGTTAATGATAATGACATGGAAAGAATTTGATGCAATGGATAGAGGGCCAAACTCAGAGTCAGGAAGACCCAGGTACAAGTCCTTCTTCTTGCCAGAAAGGCTTTGTTACCATGGGCAAATTAAGTAACCTCTTCAGCTCCACTAGACAGCTTTCTAAGCTTATAAATTAGAGACAAATTGAGCAGCAGAATTTTACATTGTAAGAGTTACAATGATATTATAATTCCAGATTATTATTTTTCCTTTAAATGATGACAATAATAATAATCAATACAGCTAACCTAGAAAACCACTCTATCCCAGGTTATTTTTAAAAGTCCCTTTTTTCCGTTGCTTATAAAACATATAAATTCAGTTATTAGGGTATTTGCGATAATGGATTTCACAAATGATGGCCCAAGATGGTTTATGAAATTTTAAATATTTGAAATCCAATGAGACTGTGTACCCAAAGAGTCAATGAATTTGCATCTTTGGGATCAGTCTGGGTGAGGATGGGGGAAGTGCCTAAGCTGGAAGTGAAGAAAACTAGAAAGACAGAGAAACATACTCAGAGAAGCAACATCTGGCATGTGTATAGTGGGAAGTAACATTGCGGGGTGTGTGTCTAGAGGTAGGGCCTTGGGTACTTAAGCAAAAGTACAGACTCTATGCATATTTTTTTTCTTTTTATAAAGAAACTAGATAACCAGATACTAAAGTATTTATTATATCATCAGTAATAACCCACAAAAGACAGAGCACTTTAAATTTTGAAGAGTGCTTTACTTGCATTTGGACAGCTATGTGGCACAGTGGATAGAGTGCTGAAAATTTGTCCCCAGCCATTTACTAGTTGTTTGATCCTGGTCAAGTCACTTAACCCTGTTTGCCACAGTTTTCTCATCTGTAAAATGAGCTGGAGAAGGAACTGAAAAACCACTCCAATATCTTTGCCAAAAAACAAAACAAACAAAAAAACCCCTCCAAATGGGATCATAAAAAGTCAGACACAACTGAACAACAATTTACTTTCATTATCCTGTTTGAGCATTACAGCAACCCTGTGAATAGAAATTGTAGGTATTATTGTTTCCATTTTCTGGATGAGAACATTAAAGAGGTTGGGTGAATTACAGACAGTCACACAGCTAGGAAGTATTGGGGAAGGCCACTAGGGTGCCATTTGGTGTATCACAGTAAACTTTATCTTCCTGATTCTAAGTCCAGCACTCTATGCACTCACCATACCACACTATATCTTTTTTTTAATTTTATTTTTAATTTGTGAAATAAAACAAGTGTGTAAATGAATAATTGAATTGGAAAATTATGTAAACAGTGTTTTCAGGATGTTTTCAACCCTCATCAGAGTGGTTTTTTTTTAACATATCAATTTTATTATTTCTTTATTTTGACATTCTTTTCTTTTAACTTTGACTTTCAAATTTTTTCCCTCTCTTCCATCCCCTCCACCCACTGAGAAGGCAAAGCGATATGATATCAATTATCCATGTGAAAGCATGCAAAACATATTTCCATATTAGCTGTATTTCAGTAAAATATAATATATATTATATATTATATATATAATAAAATATAATATGAAATTCAGAAAAATAAAGTGAGATAATTATACTTCAATTTGCAGACTTCGTCAATTCTCTCTCTGGAGGTAGATAGCATTTCTTTCATCATGAGTCCTTTGGAATTGTCTTGGATCACTGTATCGATCAGAGTAGCCAATTCTTTCACAGTTGATGATCATTACAACTTTGCTGTCACTTTCACAGTGTTTTCAAGCTCAGTGTTTTCTTTTTTGAGGTAAAAAAAGGATTTCCAGATCATAAGATGACAGAAAATATATTTGAAATTACTTGTTTCCCTACCTTTCCCAACTCACCCTGCCCTCTTCTCACCCTGCCCCTCAATACATTGGGTAAAAGAACTGAAAGTTATCTACTGACAGTCTTTTGAATTAAAATCTTGTTACATGCAAAACAAAATGGCACATGCAGCATTATTCTGACATAGGTCTGCTTCAGCAGTCCTCACCTCTTGAGGGCTTCAGTTTAATAATTCTGATGGAAACAAATTTTCGGTACCATAGCACTCAAAATCTAAATTGAGTTTTAAAACTAATATCTCCCAATCAGAACAGGGGCAGGTAGTATTGAAAGATTTGAAGACAATAGTCCATCCTCTTTAACACCACCAAGATAAATGTAAATGAATCCTGAACCAATTTAAATTGTTCAGTTGCTACTAGGGGCAGCTAGTCTATTAATCTGGGTACTAAACTATCTTTTTTGTAATAGGAATGTCTTGTATGTGAGTGGAAACCCTTCATTAGTGATATAGTATTCAAATTTTCTTTTTAATAAAAATGCTAATGGACATGTTAAATATGCACATAAATTAAAATGATCATAAATTAGGATTAATATAATATTAAATGAATTATAATCCCATACTCATTAAGATAAAGTAACATTTCAACATTTGTTCTTGTTAATAAATTTAATACAATAAAAGTATACATTTTAAGATTCCATAAATATTTGATGTAACCTGATGATTGAGTTTAAGAGGGAAAAAATTCAAAATAAAATATATTGGAATGTATCTGAAGTCTTTCTTTGTTATTTAGACAATCCTTTCTTATTATTTATTGAAGCCCTAAACAAAATTTCAAATGAGAGGAAAGAAAAAAAGGAAGCCTGTTTGAAATTTAAAAAAAGGACCCTGAGGGAAAGTTGTATTTTGAATTTCTAGATGCTTCCACACACAATTTTTGTTTCTTTTCTTGTTCAGGTTTTAAATGCCAGGGAAAGAAAATTTTAGCTTTAAGAACTGGTTAAGTAACTGGGATGAACTCTTTATATGTGTATTTGAGCAATGGTTTCAATTACTAACATAGTTTATGGAGACAACCTTTTGCTACAGCACCCAGTGGAATTTTAGGCTATGGCCTATCTTCCTCTTTTCTAAATAGTGGCAAGTGAAAGTGATTGGAAAAAAAGAAAAGCATGACCTGATAAAAGTCAGACCAAAGACAATAATATGAGAAACTGTGACCTAGTTAAGTAGAGATACTAATCAACTATTTGAATGGAATGCTTACTCTTCAAAAGATATTCATATTAAAGGGGAAAATTTTGAAATATATATATATATATATATATATATATATATATATACACACACACACAACTGCTTTTTAAATAGGCAGACTCATTAGGTGCTGATGATTACACTCCATTTTGATTAGTATGCATACAAATGCATGGTCTCTTTGTGCACATAAACTGACATAGGGATTACTGGAACTGAGATTTAAGTACGAAAAGGATAACTGAAGAAATGCGTGATTAAGGTGTGCCAGAGCAAGGCAGGATGCAGCTTCCTCACTAACAAAATACTAATTTGTCATTTTAGCTCCACACTGACTTGGATCCTGGAAGCAAAAAAATCAAGTACATTCTATCGGGAGATGGAGCTGGTACTATCTTTCAGATCAATGACATAACAGGAGATATTCATGCTATAAAAAGACTTGACCGTGAGGAAAAGGCTGAATACACGCTAACAGCTCAAGCAGTCGATTGGGATACAAACAAACCTCTGGAGCCTCCTTCCGAATTCATTATTAAAGTTCAAGACATCAATGATAATGCACCGGAGTTTCTTAATGGACCATATCATGCTACTGTTCCAGAGATGTCCATTTTGGGTATGTATGCATGGAAGTACAAAGAGCTATTAAAAGTCACCTGTTAAAATAGTGTGTTGCGTCAGCAAGGGTTTGTTGATGGAGAAATGATATTTATGACTATCTTCTACCCCATTTGCATCTTCAAATTCCCTTTTTTTGGCCCAAGTTCCATTGGCAGCTCAATAGCTTTAGTCTCCCAATAATAGTAGCTGACTAACAGTTATATTAAAATATCTTTCCTGACACAACAATACTTCAATAGGCTAAATTTATATTCTACTCATGGTGGTGTAGTGAGAGTATTATTACTGAGGCGGATTTATCAAGATTTGTTCCAACATGCTAGGCTAATCCTATTGATACTTGCTTGCTGGTTAATTATTTGTTTGTGTATATTCACATGCAGATGTAGCTCTTACACACTTGGAGAAAAAGTCTACATTGAACTGCCATAATCCAAAAACAGGAGACTGAACTGGAGACTAGACACAGAAAAGTAGATTAGTCAATTAACAGTGGCTTTAGGCCAGTGACTAGATAAACTACTTTGTGAATATCTTTCATATTATTTTAACTTTACTTCAAAATGGCAAGCCAATTTGAGTTGAAAAGTCAAATTAAAGAGTATCCTTTCAGATAAATAACAAGATCTATTGATTTCAAAAGCCATTTATAGTCAAAATATGACAACTAAATTCAATATAGAACAAATAAATAGCATAATGTGGAAGAGCCCCTTAAAGTGTGGTAGCAAAGTAATAGTAGGAATTTAATTTAATTTGACTCAATAAATATTTCTTTTCTCCAAAGTCCCATGTTTATTAATGGAATTACAAACATGGACATGATGCCACATATGCCTCATCCTCAAGGAGCAGTGGTGGGTTGTGTAAAAGAGTGTGCAGTAAGGGCAAAAAGAAGGTACATAATGAATCTAGGATGAGACAAATCACCTCTATTCAGTGGTTCAGGAAAGTCATCATAGAGGAGATGTAAAAATTGCATACAGAAGGAAGGGAGGGACCTCAAAAAACAAAGGTAGGAATAGTCAGGGGATGAATAGATGTGGAATAAATGAGCATGGCTAGAATATGGAATACCAAAGGGGGCATACATAGTATGCAATAAGGATGGAAAAAGACTTTGGAAGCATATCATACAAAATCTTAAGTGTGATATTCAGTATTAAAACATTTTAATGGGGAGGAAATGGAAAGTCCCTAATGTTTTTTGAGTCAAAGTGTGACATGGGCAAAGTTACACATTGGAATTTCACCAGTCAATTAAGGAGCAATCAGTAATTTACTAATTTTCTATTGCCTAGGCTATTAGGTATTGTGAGGATAGAAGGAACAAAAATATAACAGATAATCCTTGCTCTCTAGATGTTTACAGTCTATTTGTAGAGCCTAGATTTGGGAATGTGAAATGATTGTTGATGACATGTAGTATTTTAAGGACACAACAGAATCATAATTAGCACTAATCATACCTTTTTTCTATAGAAACATTATACACATATAATTTATGTACATACATACATGTAAATATTTGTATCTATTGAATTACAAAGTACCCCCCCCCTTTTTTTTTTTTACTGTAGCTGGAGTCAGGAAACTTGAATAAACTAAAAGTTGCAGTAGACACTAGTAACCTTTGTGACCTTGAATTTTTTCTCTTGATCCTTTTCTCTTATGGGCCTAAGGACATATCTCTTTAGAAACTATTTCTAATAGCCTCCATGGAGTGGGACACAACTTAGCAGAATAATCTTCACTGGATAGGTATAGTTGGCAGTGCTAACATTAATAGTTCTGATAGCAAGAGAAAGGAACCAGGTGGCAAATCAGTTGAGACAACAATCATATTTCTCAAAAGATTATCACCAGATAAGGGCCAGAGATAGAAGGTGTATCTCAAATACGGAAGCAAAAGTAAGAGGTCAAGACTGAAAAGGGAAAACTGTTCAATGTCAGATTTAAATCTAATAGTCAGGTATCACATAGGTTTGAGAGCATAGGAAATATAAGCATGTGTGTTTGTATGTATGTGTAATTTCCCATTTAATTTGCATAATGTGATAGCTAACAATGTCCCCAGCATTTGGTGCTAACCTTTACTTTCTAGAAATTCCAAACAAATTTCATCTGTGGACAGCTCCATGTCAATTTCTGGCATTTTCTATCCAGGCAATACCTGGGTAGGAAATAGATAAATATATAAAATTTAAGTAGCAAATGTATAGAATATGTATAAAACTTTAGTAGCCTATTTATCTATTTGGGCCTCAGTTTCCCTATGAATAAGATAAGGTTTAGACTAGGTGATTGTCTAAAGCCTTTACCATCTCTAGATATTTTTGGTTCTTTAGTGTAATAGTTTCAGTTTGCAAATAAGAAGGCTGAAGTTGTGGTCTGGCAAATGATTTTGAGGGGTAAGGGGAAGAGTAGGTGCTGACAGCAAAATTAAAATACAGCCAGGGAAGAAGCTCAATGCTGTCAGAAAGGAGGGATTAATAGTGGCAGTTGACATGGTGATCCCATATAATTTGAAAACTGGCAAGGATCTTAGAGATCATGTACTATAATTCTGTTGCTGTTGTTATTATTGTTGGAACAGATTAGGAAACCATGAAAAGGTAAGTGACTTGTTCAAGGTTACATGCGTAGCAGATGGCAAAGCCAGGAGTTGAAGTCAAATCTTCGGGCTCTAAATCCAATTTACCACTTTACCACCAAGTGAAGCTTCAGTAGCCACGCATAGTTCTCTTTTTGTTCAGGCCTTATGACTTAAGTGCATATTGGCTAAAGAGCATTTTATGTTGTATTTTGAAACATCAATCTTCATGGAAAACCTGTTTTTTAATAACATAATTATAAACTTGCTCAGAGCCAACTAATGCTGGGTGCATCCAATGAATATATGCAATAAGTATGCATGGAGAAGGAAAGACCTATGTGAATTGCATGCCCAGGAAAGGATATGTAAAACAAATAAAGAAACAAAAATGCTATATGACAGTTGCATCATTTTATTAGATCACTTCTTTTATTTTTATTTTTGGTGGCGATCAGGGTTAAGTGACTTGCTCATGGTCACACAACTAGTAAGTAAGTATCTGAGGCCAGATTTGAACTCACATCTTCTTGACTACAGGGCTGGTGCTCTATCCCAAATAACTTCTTAATCTAATTAAAATAATTAATAAATAGAAGTATGTTACACACAACATTGTTGTTGTTGTTGCTCAATCATGCCTGACTCAGGGTTCTCTATGAAAACACTGGAGTGGTTTCCCAATTCCTTCTCCAGCTCATTTTACAAATGAGAAAACTAAGGCAGGCAGCATTAAATGACCTGTCCAGTCACACAGCTTGTTAGTGTCTGAGGCCAAATTTGAATTCTGGTCTTCTTGACAGGCCTGGTGCTCTATTCACTGCACCACCTACCTTCCCCTACAAACAATTTTACCTAAATTCTTTCTTCCCTTTTCCAATCCTTCTACTATAATGAATTTTGAGTTTTCTTTTTCTTTTCCAGAAATTTTGCATTTATAACGATCTCTGAGACTATAAACACAAGCTAAACAAATAAAGAAGTAAAAAGACACATAATTCAGATATGTTAATTTTAGAGAAGCTTAATCTGGGGATAAGAATCAAAGTTTTTCAGGTTCTCTCTAAAGATTTCTGTACAAACACTTGCAGAACCACATCTGGTGATGTGGATTAAAAACCGTTCACTATTTTACTAATACAAATGAATTATTACTTTAATTTCTCATGAAAGTGAATATGATGATAAAGATCAACAGCTGTCACATGTTTCTCTCTTCTCTCTTCTTCTCTTCCTTTCTTCTCACTTCTCCATATTCTCTCCATCTTTTCCTTTCATTTATTCATCTTCCCTCCCCTCTCAGAAATGCCAAGTGAACAAGCCCTAGGGATGCCAAGTGAATACATATACATTTTATTATACACACCACACACACACACACACGCACACACAAATCAAGAATAAATTTAAAGGTAAAATTTGTCAATGTTACATTGAAATGCATCTGATTTCTAACAATTTTCTTCAGTTTATGAACTCTCAGGACAAAATATATACCTAGGTATGCCCAAATGACAGCTGAACTGTTTTAGAAATACATTTAAAATTTTAGAGACACAATTTTTATGGAAGCAAATTACAGCAGTATCATTTACAGAAATACTATACCTTTGTACAGTAAAATAATTTATTTTTGTAGTCTTTTTTTTTGCATTTAATTGTTGAGCAGAGTGCTGGTATAGCAGGGGAGAGTTTTACTTTCCAATTATGTTTTCCCCAGATTTATTATCTAGCAGTCACTCCAAATGAAATTGGTATATGTATCTTCAACTCGAATGTCAGTTCCTTTCACCAAAAAAATGGGTTTAAGATGTTAATCCCTTTTTAATTATGCAATCACATGGATGTAATATGAATCTTGTTTCAGATGTTGCTGTTGTTTTTCTTGTTTTCTGGTTACTAGGAAGAAAACCAAACTAAACCCAACGAGCAAACAAACAAAAAACCCTACCCAATCCACAGCAATGCAAAAGGGGAAAAAAAAGTGATTCTGCTAAAGAAAATTAGGAAAGAATCATGAAGCTGATGTTTAAAGTTTGCTTCCTTACCTTGTAGTCTCTTCTCATTAGATTATAAGGTCCTTGAGGTCAGAGAGATTGTCATATTTTCTCAGTGAGGTTGTATGATATGAGAGACAGAAGATTAATCTTCGAGGGAAGAAACCTGATTTGAATTTTGGCTCCTATACAAATTACATGAATGAATGAAAGGATGGTTGAATGAACAATCATTTATTAAGCACTTATTCTTTTCCAAGTACCATGCTAAATACTAGAGATAGAAATATAAAAAGAAAGACTCCCTTATTCCGGAAGCTGAGCCTCAGCTTTCTAATCTACAATATGGGGAAAATGAAACTTCTAGTGCCTACTTCTCTGTGTTCTTAGAAGGTAAGATCTCTGAGAAAAATGTAAAACACTATCAATATTTGAATTACTACCTTTATATCCCCAGAGTCATATATCAGGCTTTACACCGAGGACCTTGAAAAAAAAAACAACTTTGATAGGTCTCTGATCACATCAATGGGAGTGCTTTCTTCAAAAGTTTAGGTCACCATCCATCCACCCCTCGACCAGTATGTAAAGCACTTTGCCAACCTGAAAGTGCTATTTTATAATACCTGGCCCTAGTTGATTTTATTATTTGAGCTGTTCTTGAGATGTCTTTGTTAAGAAAACTCCCCAAAAGGAAACTCCATGAAATAATGCAGATCAACACCAGTTCTACAATTTATAGTCTTAGTGAGTTCACTCAAACATTAGGAAGTCCTAGTTGTCACCATGTATCAAAGAAAAGATGAGATCATAACTTCTTGACTCAGTTCTCAATCCACGACATCTGTCTCAATATTGTTATGACTCTTGTTTTCATTATTTTAAGTGTCTCTTATCCACATTCTTCTACAAATCTTCCACAGAATTCCTCGATGCTCTCATCTAGATCTCTTGCATTGAATGGACACTAGTGAAGTATGGGAGCTGTCCATCACTTATCCCTTGCTCTTACTAGATAAATATAACTTTTCTAGTCAGACATTTTTATGGAATCTGTTATGCTACTTCTCCTATAAAATTACTTGCAGGAAATATGTTGCAGACTCCTCCCTCTACTATAAGCCCCTTCCCCTGATTCGCTTTTTGGATGATACATGACTTTACTTCTTTAGAGAATGTCTTTCTGCATAGCTCACAGACATTCAGCATAACCGGTAAAAATGTCAATGTTAGGAATATGCACCTTCATTTCAAGGAAAAAGTGGGATCATTAAAATAACTTCATAGTTCCACAAAGGCAGTCTAGTCTGGTCTCCTCCTGCTTTACAAAGTGAGAAAAAAACAATAGAGAAAGTTGTCAAACTTGTAGATTCCATCTTCATCTAAAGCACAGTTTCTTAACCTGGAATGTGGGGGCTCCCAAGTTACCTAATGAAAAATTTCTGGGAATACATGAACTTGAATGGGAAAAATACAGCTTTATTTTCACCAATCTCTAACTAAAATTGAGCATTTCTTTCAGTTATTTTAATTAAATTTTATTCATTTCAATTTTAAGCATTAAAAACCAAAAACAGCCTTGTACTACACATAACAGCAAAACAGACAAAGACAGAGATAAAGACAAAGACAGAGAAAGAGGCAGAGACAGATGGAGAGAGACACATAGAGACAAACAGAGAGACACAGATCATTGGTGCTATTTATGGGAAGACAGTAACCTCAAGTTAAAACACAAGAGAAGGAATCTTGTTTCTTACTTTTATTGTTCAAGGAAAAACTTTCTATTTGTCTTATCTGCCTTATTTACTCATTTCTAACCCTCTCTTCTGAAATAACAATGCTTTCTCATACTGTACAAGGTGTTTTAAAATGCATTCAACATGTAGGAGAACAAAATTATTTGTGCTATATCTACACTAGTGATACAGCCATATAGAGATGTAGCCAGAGTTGAAAACACCTAGATTCCAATTCTGCCTCCAACATATTCTGACTGTGTATCTGAGGACAAGTAAATGAATCTTTGGTGACTCAATGAGAACTGTGAGAAGATAGCAGTATGATGGGACCTAGAGGACCCCAGTTCCACTGAACACATCAATAAAACTGCAAAATGTACCAGATTAACATGATAAAGAAAACCAAAGAAAACCAGCTGTAAACTCCTCCATCCAGTCCAGGACACCCCCAACCCTCCCGACACATCTCCAAAAAATAAAATAAAATCAGAACCTAAAGATAGAAAACATAGTGCAGGGCGGCTAGGTGGCGCAGTGAATAGAGGACAGGCCCTGGAGTCAGGATGACCTGAGTTCAAATTTGGCCTCAGACACTTGACACACTTACTAGCCATGTGACTTTGGGCAAGTCACTTAACCCCAACTGCCCTCCAAAAAGCAAAATAAACAAACAAACAAAAAACAACAAAAAAAACCACAGTGCAGAGCAGCCCCATCTGAATGCAAAGCAGCCCTAAACCCCAAGCAGAAAAGAGGCCCCAAGAACAATCCCTGATCCCAGACTGCAGTTTGAGACAGACCTAGATCAACATCCAAGGCAATCTGAGTCTGAAGCACAGAAGGAGAAAAGGCCAAAGAATTCTTTCAGAAGGCAGGGCCTAATAGTAGGCACTTGTCTCAGGACCAAGAAGGGTTGATAAAACCATCCCAAAGTAGAGGATCAAAGTTTGACACAAGCACAAGAAACTGAAATTGCAGATATAAGTAAATTGCAAATGCGAAGAAAACACTAAACACTATGAAGAAGTACTTCTGAATGAAAGATGATAAGTGGGTAAACTAAGAAGATAGCAATTAACAAATAGGTAGTCTAAGTAGAACCTAAAGCAACCAACCAAACAAAAAGATGTCCGGCTTCAAAAACTTTAAGAGCAACTAGAAGAAACAAAACAAGATACACAAAACAGAATACGCAGAGATGAAAGGATAGCAAAGAGAATTTATATAGACGATAAACTTTACCCAAGAAACAAAAACTCTGAAAATTAGGAATAAAGAGACTTCATATCAGCATCTGTGTCTATATATTTACATCCCTATTTTATACCTCACCTGATATTTTGGTCAAATGATAATTAAATAATGTTATTTCTACCCTTATTGTCTCTATACCTGTTGTTATACTTTTCAAAGAATCTGTGCAATTGTTATTCATGGATGGGACACACATTTTTAAAGAGAAATTTTAAGGTGTTTTACTTTATCAAATATACATACATACATATATATATATTTGTGTGTGTACACATATGTGTATATGTATATATGCCTCTGCATGTATTCATACATATACATATGTACTTATACATATGTATATATAGTTTACATAGGGATAGTGGAGTCTTGTATTTTATACAATTTCCAATCAATTTTGTTCTTATCAAGATGTGATCTATTGTGGATCACTACATGTGAAATTCTGCATTTTTTTCTACTGATATCCACATAATAGATCATTTCAACGCATGTACAAAAAGGTTCTTATAAAATTGGCTATAGATGGGAAAACAGATACATAAATTGATAGTGTAGATATTCTCTTAATTTCCTATTTTTATATGAATAAATAGAACTTTTTGCATCTTTTTTAGAGCTTTTGAATTTCTCTGTATAACTATATCTATATTATCTGTGTCTACTTATGAATCTATCATCTAAATAACTAGTTAGCTAGCTTTCTATGTTATTATATTGAAGGTAAAATGACATTAAAGAGACCAAAGACAGGAAAGAGAATTAGTTTAGACAAAGAGTAGTGAAAGAATATCCCTGCTGTGGACAAGATAATTGTCTAAGTATTGAGGGACAGATTCCTAATGTATCTGAAGGAGGGTAAGGTACTGAAGTATAGAAAAATCTTGAACCTTATTCATACTAAAACTGAGTGACTGGTAGGACAACTATGAATCCTAACGTATATGCCTTATTTTGCACTTATAAAAAAATGAGAAATATCACCATGCCAGTATTAAAGGTATCATTGAGGAAAGTATTAGCTGGTAAAAGGCAAACTGTCACCAAAAAAAAAAAAAAAGCTTCCACAGTAGATCAAATCCTGACCACTACAAAATTGGGGATCACAGAGAACATAATTGCACTGTACTCATACTTTGTTGGATATTTAACAAACCTTTGTGGAATAGAGCCCACAAACATAAAGGATTTTTTCTAAAATATTTCTCCCGGCCAATTACCATAACTATTCAAGATTCCTTAAAAGATTTGTCAATAGATATAATCTTGTTCAAATACCTTCTGACTAAGGAACGGGTAAAACAAAGAACTGTGAAACAAATGCTCATGAAAGTTTACAAGTATGATAGAAAAGATTAAGCACAGATTCCAAGTTGAAGAGAGAATCTTTATGGATGATAAAGTTCTCTAGATTCTGCATATAGCAGGTAATATCATGCTATTTGAGGAACCTAGATGGTTCATTGGTTAGATTGTTAGGGGTAGAGTCAGGGCGATCTGAGTTCTAATTTGGCCTCAAACACTCGCTACTACTGTGAAACCCTGCGCAACATCCTTAACATTTGTTTGCCTTACTCCACTGGAGAAGGAAATAGCAAACCACTCCAATATCTTTTGCCAAGTTAACCCTATATAGTAACAAAGAGTCAGATCAGCTGAACAACAACAAAAATCACGCTATTTGCATTAATCTTCCAAACTTTGCAAAAACACCTGGAAGAGATTTGTAATCACCTAGAAGGATTCAGTCTTACTATTCTCGTGGCAGAGAGCAAGTGTTTGGAGAATTTTTGTTCCATATATTTTGACACATGGTTAGATAGATAAGTCAAAGACCTTATCAATCATTAATAATATGTCTTGGAAAGATAATGCAAATGAAAGGTAAGTAAGGTCCAGGATAAAATAGGAGGAGATGAACAAATTGTGTTGTCCTAGAGAAATCATAAAACTTCTCTATTTATTCCTAATATCACCCAGGGGGGATTTTTTTTTTATATCAGTAGTCTACCAGTGTTATTTTGTAATGATGAATCATAGAACACTACAATCCCTAAAGAATTAAAATGAGTATCACACATAGGATAATGGAGAGGAGCATGGAATGTGTGAGCAGCCTGCAATATGTAATAAGAAATTTCAAAGAAGAATTTGAGTAAAGGATGTCAACAAGGAAATGTAGCATAATGATCCAAAAGAAGACGATGTACTACTCAGACAACATGAGTGAGGAGGAGAGATAACATTGATACACAGGTGTACTAGTCCTCTTCTTCTGATGTCAGGAGAAAGGGAGGAAGGGCCCTAGAAAACTGAGTGAACTATTTGCGGCAACATAACAGAGGAGAACACAGACAGGAGTAACACAAGATGAGAAAGCATAGAGGGGTTATGACTGCATTGCTTTTGAAGGGAATGTATAAATTGATGAGCTCACAGATTTGTTTGAAGATATGTGTACATACAGAAAAGGTGAATGTGTATTATATGCATCTATTTTTCCGTTGGTCTACCTATCATTCATTTTTCTATATTTCAAATTGTTAGTGTAGCTTTAATCTTTAGTAGCTTAAAACCCTATATATGTGTAAATACTTATGTAGATATTTATTTGTGTTTATACATATATGTCTGTACAAGCCTATACATGTATAAATTTATATAAATTAATTTGTGTTTACATGTGTGTACACATACATGTACATATACATGTATACACACAGACATATACATCTCTACATATGTATATATACAGTATACTTCCTTTTATAAAGATAGCCCATGTGGAGGCTCTAAGAGTATATTTCCAATGCTATTGACTCAAGCCTCCATTCTGGTATGTTGTTTCTGAAATCAGCAATTATCACTTCAATATACTTTAACCAATGCCATTAATATGTCTTCAAAAAAATTGATACCATTTATTAGTGCCTTAGTATCATCTCTTCAGTTAAGATCAATTAACTTTTATAAAAGGATATTCCTTGAGGAGATATGGCAAGAACTGAAGTATAATTTATACCACCCCCAAGAGAAGCAGACTTTCTCCATACCATCTTGTTCCTTGGATAAAGTGGATTTAATCTTTTAAAGTAATTGTTACAAATCATTTATTACATCAAATTCTTTTATAAAAGTGTCAGAGCCAATGGACAAGGCCTTGTAGCACCTGGCATATTGACTTGAGAATCAGTCTAATACTTGGCAAGATCCTAATTGAATTTCTGGGTTGGCTGGCAGATCAAACTTGTTTGCCCACAACCACTGTCATAAGTTCAACCCTCTGAACTCTGGTGGCTCTCTCAACCTCTTGAGCACACAAGATCACAGCCTAGTTCATGTGGTTCATTCCATTTCTAATAATCAAGAAATGAGTAATCATTAAGTACTTATTATGTGTTAGGCATTTTGCCACATGAGGCAGAAAAAAGGTATACCACGCAGAGACAGAAACAGTAGTAGCAGTAGTATGTTCATGACTTCATGTCAATATAAGTGTGAACAATATGGGTGCCTAACACTCCCCTTAACTGGAGACTTATAGTGGTTATTTCTTCTACATTTGAATGTAACCAGGCAGCAAACAGAACAAGGTTGAGTCATTGGGGTATTTTGTGCTCAGTTCTGACCACATAGTAAAGAGACTGGAAGCAATCAGAGAACACCTGAATGCTTTCTGGAGCAGATATCACAGAAAATTTGTGCATATATACATTCATTTCTAAACACACATATAAACATTGCACATCTGTATCACCTATATAGCTACAATGTTTATGTATATACAATACATATTTTACACACATATATGCATATGCATACATATGCACATAAATAACAAAGTGATTCTCTTGTCGCACTCTGCCTGATGGCCAAGTGTATACCACTGTTTCCCTTCCTTCAAGATTCTCCAGTATCCAGAAGGGGGTTCAGGGGATTTCTTATCTTGGGTTTTGTCTCAAATCTCCACTGATTGGTATGCCCTCAAACTTTACTTATCCAAGCACCACAGATCCACTTCACCATATAACAGTCAGATTGTCTTTTACAAAGGAATATTTACTTCAAAGGTATGGTCAGAACGAGCATTAAAAAAGAAATCTCTAGCACCTCAGGGACATAATCCCAGCTTGAGTCTTTGGGGAAGTGAAGGGGATTTAGTTAATACTAAACTTTATTTATACCAAATTCCAAGTCCAAAATAGGTCCCTGGTTTTCAGGCCAGGAACCTGGCTTCTCAGGCGTCCTCAGGGTTGGTTGAACCAATTAGTATGGAAGCCTGGACGCCATTATTTCCAGAGCTGGATATTTCAAGTCTGGGACCCTATTCTCTGTGCTTAGACCTGAAAAGAACAAATGAAACAAGACTAAAACTTAAAGTCTGTGTTTCTTGGGGAAAGCTGGTCAGGGAAGGAGGTGATCCTCAGGCTCTTTCCTTTTTACCTCATGGTATACATGTGGTACCTTTGAGTAAACAAATCCTTCCTTCCTGGATACCACAGAAAAGAGAACGACCATGCCTCATCTGTACAGATATAAAATTGTAGCCAGTTCTAGCTTTTCAGTCAATGAAAAAAAGCAGCTCCCAATCATTTGGTAAACTGATACAGAATGTACTTGAACATACCATGTATCCTCTCTCACAGAAGCATGTCCCTGTCCTTTCCATGCAAGCAACCCTATTTTAGATATTTCGGGCGCGTGTCTAATACTGTTAAACACAAACACACATATATACATATACCCATATATACATATGTATATGTAGGCATATCTATGGGTAAAATATATGAAGCTATATTTATTTCTACATCTGTATCTATTATCTGCATCTGCAGCTATGTCTATATCGACATATCTATGTATCTGCATGTATACATACACACATGATATAGGACAATTATAGATTTCTCTCTCTCTTTGTGTGTGTGTATGTATATATATATATATATGTATATATATATATACATACATACATATATATATTTATATAATCTCCCATATTTTAAAGTACATTGCATTAAATATGTAGCTAAAGTCCAAACTGTATCTAAAGTTAGTATAATTATGTTTATCTGGATGATATAAGCATTAACTAGGAACTACAAAATGTATAATTTTATGTATCATTTAAAATCTCATGCACCCATGGTAAATGTTTAAATTAATTGGCTAATCATGACAATGCAATTCCAGACTTTATACAGAATATACACAGAACATTTTATGCCCAGATATTAAATTAAAATAGTAATTAAGTGGTTGAATTTTTAGAGTTCTTTCATTTTTTTTTTTTTAGTTTTATCACACAAGTTCAATAGACTAAAATACATTTTTGGTTACATACTGTCTTAATCTCAACATATTTCTTTATTTTAAATTGGAGTTTATGATTCTATTCCAGTCAGTGGTCTAGAATTCAAATGAACCCAGTAGCATTCAATAGAATTTTAAAAAGAGATGTAAATTGAAAAAGAAAAAAGAAACTCTTGATGGATTTTGATTATATTTTTTTGTCTGTTTGATTCAGAGAGACTTGAATAAAATTGAAATTCTTGGGGAAAACATGGGTGGGAAATCATGTGGATTGAAATAAACACTCTCAAAAGGAAACCAGCTGGCTTCATGCTGTTCTACCTGATTTGAATGGCTATAATATTTGTGGCTCACAAACTCTATGATAGGGTGTGGAGTGAGATATACATTCTGCCTAAACAAGATAACATTACAATGAAGAAAGGTAAATTTAAGTAATAATGATGTAAGTATCTGACAGCTTTTGACTAAAAATAAAAGTTTTGCAAAGATAAAATAAAGTAGTACACTTGGTTAAAAAATCACTTTAAAATTCTGGATTCAAAGATGTGTATCTTGATAATGTTTATGTCAAAAAGACTGGAGCTTTTAGTGGTCTGCCAACTTAATGAATCTATACTGTACCACGACAGAGCAAAAAACAAAAACAAGAAAACAAAGCAAACAAACAAGAACAACATAATATAATCTTAAATTACTTTAAAAGAAACAAAGAATTCAGAATGAAGGAGGTTATAGACTAAAGATAATTGGAGGATTTAAAACTAGGTCATATGACAATTGTTTGGAGTTGTTTAATCTCAAGAAGAGAAGGCTTACTGAGAATATAATTTGTTTATATGAAGGATTATCACTTAAAAGAGTGATGAATTTGTTGTTGATTCCAATAGAAAAACTCTTTTACGGGGAAAACGGGGACACTCCATACAGTGTGTCTGTTAGTGTGTGTGTGCATGTGCGTGTGCGTGTGCGTGTGTGTGTGTGTAAAAGAGACAGAAAGACAGAGAGAGAAAGGGAAATAGAGGAGAGAGAATGAAGAGGAAGAGGAGGAAGAAGAAGAGAAATATTTTGATTCAATATATGGAACTATTTCCTAATAATTACAATTGTCTGACAATAGAATTAGATACATCAAGGGAAAGTGTGGCAATGACATGACAATATTACATGTAAGTTTGAAAAAAAAATCTTCCACAACTGGGAAAATCACTTGATTTTTGGTTTTCTCCTTGTGCACCAGAGTTCTGGCATTCAACATGGATGTGAAAGATAAACATTTTCTAAAGGAAATTCTCTTGAGGTTTTCTGGGGTTTCAGGTGGTAGGCAAGGTTAGTGATGGTGTGAAAGAAAGAAATGATAGCATCAAGCTGCCTTAGAATTTGAAAGTATTTAGAATCATAGTGAAATATATGTTTTGAGATGACTATTCCAATTTCCACTTGATCAGATGGTTGGGGCCCCAGAACACAGATATGATATTCTTTTGGGATTCTAAATATACTACTGAGGAATTAAGGAATTGTCTTTTCCAATGATAGAGCTCATGAACACTCAGAAATAAACTTTCCACCCAGATCATGGATGTATTTCCATTAGTTATCCAGACTTACGTGACTTTTAAAAAGATATATTTACTAAGATGATACAGTTGGAATAATTGGTACAAAACATCCCCTAAAACTCTATGCTACATATTTCCACAAATTCATGGAGTCCAATGGAAAATGGGCTTAAGCTTAGAGAGCATATGTCCATTAATTCCCCCCTTATAAATAATGCCACTTTTCTAGGCTCTGCAGGGAGCCAAAGATCTGAATCTAGTATGTCTTTGGCTCACCAACATGACTGACAATTATTCCAAAGATTCTACTATAATTCCAAAGAGAAGATAGTAGTCCTATGGAACTCTGAATGTCCTCCAATCAATGGTCTGGGTGGGTGGTAGTGATTAAGACATAAACTCATGTATTCTTCTCCTTCCTATCCCCTAACCCCCATTGATTTCTCATGTTTAGTTGGAATATTTTCCTCTGATTCCCTCTCTGTGGAATCAGGGTGTATCTCTTAGTTTTGTATCGGTCTGCTATTTTATAGAAGAGCTACAAGACATGATTTTTTCCTCAGCCAGTCTGTTCTCTCTTCCTATAAACATTATTCTAATTTATCCAGTGGCTCAACAGAAACAGCTAAATTGATTGTGGCTTTTTCATACTTAGTTGGAATGCTTTTGATTACTTAATTTCAATTGGGTAAGTTCCCACCTGATGAGGGGGCCAGAGTTATAGCATTTATGCTTATCTTAGGTAGGGTGGGATAATTTGGTCAATTTACGCAATGGATTCTATCCTTATAATGGCAGTCCTCAGTTGGAAGGGACTTTCAAAATCATTCAGTTCCAATCCATATGTGAACAAGGAATCTTTTACAGCACTAGTTACAGTCTATCAATCTTTACTTGAAAGTTTCCAATTATTCCAACTGTATCATCTTAGGAAATTTACCTTTTTAAAAGTCATGTAAGTCTGGGGAATTCACTCTTATCTAAGAAAGTCGATTCTACTTCTGTAGAGTTCCAATTGTTAATAAATTTTTGTTTATATCAATTTGGAATTTTCTTCATTACAGCTTCTACCAACTGATCCTATGTATTCCCTTCTGAGATCAAGAAAAATAAATTGAATTCCCCCCTTTTTTTATCTGACAGGCTTTCACACACTTGAAGACAGCCATCAATTCTCAATGAGTCCAACCCTCAACATGAAATATTCCCTTCTCCAGGCAAAACAATATCTGCTCTTTATGTTTTCTTATTCTCTCTACATTATGACTGTCTTCTACTGAGTAGAATGTGCTCTAATTGGTCAACAGATGTCCTTATTGTTCTAGTCTGCAATCTAAAGACTAGAGTTTTGATATTTCTCTATTATGATTGTGAGCCCTACATAATTTTTGTAATAGTAGCCAAAATATTTTAAATTAATTTTTTAGAAATAATTAGCCAGTGAGAACAATATTCCCCTAAACATACCTCTTTTTCCAGTCCAGTATAACCTGGACTGAAATGTAGTGGAATGGAGGCTGTATTTGGGATCAGAGAATTCAGGTCTGAGACTAGTCTCAACCCAGTATAATTGATCTGATGGTTACCAAGTCTCCAGGACTCAATTTGTTCATCTGTGAAATTATGGAGTTGGACAAATTGATCTCTAAGGCAAGCTCATCTCTAAATCCACGAAGTTAGAGGCTGAAAGAATTGGAATTGTTTTTAACCTTCCTGTTACATATTAAAGCAATTACCTAGCAGTTCTACAGAACCTTGGTATTTTAGATGATAATAATTGGGATCTTATATAAAAATCATGATACTGATATTTTCTGTTTTAAATTAATAAATATAAATTTTTTTATCTCTCATAATACTACAGAGGTGACTTTCATTTGTGATGACAATAGATTTATTTGTGAGAAATTAATTTGGGATAATCTGGTTTAGGAATTTTCTTAATAGAATACTTAGAAGTATTTTGAGTTAGAAGCAGATTATCTAAACCTTAATCATATCTCGTAACCTATCACCTTTTCCTATGTTTTATAAGTGCGGTCTTGAAGGTCTCAACTGTTATAGATGGTCACAAGAGGAAGAAAACACTAGCAAGACTTTTTTTTTAAATACAGATTTGCAAATTTCCATTATCAATTAGACATTACTTAGTACTGCTAGACTTACTTAATCATTCTTGTTTTAAATCATTCTATGAAACCTGAATATGTAGTATCAGAAGAGGAGAAATAGTAACAACTCAGCCTTTGCATTGATTGCCTTCGAGGGAAATGAATCAATGACATATCAAAGAAACACGCAAACACACATTTCTGAAATGCTATAAACTTGACTTGAAATGGATATGCTACATACTGCTCAAATGTTTTATTGGTGGCATTCATGCTCTTACCAGAAATAGAAACAGGGTATTTCTGAGAAATATAACCAAAATTCAATTTGTTCTTTGAAAATACTTTGATCTACATATGGAGAGGCTTTAACAAATATAACATTTTAATTGCTGGACTTTAAATTCAATAAGTATATATAGGATGGCCCAAAAGTTTTAGCTTTAATAGCTTAAAACTGAACTGAAACTTTTTGGGGGCACTCTATATCATGCACCTAGTATGTATAATGCCCTATTGCTTAAAATAACTTCAGTTATAAAAACATATGTGTGTTTATGTTTACACACATGTATTTTTATATGTGCAAGTACACGCATACATATATTTGTTAATTTATCCATTCATTTTTATGGGTTCATTTGTTTGTGGGCTTCAATAGACACCTAATAGAACTCACATCAAAACAGGCATATAAAATAAGACATTCCATTTAAGTGGTCCTCTGGCCTCTACTTAAAGATCTCCAGAGAGTAAGAATCTACTGTCTCCTGGCAACTCATATCATAAATTTTTATTGACATCAAATTCAAAGTGACCTCTTGTCAACTTCCACCATGTATTACCTGTGCTGTCCTCTGGGGATAATCAGAATAAGTCCCTTTCCTACAAGAGAAACTTTCAAATATTTGATCAGAGTTCTTCTGTTCTCCCTGAATTTTCTTTTCTCAGTTCCCTTAATCTATCTTCCTATGACATGAACGGAGAGCCCTTTACTATCTTGGTTGCTCTTCTCTGAATTCTCTCTAACTGTGAATGCCATCTATAGCTTAAATGTGTATATTTCCCCTGTTGCATATACTTTCCTTCATAGTGTTCTCAGTATGCTCACTTTCCACCCCTTCCTTCTCCCTAATACACTTCTTTTATCAGATATGGCTTTGATTAGTTGAACATTTTATACAGGAATTTATAGGGCAGTTAGGTGACACAGTGGACAGATTGCCAGGCCTGGAGTCGAGAAGATTCATTTTCCTGGGTTCAAGTCTGGCCTCAGACACCTAGTGATCCTGGGCAAGCCACTTAATCCTGTTCCCCTCAATTTCTTCACCTGTAAAATGGCAAACCACTCCAGTATCTTTGTCAAGAAAACCCCAAATGGGATCACAAAGAACTGGACATAACTGAAAAACAATAGAACAATGATACAGTAGAACCATGATAACAACAACACAAATCCCTATGCTTCTTTGATATATAATTTGCACAGTGCCTTAAAGAGACTTGTGCAACAATAGTATGAATAATAAATGGTTTATAATGGTTTTAATCTTAGGCTGAATTAACAGAGGCATAATTGCCAGGCACAAAGAGGTTATAATTCTTTATCAGAACTAGCTTGGAGTACTGTATTCAATTTTATACACTGCAGTTTAAGAACAACTTTGATCAGTTGGAGAACATCCAGAGCAGGGTAACTATAGTAAGTCCATGTCATATGATGACCAGTGTAAGGAACTAGTGATGTTTTGCTAAGAGAAAGAAAAAAAAAGCAGCTTAGAGGGGCATCATATTTATAGAGAAATATAGAGAAAATTAGTTTACAAAAACGAGGGTGATAAAAAATGAGGGGCAGAGAGAGAGAGAATTTAATCCCGTTGTGAGCAAATGGGGCAAGGTTAGAGAATGTACATAGATCAGTTACCATTTATCTTTATTCCAAGGGAAATATGGGAAGTTCAAAGAACATATCCTTTCTATAATGAATTAATAGTATTATCTTTTGAAATATCCCTTCTCTGGACACTTGCTGCATCTTCCACTCTCTTTGATAGGCTGAATTCTCAGAGAGTAACAATACACTATTCCTCTCAGTATTCTAGGGGGTAACCTTGAAGTGCTCAGTTTCTAGTGCTATGGTTCATGCATTTTCATTGGTGTTCTTATTTGAATCAGCCAATAGACAACAACGAAGTTTTTAGTAAAGATATTTACTTAAACAGTCTAGCAAGAAGAGTTGTTACAAAAGCATCTTCTCACAAAAATTTTAAGTTCCCTCTCCCTTTGTAAACAAAAAATCCCTCAGTCTAATGGCTTCAAACTTAAAGTATGAATGTCTCTAGAGAATATATGTGTCCAAAAAGTAAAGCCATATTCGTTGGCTGTTAAGAATCCTTTTCTTTCTTTGTAGAATCTTTGTGAGGTTTCTTTTAGGTGTAACTCGAATATGGGCTTAGAGAGTCCGTGACCTTATAGCATCTAGATCTAGCCTGACACTCAACCATGAGGAATCAATCATCTTTGAAGTGCCTTCCTCCTTCAGGTGGCTATCTTTCTGTATTTATCTGTGTGTGTTTGTTCCCTGTTTGTTTTTGTTTCATCTCTCTCTGTGGGCAGCTCAATATGCTGCCTCCTACTGGTCTGTAACATAGATATTCTCCTGGTCTGATAGGATGATCAATAGAGGTGGGAGGAATACAATATTACATCTAGGCTCACTTCTACTCTCCCATAATTCAGAGCAAAAGCATCTGCCTCCCCAAGGACAAGAAAATAAGCATTTATTAACCACTTACAATATCTCAAGCACTGTGCTAAGCATTTTAAAAATATTGTCTCCTTGGATCTTCACAACAACTCTGGGATGTAGGTGCTATTATTATTATTATTATTATTATTATTATTATTATTATTAATAATCTCATTTTATGATGAGGAAACTGAAACTGATTGATCTTAAAGGACTTGCTCATGGCCACACAGCTAGTAAATGTCTGAGGCCAGATTCAAAGTCAGATGCTGTAGATCCCAGTGTCTTCCTTTGCTTGATATTTGCCAAACTACTACCTGCTAAAATTCCTCCAGTTATTTAAACCCTCCAAGTGTGGTTAGCTTGTTTGGATAACCAGTGAGCTTTTCCCTTCCTTGACATAATTGAAGAGGATCACACATTTCCCAGTGATCTCTGAAAATGAACTGGTTTTTTACACATTTAAAATTTCATCAACCCTTATGCTGATGACATTATCAGGCATATAATTTAATATACGCTTGTTAACTGAAAGGCAGACTAATATTAGATTATATGAGGTGGGGTGTAGAATATGTCCATAATAGTCATTAAAAAAACCAGAACAAAACTAAAAAAACCAAAACAGTTCTCCATATTTAAAAGTCACACTGATGATAGGGATTCTCAACTACAAATGTTGAGGAGTAGAACCCCTATTTTTCCTTCATGACTCTGCAACATTTCACAATATCTCAGCTTTGGAACGTATCTCAGAGTTTATCTATACCAACCCATTCTTGAGCAGAATTCCCTAAAAAGGCAAATCTGGAAGCAAAACTTTGATGCTCAACCATAAGTGATAAGTGAGCTCACTCCCTTCACATTCCATTATCAGATAACTCTATTTCGATTTTCTCTATATTCAGCTGAAATGTCTTTGTTTGTTTGTTTTCAATTTCCAATTGGTGAAGAAAGTGTAATGTAGTAGAAAGAACATACATTTTTGAGTTATAACATTTGGTTCCAAATTTTGACTCTGCTATTAATTACCTTTGAGGTATTCTATATTCTGCGATCCTTTCCATGTTTAATGTTCTGTGTTCAAAGTTTCATGATAACCCTAAAATTCTAAATTCTAAAATGCTTGGTACTACTAATTGATAAGCCTACATACTCTTTCTTACTTCTCACAATCCATGTTTTAATATACCTTCTGACTTCAATGTGCTATATGCTATTGCCCCTGAAAAGCCTACCATGCTATTTTCTGAAGACTCTTTCAGCTTTCCCATTTTGTGTTTTAAATTACTTTGCATCTTCAATCTTCTATGTTCTAAAAATCCCTTACATCTCTGATATTCTAGGTTTAAGCATTCTCTGTTCTATCTCTTAAATTTCTATCATTTCAGGTTTCTATGATTCCTGTGCTGTTTTCAAACAATAGGGACCTGGTGAATATGAGTTCATTTTCTTAGTGGCTCAGAAAATAAACTGAAAATAGTTTACATGCCTTTAATTCCTCTTTTTTTGGTGGGGGGGTCAAGTTTAGATGAAAAGTAAGAGCCACTACATATTTGCCATGCAGACATAATAGCATACGTCTTCCTTGATAGAAAAACAAAACAAAACAAAACAGATGGAGAGAAAACATTTTCAGCTGTGGCTGGTAACACTGAGTTCTGGGCAAAGTAAGAACAGGAGAGACAGAGAAAAAAAAATGTTCCTCTCCCCAGGCTTGTGAAGGGACAATACATCTCTTTGACCTGGAATAGAAAAGGGACAATAATCACTTGGGTCAGAGTGAGAGTGTCATCACTCTGAATATCATGTTGCTATTCCAGACCACATCTATCAAAATGAATCCTAGCAGTGGAAATAAGGTACCCTGCAGTCATCCAGCCTCTCTTTGTTTTCAGTCATGTGTTCTTTTGTTTCCCAAATAGAGGACAGAATTCAGTTCCTGGCACTGTCTCTATTGCCACTTTCCTCACCTTGGCAGAATAATCTGATAATGGTAATCACCTGATGAGAGTTTTTCTGATGTCATTATTGTGTAGTTGGCGTGGCTGTTGCTGTTGGATGACAAGGAAATAATATCAACAATTTCTATGCATTTTCATATAGAGCAAGTTACAGTGTTAAAATATAATAGAAACAAGAACTGCCAGTGTGCCTGCAGTCTCTGTGATAGTGAAGGGAAATGATAAGAGTGAATATTCACCGGCCACTGGTTCCTTACAGGTTAAAAAGCATTTCTCTTACAAGAGCCCTATGGAATGAGTTGCCCAATTAACGTGGCAATTCCAAATGGGGCCTTTCATACTTGATAGTCCCCTCTCCTTCTTGAAAAAACATTACCTTTTATAGGAATATTTTGTATTTCTATATCTGATAGTCAATAAATATTTACAACATACCTACCATGCTTCAGGAATTGTTTGAAGGACTAGATGCATATTTTTGAAACACCTACTATGTTTTAGGAATTATCAGAAGAACAAGGTGCACTTATTGTTTTCCCCTACTAGAATGTCAGCTTCTAAAGGGCAGAGACTAACTGATTTTTATCTTTATACCCCAAGGCAGCTAGCTGTCTGTTAAGTGCTTGAGTCAGGAATAATAATAGCCAGCATTTTAAAATGTCTTCCATGTGCTAGGCAATATACGAAATGCTTCACAAATATTATCTCGTTGGATCCTCACAACAATACTGGGGGGTAGGTGCTATTATTATCCCCACTTTACAGGTAAGAAAACTGAGACAGAGGTTAAGTGACTTGCCCAAGGTCACACAACTAGTAAGTATCTATGTGGGATTTAAACTCAAGTCTTTCTGGTGCCAAGCCACCACTCTATCCACTGTACCCCCTAGCAATAACAACTCACAAATCTGGAAAGTAAATGGATGAGGAGCTTACTCTCTCCTAAGTCAGTGTACTTCATTTTAGACAGTTCTAATTATTGGGAAACATGTTTCCTTGCAACTTCAACAAATATTCCTAGTTTTATATTCTGGGGCCAGCAGAATAATTCCAATACTTCTTCTATATGATATCTCTTAAAGAATTTGAAAGAAATTATTTATTTTTTTGTAGGGGCAACTAGGTGGCTTGGTGGAAAGAACACAGCCTGGGAGTCAGGAAGACCTGGGTTCAAAGCCTGTGTTAGACACTTATTAGCTGTGTTACCATGGGCAAGTCATTGAACCTCCTCTATTAACCTTAAATCACTGGACCAGGAAATGGCAAACCACTCCAGTATCTTTGCCAAGAAAACCCCCTGCACAGTATTGGCAGGCTATGGTACATGACTGAATGACCGAATAACAACATACATACATATACATATATACCAAACATTAACAAGTGTGCAACTCTTCAGCTTTGGGGAT
This sequence comes from Pseudochirops cupreus, assembly GCA_028627135.1. Classification (NCBI taxonomy): domain Eukaryota; kingdom Metazoa; phylum Chordata; class Mammalia; order Diprotodontia; family Pseudocheiridae; genus Pseudochirops; species Pseudochirops cupreus. Next base: position 57,848,264 of record CM053581.1, on the reverse strand, counting down.
ACCAGTCTTTTGACCAAGACCTAAGGAACATAAGAGTTTACTTTTCAGCTGGCAGCATGATGAAATTAGAATATTCATATTTGAATTCTGGTAAAGCTGTTTGCTGTCTGCATGACCCTGAGCAAGCTACTGCTCCTCTCTGAACCTCAGTTTCCTTTTCTAAAAAATGAGGGGGTTAGATTAAGTGATCTCTAAGGTTGTTTTCAAGTCTCAAGTTTGAAATTCCTAGCCTACAGGACTAATCTGATCACTGCTACTTCCTTCAAAGGGTGCTCTTGGAAATAGAGAATGATGGAGCTAGTTTGGATCTTAGAATTGCTAGCCTGACACCTTCATTTAAAGGATAAGGAAACTGAAGATCATAAAAATGAAGATGTCTTTCCCCCAAAGTCACACAGTAAATTGGTAGAAGTGTCAGGAATATAAACCAGGTTTCTTGCATCCCAACACTCTGCTTTGTTACTTTGATCATAATTAGCTCAGATTGGTCCATTAAGTCAGGAGGAAAAAAAAAAAAGTCTTTGCTTTCTTCTGCTTGTAAACTAGGTACCCAAATATTTGAAGGAAATGGAATTATGTGTTGTCTGTTGCATATCCTCCCTCCCCCAAAATGTGTTCACATGCTTAATTGCCAAAAGATTGATCCCTTGAAAACATGAAGCATTTGAATATCAATCCTCAGTACATGAGCCTAAGTGAACTGGTAAATTCAAGGAGATTATCATTGCATTCAAATGAACAACCAGATGAATTCTGAGAAATTTTATTGTCTTTCTGAAAATAAAAAGTGTGATAAATTTTCTCATGTTACTATAATCTCGTTGTAATATGTAGGATTAAGGACTATTCAGGCTATCATGCAATAAATTCATTCTTACATGATATTACGAGTTCTGATGGATAAGGTAGAAAAAAGGACATTTGGGGAGGACAGGGGTTGGGAATAGGGAAGACATGGCATATTTTTTTCCCATTATTCCTTTATTGACCAGAGCAAATAGCTATTATTAGTGCCATAAAATATGCTTAAAATGTACTTAAAACACAAACAGTGTTTCATGGCTCACTACTTTAAAAATGTAAGGTGGCTTGGCTTCAAGGCTCACTCCTGTAATCTCAGCTACTAGGAAGTGTGAGATTGGTGGATCTCTTCACTTTGGGAGATCTGAAAGGCACTGGGCCAAACTGATCAGATGGGCGTAGTTATGGTGAGTCATCTTTATTGGGAGACCACCAATCATCAAAGAAGGGACAAACTGGACCAAGTTAGAAACAGAGGAAGATTGGAATTCTGAAGGAATAGAAACAACCCTGGATTTGGAGAGAGAAGCCCTAAATTCAGGTTCAGGCTTAGATACTTAGCAGTTGTGTGACAGGTTACTTTGCCTCTCTGATGTTCAGTTTCTCAATCTATGAAGTGGAAGACAATCTTTGCACTAACTACCTCATAGGGCTGTTGTTTTGTGCATATTCTAGCTTTCTGCATAGTAAGAAATATATGAAAATTCCTTATTAATAATCTAAGGGGTTTTTTTGGTTTGTTTTTGTTTTTTTGTCTTGGAAGAGTAAAATAAATCAATGCTGTTATTAATTACTCTGTGATGTAGGACAGGTTAGAATACCAAAATAAATCTTGCAGGGATGAATCAAATTATTTAATAAAATATTAAGAAATCTAAGTCCATAGATAAGAAACACAATTATCATTTTTATGCTTCAAAATGACTCTGCATTCTCTGAGTCCTTCTGGACCAATTGTGAAGGAATCTCAGAAGAAAATGCTCATAGAGTAAAAACATCAATTGAACTTCTTCATTTTACATAATATAGAAATTTAGCCATAGGCATAAGAAATCATTTGTCTTAAGTTTTCTCTCACATAATAAGTAGTAAAGCTGGATATAGAACCTAGGCCTTTTGAGTCCAAATTCAGGGTCTTTCCCTTATACCAGGGGTGGGGAACCTATGGCCTCAAGGCCACATGTGGCCTTCTAGGTCCTCGCGTGTGGGATTTTGACTGAATCCAAGTTTTACAGAACAAATTCTTTTTATTAAGGAGATTTGTTCTGTGAAGTTTGGATTCAATCAAAGGGCTGCACTTGAGGTTCACATGTAGCCTTGAGGTTCCAGAGAGGTTCCCCATCCCTGCTTTACACCATACTGTCTCCTGTTAGATCATGCAGTTGTCTCTGAGCCAAAAGAATAAACCAACACTGGAGGAACTTTTGGCTGCAGAGGGGAGGCAATGTTTTGTAATGGAAAGAGCCCTAGACTCAGTGTCAGGAAGCCAGTCTTCATTATCTTTGACATTTAGTAGCTATCTGAGCTGTGATTAGTTGCAACCATTTGGTCTCGGTTACTTTTTGTGTAAAATTAAGTAACTAATACCTGTACTACCTCAAAGGAAAATTGTAGGAGAGCAAGATCCTCAGATTCCTAAGCTGTAAAATACTTTGCAAATTGTAGAAATTAGATATTATTAGAATTAATGGCAAAATATAATAACAATATTATAATATCGATCTCCCTCCTTCATTCCTACTACTGTCCTCCTTGACTCCCTTTAAATCTCAGCTAAAATCCTATCTTCTATGGGAAACCTTCTTCAACACCTGGCAATTCTAATACTTTTCCTCTGTTAATTATCTCCTATTTATACTGTATATAGCTCATATTACTTGCTTTGGATACATTTGTTTTCATGTAATCTCCCTCATGAGATTGTAAGCTCCTTGAGGGCAGGGACTTTTACCTTTTTTTTTTTGTCCTTGGAATTGAACATAATGCCTGGTACATAGTAGGTGCTTTGTAAATGTTTACTGATTTATTGTTGATCAGTAATAATGTTAGGATTAGCAGAAGAAACAGTGTAAGGCAGAACATAAAGGAGCTTTTGGGCTCCAGCCTCTAGCAGGTTCGCTCTTGATCCAGACAGCCAGGACAGCAATGAGACATATAAGGGGTTAATTACTTTATTCTTCTCAAGGAGGTTTGCTGATAATGGGAGCATCAACTCCTACAGCATTCCCTAATTGCTCTTCTTATACGAGTAGGCAAGAATAAGAGTAATAGAAGCACCACTCCCCACAGCTTCCCGTAAGTCTTGATGGGGACCAGTTGAGACAAGCACACCTCGTACATTGTCTCTAAGACTTGATGGAGGCTGGTCAAGGCAATTACAGCTTTACATTCCCCACTTACTGACCAGTGCTCACTTGATTTACAGAGAAGCACACAAAGAAGGCAATTTGCCAACAACGGCCTTATAAGTTTACATGAACTTTAGCAATGTCATGATGATTTAGTACAGAGGACTCTCAGTAGGTGTTTATAACATAAGCACAAATGTTTACATTATTTTAAGATTATAATATGATTCACAAGCATGGTGAGATTATTCGCAAGCCATGATCCTGGGAACCAGTAGATAGTTTATGACCATGGATCCTGGGAACTAGTACCTTAAAAAGAAAACAAATCCACCTTATATACAATCAGTAACATTTTCCTATTTGACAAAGGGGCCCTAATTTTGTTCTTCTTACAGAACAGCTGCTAAAAATACTATGACTAGGGATAGGTAAAGGCTATCCCAAATGAAAAACTTGGTGATCATTTGCCCCTGAATATTTTAATTTGCAAACAATTTTCACCTGTCTTTTTATAATTCTTTTTGGAGAAATGCCTTTAAATTTTATATTTTAATAACAACAACACTCAAAACTTTAGCATATTGGTAATAATGAATATCTGGAAGGTATTTACCACCTGCTTCCTGTTAGGATTCGGGCTTGTGTTTATTTTGGTACATACACCATATGCTATGGCTGTATTTTCAAAAAAATTAATAATTAATAAGTTTGATGAAATTCATTCTGTGTGTTTTCTTGGAAAAGATAATATTAAGTATAGGAAGGGAAAACTCAATGTGGGATGATTGTATTCTTTATTTCTCTTTAAAAATGTATACTGGACTCAGTTCTTCATTCAAATGGCCACAAAACAGACAAACTTACATTTCTTGTCTCTCTAGGGTTACACTTGAGGGTATACTCAGATGCCCAGGGAGATGGGGAGAGCATCAAGGAAACAAAAGGCTTTCCCTCTCAGCTGTACAGCAGCTGTCACAGATAACACTGCAAGTTATCTTTCTGTGTCCAGCTACAGAGACTCAGGAGGGCATTTCAATCCTAAAAGGTATTGCTACCTGGTGATACCTATGGCCCCTTAATCTCAGTCTAGTGTCCCTTTTGTGGCTATAGTACCTGGAAGCAGGAAAAAGGGCACCTGGATCATCTTGTGTGTTAATTACCTCTGGATTCTCAAGAATGCCCTTAAGGTAGGATTAGAAGGAGAAATGGTTCTGAGGCTGGTTCTGAGCAACCTTCAGAGGCCCTTCACCGACATAGTTCATTTTGGAACATTGAGACCTTGTCACATAGAGATGATACTAAGCAGTGACACAAGAAAACCAGACACTCAGGGAAGTGACATGCATACATATATTCTCCCTCAAGCAGCCTTCTTTCTGGTAAGGACACTTGGTAAGAGACCTAGAGATTCAATGGTATCATGAGCATTTGTCCTCTGGAAACCTAGACAAAATAGCATCTATCAACCTTCCCCAGGCCTTTAGGATCATCTAGGTCTTTACTGCCCTTCTACAAAGATGTTTACATCTTAAAATCATGAAATTGGGCCAGCCTAGTTAAATATATAAGCAACTAGTTGCTTGCTTCCTTGATGAGTAAGTGACCAATATCCCTGTACTGCAACACTATTAGATGGGACACAATGCTTCCCAAGCCCTTGATGGGGACCTTCCTATCTGCTGCTCCTAGTGCTCTCTGCTTTTCTAATAGCACTGACAGACTGTAGGAACAACAAGCATTTAAATGTCTTCTATAAGCCAGGCACTACACTAAACACTGAGATTACAAAGAAAGGCACAGGCAACCCCTACCCTTTAGGTGCTCACACTTTAATGGGGGAGACAACATGCAAACAAATGCATACAAATGAGAAACTACTATGTAATTGAGTGCTGGTAAAAAAGGAAACTGCCATAACCACTCCCCCTACCCCGCCATGGCATGATTGTATAGAATTTGGAGTGGGAAGATGCCTTAGAGATTTCTTCATAAGTCACCTGCCAATAGCCAGATTTGGTCCTCCATACTAGATCTCTCCCCCAGTTTGCCTTCTGTGCTCCTTCTTATGTGGAACTGAATGGAGATAGTAGTAGATATGGTACCCAGTACCACGCACCTATGATAATGGATGGATAATGGATAGATAACTGGATCTGGAGCCAAGAAGACCTGAGTTTTCATCCTGCCTTAATAGCACTTACTACCTGGGTAAGTATAACTCTGGTCAAGCCAGTCAGCCTCTACTGTCTCAGTTTCCTTAGTTAAAAAATGGATAACAATAACAATTACCTCCCAGGGTTTTTGTGAGGATGGAATGAGAATATATTTATAAGGTGCTTATGCAAAGTTTCATATAAGTGTGTGTTATTATTATTATTATTATTATTAATTTCATATTAGCAAATTTGAATCATTTCAACCGTTCACAAGATATTCTCTTTGTGGTATCATTTGCTTCCATCCAGTGATACAAATCCCTATGATTCTTTCAAATTAAGAACTTATTTACTTATTGGCACTTAACCTTCAATTGAATGATGGATTCAACCTAGATCTGAGAGCCTTCTTGACCCTCACCTTCACATATACCTATATTTCTTTAAGAGAAGGAAGTTTTTCCCAGGTCCTATTGGCACAGTGTCTAAATGGATGCTTAATAGATGATTGCTTGATCATTTGAATGATTGATGTAGTCTAGTCCTCTCAGTTTGCAGAAATATGATGTGACTCGCTCAGGATCACACAGGGAGCCAATACTAGAATGATTGTTTAAATTGTGCTCATATAACATTAAATCTAGTGCTCTTACCATGTAGCCAGTCATCTTTCCAGGGCAACATATTGCCTTCCTCAGTGGCAGTATGACTTTTGGTAGAATTTGGTAGATTATAAGATGTCTCAAAATAAAGAATTTGTTCCAAATCTCATTTGTGCTTCTTGGTAATGGATTACTTATTAATATTAATAGTAATATTCATAAGTTTTTAAAAAATAACTTCACCACATCTACTTCAGTGTCTTAATAGTTCAAAAGGTGTGTGACTTTGTCAGTGGGACACTCCAAAGCTTTAAATACCATAAGGTCAGAGGAGATAATCGTCATGGGTGGCTAAAACAGGGCAAAAAAAAAAAATCCCAAAATGACTCAGCTGTCACTTGACAAAGTTGGATCTTGGGTTAACTGAAAAATAGTCCATTGCCAGACTGGTATTCAGAGTCCTTCCAGCTATAGTGTTATCTACTATAGCTCATGCTTTTCTGTGATAGGCTCAGAGAGTAGAGTCACTGCCACGTGATAATGAGGCATCAGAGGAGGATTATAGAGGAGAATTCTCATTTCTTTAATAATTTCAATAATATCACAATTGTAGGTGACCCTTCTGGTTGGGTAAGAAGGAAAGACAACTGGGTGTAGGGAATTGTGGTATAGAACTTCTGGAAAGGAAAATACCCTTTTAAGTTTCATCTTTACTATTAACATTTTCTCAATTGCTTTCTTAAATCTAGACTCTAAACAATCAACAAAACAGTAAACTAAGCCCTGATTTATAGCATTTGCAGATTTCCAAGGTGCAAATGCTTGTACTGAGAATTTAACAATAATTGTTCTGGTTGGAACTGGCTTTGACACAACTCTTGGGGGAGGCAGACAGGCATAGAACAATACAATGCAATAACCCTACAAGATAGCCCACCTGGAAATGCCTAAAGACAATACATAGGCACAGAAAAAATATGTGTGGCATGTTACAGTTGGAAAAGGACTAGTTCTGGAATCAGTGGATATGGGTTCAATTCCCACCTTTGATACTCACTGCTTGTGTGACCAAGGGCAAATTTCTTAATCTTCCTGGGCTCAGTTTCCTCCTCTATAAATCAACAACACTAGATAGAATTTGAGGTTCATTCTGGTTCTAGATTCATAAGTCAATTAACTGGCATTTATGTATCATTAAAAATTTGGAAAAGGATATATGTGTGCATATACACATATATTTGTGTATATGTTGTCTATATATTATATGCACATATATAGTGTATACACACACACACACACACATATATATATATATATACATTTTGTATGTATATGTGTATATATGGGGAGAGAGAGATTGAGAGACAGAGAGAGAGAGAGAGAGAGAGAGAGAGAGAGAGAGAGATTCTCTCAAGACGTCTTGCCCCTAAAACATACTGGCCATGTGACTCTGTGTGCACTAAATCTGTTATTGCCTCCAGGAAACTTAAAAACTAAGTTTCAGTTGCAAATTTTTAGTGTTTCATCACCTATACCAAGGAAAACACAAGCCCAAAAATTAAACAGACTGAAGATAACTCAGTAACATGTACTAGTGGCAGTCCTATTTTATAGATGGGAAAACTGAGGTTCTTTGAGAAGAAATGTCTTGCTTAGGATCATGGAACTCATCGTTCTTTCAGGGAGGATTGAATTCAAGTCTTCATAATGTGAATTCCAGTGTTTAATCCATTTGTTCAGGCTACCTTTCAAGTATAATTTTCACTGCCAGTGAAAAGATACTCTTTGTGCAGACCTGAGAGTTTTAGAAGACATAGTTAAGACTTTGTGGCTGCAGAGTAATCCAGCTGTGAGGATGTTCCTAAATATCTTCTCTTTGGAGTGTTGTGTTCTTTTCCAATTCTATGATCGTTGTTCTATGGGGGCCTATGTTTGGGACCATTCTGCCTAGATGTCCAAAATCTGAAGCAAGGGGGCTATCAGAGACTTAGTTGTGACTCATTTGTGTGATTAGGCCAATAATCACTGTATCATTAAGATCACCTTCTAAACCACTCTTTTCTCATTACACTGTATATGTGTCAAAGTTCCCTAGGGGAATTCAGATTTCAAAGATCAGGGGAACCAGAGATCTTTTGTCAGAGTACCCTGACAGACTTCCTTCTTATGGCTGTTGGGTTTTACTGTTATTATCAGAGAATCTCCATATGTTGTGATCTAGGCTCTTTATATACTCGTGGACTCAGGTGGCGTTTCCCAGTGACAGTGCATGCATCACCATTGAACACTGCCTTTAAGACAGGAATAGATCTTGTGAAATGTTTTAAGAACATTTTTACAGTCATTTAATGATAGAATATGTGGCTACATGCTGACCTTTTATAGATGCTTACATTTATGTAGGCCTTGTCAGTTAACAAAGCACTTTCTTCACAGAAACCTAGTGATTAGGCAGTTCCTGTATTATTTTCTCCATTTTGTATGTTAGGAATTGAGACCCAGAATGCTTGTCACTTGCCCATAGCCACATGGTAGTAAAGACGTAGAACTATGTGCCTTCTGAATTCAAATCCTTACACTAAGAAGCAACTATAGAATGGTTATCTATGCACAGAATTTGCAACAAGGCATTAGAAAGGCCCTATTGCATCCCCTAAACAAATCAAAACCAAACAAAACTTTCCACTTCATTGACTAATGCCTAAAAGTAGCTTTATCATCTTAACTTCAGGGTTTCATAGTTGGCAAAATCCCCTTAGAGGATATAACACGGTAAGCTACCCTCAGTCCTTTGTACCTTATAGTGACTGTTGAATAGGGGAAAACGTTTTGTTGGAAAGAGAAATTCCAGAGAGATGATGAAGGGGACTGGATAATTGAGTTGAGTGAGTCATAATTCCTTCAGTGGGTTTCAAAGTGATAAGAAAAGAGGGATGAGGTGTAGAATGAGAAGATACTGAAAACAAACATTACTTCCACAACTTTTGGCCAGGGCTGGCCCTACTTGACCTTTACACCATTTTCCCTAGAAATATTAATATGTATTTTTGAGATGGTTACACAGGATTAGATATGTTATGAAACTGAATTTTTGTTTTTGTTGTTGTTGCTGTTTATTAGACAGATCTAATCATCCTGCATAGCAATTAATTACCCACCCACCCTTTCACATACCCACATACACATAACATAACTGATCTGGAGGGCATCCAGAGGACAGCGACTTGGATGAAGAGTCTAAAGTCAATGCCATATGATGATCAGCTGGAGGAACTTGGAATGTTTACTTGGCAAAGAGAAGTCTTGGGGTGGTGAGGGAGAGGGTGAGGGTTAAAGATGGTTGTCCTTAAGTGTTTAAAAGATGACTGTTATGTGGAAAAAGGAGTTAAACTTAGTATGTTTAGTTCCAGAAGATAGACTTAAAAGTAATAGAGAAAGAAAGAAAGAAAGAAAGAAAGAAAGAAAGAAAGAAAGGAAGAAAAGAAGGAAGGAAAGAAGGAAGGAAGAATGAAAGAAAGAAAGAAGGAAAGAAATTGAAAGGAAGGAAGGGAAGGGAGAAAAAGAAAGAAAAAATGAAAGGAAGGAAAGATATCTATAGGCTGAAAGATTGATGTACATATAGATCTAAAGCTAGAGAGATCAATATGTATAGATATAAAGATCTCTATATTGCCATTTAGTTAATAAACATTATTCTTTAAATAATAAACCAAAAACCTTTTCTAACTTTAATCCAAAATTATATTGAGGCAAACAGGGTTAAGGGACTTGCCTAGGGTAACCAGTGTCTAAGATCCAGGGTCATAAGTACCTAAGGCCAGATTTGAACTCAGAAAGATGAGTCTTTCTGACTCCAGGCCCATTGCAGTATATACTGTGCCACTGAACTGCGTCTATCTATCTATCTGTTTATCTATCTATCTATCTATCTACACATGTATGTGTGTATATATATATATGTATAAATATATTATATATATGTATATATATATGTATGCACACACACACACACATAAAATAATTATAAAAATAACTTACACTTAATGAAGAACTTACTATATGCCAGGTACTTTGCTAAGCAGTTTATAAATATTTTCTCACTAGATTTTCACAAAAATCCTGAGAAGTAAGTACTGTTATTATTCCCATCCTGCAGATGACAAAACTGAGGAAAAGTAGGTTGTGTGATTTGCCTAAGGTCACACAGCTTGTAAATGTCAAACACCACCTTTGAACTCAAGTCTACCTTGATTCTAAGACTGGCTGGCCCTCTATTTTCCCCCCTAGTGCATATGTATATGTACATATACGTGTATATCCATATCCACATCCATACAAACACAACTATATTCTTGATCCTTTATGCCTATTTATAAATTATGTGTGTATATATATTACAATATGACTATAATGACATATATACACATATACAAATGATCATTTTACATAAACGCATACATATATAATGATTTTTGAACATTATATGTAAATGTCAGTGTAAAATCCAAAGTCCCATATGCTTTTGGAGTATCTGTTTTGCCATAAAGTTTTATTATTACTACCACTATTATCATTTTCAAAAATTTTGAAGTTTATGTAATCTATAATTTTCAGTTCCTTGAAACTTTTACATATAAACTTTTATATGCTCTCTAATATTTAATTACCCCTTTAAAGGAACTATGTTACCATAGAAATAACTTTTATATATAAAATGGGGTGGTCCCTGACCAATTGATTTCTCCCTATCAAAGTCATAATTACAGATGATGAGTCTTTAACGTGTCAAGAAAATATTAACGTTCTGTTATCCCTTTTGGAAGTAAGAACAGTTGTCCACTCCACCTTTTGAAGCGGCATCCCTATTAGCCAGGCAAAACCCAGCCATGCCTCTGCAGGGAGGATTCCACGCATTCTTCATCATTCACTCAGGAATAGCCTGACATTTTGTTGTTGTTTTGGTTGATTGCTACTTTTTTTTTCTGTCCTACTGCCCTATGGTGGCATCTTGCTGCAAAGCTATTATCCAGTAAGATAAAACACATTTTACTTAAGTACGAAATGTTTACTCTCCAGAGAGAAACAGAAAGGCAGCTTTCAGTTAACTTCAAAGATTAGTACTGCGAACAACCAAGGTGACTGGCTAAGGAATCAAGAGAAATCCAGCACTGGCAATCAAGAGGCAAGCTTCGAAAGAGAGCTGATTCTGGGATTCCATCTGAACAGTCCATCCTCTGTACCCAAGGAGATGCTTCCTAAGGATTCCAGGAAGAAAGGTTACCAAGACCCTATTGCACTAAAGGCATCAGCTAGTTTTCCCATAGGGGTCCCTCATTATCATTTTACCCAAAATTTAGGACCTCTTTTCCCATAAATACTGTGTGTATTTGGAGAATGTTATACTCCAAGTTTAGGAAAGTTTTTATCCTGTTGCTTATGTCATCTAATCTTAGTAAATGTCTTTCCTAAGAGCTACTTGTGCTTTCTGACTGAGTATTAATGGCAAGCACCATGATTGGGGTTTATGAGATATAGTTTTGGAATTCTAACCTATAGAATTGAACCTCAATGTGTTACCCTCTGGAAAAGTGTCTAGGGTAGTACTAAGTATAATAATCAAAATAAATAGAAGATAAGAATGTTTTTAAAGAGAGATATGATTAGTTTATGGTTCTATCCTATGTAGAGAAAATTGAAAAAATTGAGAAATTTGGTAAAGAACAATACACATAATTATGAGTAAAGTTCAACCTATAGAAACATTTTTTGGATGTTTGTCCAACTTAAATACTTGTAATGTGAATTCACTTTTACCCAGTCAGCTCTCTAAAACATTTTTCATTTTCTTTTTCTACAAGATGATGTAAGATTGATGATCTATCTTGTTTCCATGAATACTTCAGCATTCTCACTTATTTCAATATATGTGTATGTATGCTGTGAAGGCAGCTGTACAAGGAAAAGAATTCCTATAGGACAGACTAGATAGTGTTTGGGTGGATATTATTGAGAGTCAGTACAGTATTTTTTCCCCCAGACTGTAAATCTTCCTTTCCAATTCAGAAAGGAAAACAGAATTTTCTATCCAAGATGAACAGTATGTATACTATATAAACATACCTGCACTGGGAGCATATGCAGGAATGCTGTTCTAATGGGACCCCAGAAATAATGATGAGAAACATGAATATAAGGAGGGAAAACTTCTATTTCTGATCTATGACCAATACCTAACCACAATTCTGCCCATCCCCCTACATATACATAATATCCCACTTTAGCAAAAAATTATAGGGGGAGGGGAACAGAGAGAGACAGAGAGAAGACAAGAGGGAAGGAAGATGGAGAGAGAAGTGAATAAAGGGAGTAAGGAAGAGACAAATTAAAGGGTAGAAGATAAGAAAGGTGGCCAGGAGAGAACAGGTAAAATTCTTTTTCTTTCCATGAACTGAGATTTTTCTGAATCTGGAAACAAACTTTATATTGAAAATAAAAGTTTTCATGTCTAAAACTTTTTATGGTCTATAAAACTTTCTCTTCATAACAATGCAAGTGTTATTACTTCCATTTTACAGATGAGGAGACTGAGGGTCAGGGAGATGAAATTAATTGCCCAAGGTCATATAGTCAATAAATAGTTGAGCCGGGGTGGAAATCCAAGCATTCTGACTTCCTAGTTTGATGTTCTTTCCACTGTAATTTCTAACACTGAGTCATGATTCTCTTAATTGGTATGAGAAAGAAAATATAATGAAAGTAAAGTGAGTGAATTGGAACTCTTTTAAGTCTGTGTGTGTGGATATGTGAAAAGTATGTAGCTATACACAAATATTGTAAATCTAAATGACCCAGTAAAATGTAGAACACTTAAAAATTGCTTAACTTATATGATTTTAGCCTAGTTTCTTAGGACTCTGGGCTGAATCTAGCAACAGTTAGATTATAAGTGAATATATGTGATGTAACACCACGAACTCGAACATTTGTAGCATATGTTAAATATGCCTATCCCATGCCATCTAATTATTTATATTTTATTTTAAACAAACAGCATCAGCTATTGACACTGTTGACCATTTTCTTCCAGAGGAGATGAATATCTTTACCTCCATAGCCTAAATAACACAACTATATAAAGTAAAAATATCTAAAAATTCTACACAAATGAGCTCCCTCTAATGCCATTTTTTTTGTCAATTATTGTACTTTTTCAATAGCACTCTCACCTTTTTTGGGGGGGGAGAGGAATAAGGGAATATTTTTTTTTAAATAGAAGAAAGGGGAAAAATTGATCTTTGGAAGAAATGACAGTTTAAATGGAAGTTACTAAAGAGTGGAGCTTTCTTTAATAGGAATAAAAAGAGTTAAGTACCAAAAGAAAAATATACTGCCAGGGAGGCCAAGGGGTTGTCTTCCCTTGCATCTTTATAGAAGAATGAAACTGATTTAGAAGTGAACATAATAGGATATAAAAAGGGGAAAAAATGTGTTTACTACAGATCATGACCTTGCCACCCCAAGTTCAAAGGGAAACTCTACTTACTATCATCAGCTCGGTTTTACACCTATTCTCAGCCCATAGAATTCAAGCTGTCTCTGGTTCAGTGCTTAGACTTAGATTTCAGCAGCTGAGATTTTATTATAAGAAAAAGGAGGTCACTTGCCTTTCAAAACTTCTCCTCACTTAGAGATAACTGAAACCACTATACAACTGTGGATAGCTTCCAGAAAGGAGAATATATAAACAATGGATATGCATGATATATTAATATGTTTGTTGGTTTGGGGTTATTACATGGACCTGGGATTTTGTGGGTCAAGGCACTTCTAGGAAGGAAACAGACTTGACCAATGCTGATCAAGTGTTATTCTGCAATTTATGGTCTCAGAGAACTGCTTAGGTTGCTTGAGAAGTTAAATGATTTGTATGAGTTCACCTGGCTAGTGTGAGACCAAGCAAGGTCAAGAACTGGAAGCTTTCTGCCTGATTTGAAGACCACATCACTATTTTTAAAATATGGAAACTGAGGCTTAAAGAACTGACTTTATTTAGGTCACACATCTAATAAGTAGAAGAGCCAGTACATTATCCCTGGCTTTATTCCTCTGAGCGACATCCCATTTACTATTTTTTAAATTAATTAATTTTTAGTTTTGAACATTCACTTCCACAAGATTTTGAGTTCCAAATTGTCTTCCTATCTCTCCCCTCCCCCACCCAAAGACTATATGTATTTTGATTACCCCTTCCCCCAATCTGCTCTCCCTTCTATCACCTCCTTCCATCCCCTTCTTTTCTGTTTTCCTCTAGGCAAGATAGATTTCTATACC
>CM053581.1:57779754-57833523 GCA_028627135.1 Pseudochirops cupreus | reverse complement strand
GGTATCTTTTATTGCATGTACATATGTACATATACATATACATAGGGGCTCCCACCTAATCTGGGAAGAATCTTAGAGATCTCCAGTTCAAAGCCCTTTTGTACAAAGGAAGAAACTGAGGACCAAACACCTTAAAGGAATTATTATACAGGGAGTAAATAACAGAACTGGCACTTCATAACAGGTGCCCAGATGGTTTAGTCCAATGCTATTTTCACTATGTAATGCCATCTCAAAATCTCGCATGACAGATCTCCTAGATAGATTCTAATATCAGTTTTCTCTTCAAAAAACCAGAGATAAAAGTGCCTATCACTCAAGGTTGTTATGAGAATAAAATGAGATAATATTTGTAAAGTGTTTTATAAATCATAAAGCCTTATATAAAGGCTAACTATTGTTATCAATTGTAAGATATGGTGGCCAAAAAAGTAAGTACGACCTTAGACTTCATTGAGAGACATATGGTCTCCAGATCGTTCTAGGAAGTCAATAGATCTGCCAGTATGCTGTCCCAGTAAGACCACATCTTTTGGGGGATTGTATTCCTCTTTGGCCACCACACCTTAGGAAGGATATTGATAAAGTAAAAAGAATAATTGGTATGCCAAAAGGACTGAATATCATGACATGTAGTGTTCAGTCATTTTCAATTGGGTCCAACTCTTCCTGACCTGGGGTACTTTTGGCAAAGATATTAGAGTCATTAGCCATTTCCTTCTCCAGTTTCTTTTACAGACAAGGAACCCAAGCAAACAGGGGTAAGTGACTTGCAAAGGTTAATACAACTAGTAAGTAAGTGTCTGAGGCTGGATTTGAACTGAGATCCTTCAGATTCCAGCCCAGTACTCTATTCACTGTGGCACCTAGCTGGCCAGTACCTAACATTTGAGAATCATTTGAAGGAGCTTGGGATGTTTAGTCTGTAAAAAAGGAGACAATAGTGTCAAAACAGCTTTCTTAAAGCATTTGAATGATTATAATGTTAGAGAAAGCTTCAAGCCAATTTGCTTAGCTTCCAGGGTTAAGAGAATTAAGAGAAATGGGTGGAAGTTACAAAGAGACAATTTCTGGCTAGATGTCAAGGGGTGGATATTTGTAACAATTGTAGCCAATGATTTTGTCAATAAGCAAATAAGCACTTATTAATACCTCACTGTGCGCCAAGCATTGTGCTAAGCACTGCGAGGAAGGGAGAGGAGGGGGAAGGAATGTATAACAAGAAAGAAAAAAAACAAGTAAGAGAGGAAAAGAAAGAAAAGAAGATACAGAGAGTATATTTGCTTTCCAGGAGTGTGTGTGTGTGTGTGTGTGTGTGTGTGTGTGTGTGTGTGTGTGTGTGTACTAATAGACCGCTTTGAATGGAATAGACTACCTCAGGAAGTATTACAAAATCACTTATAGAAGTTTTCAAGAATAAACTGGATATGTTGTATAGGGACTCTTTTTCAGGTATAGGTTGAAATAAATTTGAAATCTCTTCCAACTCCAAAATTCTATAAACTCTTAATATGTGAATTGGGGGGGGGGGGGGAAGAGGAGAATATAACCAGCAGGAGGGATCACTTTCCTATGGCAGAAATGACCACAGATACATATAATTCCAGGGCTAATAAAGACCTTAGAGATCATGAAAAATACTAACTTTATGAAAGAGGAAACTGAGGTCTAAAAGTGTCAAAAGACCCAGTCAGTGAGGAAATGACAGAACCAAGACTTCTCAGTCCTTCTAACTCCCAAGTCAGCTCATAGTCACACAACCACCCCAGCTTCAAGAAAGACTTCCCCAATTGCAAAAATCGTGCCTCATTCCATTCCATGACATTGACTAAAACAATTTGGAGCCACAAAAAATAGACCCGTCTCTCTGCACATAAAAAATTGATCAGAGTTCTGTCATCAGCACATAGAATTATCCAGATTTTTAAAAACTCAAAAAGTTCAGTCAATAATCTAGGCATTTCAATAATAATAGTATTTAGTGTGGTGTAGGCACAGCATTCAAATAGTTCTCTGAATTCTTAACTTTCTGCTCTGACATTTTGGTATTGTGTAGATGTGGCCTTTGTCTGTTCTCTTTATTTTCCCTTACTTTTCTTGACTGACGACGTACAAGAAAAAGCCTCCTCATCATGTGATTTTTACATGGAGGCAGAGAACAGTGAAAACCTTTGAACAAGGAAATCCTAGCAGGAAGTATCTTTTAATATTCTGTAGGAAATCAAGATCATCTTTATTAGACTGCATAGATTCCTGGAAAGATATGCCTTACAAGACTCATGGGAGAATTGGAGCTATTCAGCTGTCTCCATGGTAAACGCTTAAATATAAGAGGCTGCACTTGACCATTAAACGCACCAACATTAGTGGGCTCTGTTATCACAGTAGGTATGTGAAATGTAGTAAAATACTACTTTACCAAAAAATCTATTCTCAATAATATGTAGTTTCAAGTCTACCCTCCTTTTAGTGACATTTCATCATCTTTATTTATAGGGGATGGAAGTTAAAGATATACACTAGCACTAATTATAATTTAATAGAGTAAATGCTTTCTGACAAAGGAAAAACATTTCATTGACACTGATTATATGCCTACTATATGCAATGCATTCTATTAGGTGCTGGGGATGATGATAATAGCATTTTACATTTATAGAGCACTTTCCAGTTTACAAAGAACTTTCTTTACAAAATATTTGAGAGGAAGGTAATGTCAAGTATCATGATTCCCATTTCATAAAAGAGGACATTGAAGATCAGTGAGGTAGACCCAATTCAATCCACGAAGCATATATTAAGTACTTGCCATCCATAGGCTCCATACTAGACTCTGAGGATACAAAGACAAAAAGAGAGAAAAAAAGAATACATGCTATTCAAGAGTTTTTAGTGAATTGGAGGGAAAGGTGGAGGAAATTGTTCAGGCACGCTCAAGCAAAGCACTAGAGTCCAGAATGAATATCACACAATGTTAGAGCTGCTATTTTCCATTTTGTCTATGGATCTATCTCAAGTGCCTAGCACAATGCCTTGCATGTAATAGAGGGTTAATGCATATTTGTAGATTGGATTAGAATTTGTAGAAACTTAAAGATCATTTGATCAAACCACATTATTTTTACACATGAGGAAACTGAGACCTTTAAATTTAAACTGACTTATTTAAAGTTCCTGGTTGTAATGCATATGTATACAAAAATATATGTGTACACATATGCGTGTATATATATGTATATAAATGTACATACATATGCACACGTGTGTGTATATATATGTATATATATATATATATGAAACATCTTTGTTAAGAATTTAGCCTTAAGTTTTGCATGAATGATTACTAGGCGTATTGTTCTATAATTCTCTTTCTCTGCTTTAGAATAGAAAGAACTCATGATTTGAAGTCAGAAGACCTGGGTTTGAATACTGGCTGTGCCATTTACTTCTTCTGTGACCTTGGCAAAGTTACTTCATCTGTCTTGGCCTCAGTTCCCTCATCTGTAAAATGAGGGGGTTGGACTTGAAGAACTCAAAGATCTTTTTCAACTCTAAGACTATGAACTTATGATCCTATCTTTGCACAGGTAGTGAGTGTCAAAGCCAGAGCTTTTAAGCCCAAGTTAGTATTTTTTTTCCTTCTATGCCATGCTGCTATCCAGGTATTTTTATTTTTTGTCCAGTGGCCTTTCCGCTTCCCCATAATATCTCACAGAGGAAAGAAGACACAGCCTCAAATATTACTATGGGTTTACACATTGTTCACATTAAATAATCTAGTCTAAATATTTTCAATTCCTTTTATTTTGTGATTTCTTCATTTTTGAAATCAAATTCCCATTCAGACTAACTTTATACATCAGAATTTGAAAACGATTAGATTCATACAAAGTCTTTCAATATGGAAGAGACGTTGGAGATTGTCTAATTCAGTTCCCCCCGTTCTAGTTTAAAAATGAAGAAAATGGTCTAATATGGGAAAGTGACTAATGTCAAGCAAGGTTAGATAGCAAATATCAGATCTAGGATCTGAACCCAAGTTCTCCAATTTGCATTCCAATGTTCTTTCAAATGCAGCACAATTTCTTAGCAAAATATTTGCTAATTTTCTTTTGAACATAAAGCTCCAAATTGGGAAAATGGGTAAGCACATTTTGGAGTTTATTATATCAAACTTTGGGGAATGTTATGTGACATGAAATTTTCTTCTCTGTCTCCTTCTCTACCTGCTCTGTAACTTCAAAAAAAATTATTAAATACCTATCATGTGTAAGATACTATTGTAAGTCCTGGAAATATAAAGACAAAGTAAAAATGGTTCTTAGCCTTGAGGAACCTATATTCTACTCTAACTTACATTCAAAGTCCTGACTTTTTTTCATACATTCATTCAACAAACATTTGTTGTGTCCACTAATTGCTTGCTTACAGCAAGCTCTACCCTCAAGGGGTTTACACTTCATTAGGAAGGAAGAAACATGTACACATGTAAAGAAATACCAAATAGTTTAGAAAATAATTTCTAGAGGGAAAAAGGGAGGATATATTGGAAAGGACTTTATGTAGGAAGTTGTTCATCATTTCGTTTGAACTTTGAAGGAATTTAGTGATACAAGAAGTAAAGGTAAAAAGAGGGAGTCCGCGTCCAAAGTCATGGAAGTGGAAGATGGATTATTATGTACAAGGAACAAAAAGTAGACATGATTGTCTGGAATATAGACTTGATTGAGGGAAACAACATCTAATAAGCCATGGAAGATAAACCAGATCCAGCCAGTTCCTCCTCCCTGTTCCTCTCTCCACCACTCTAAAATGTTATTTTCTTCCTTAGCACTCATAACGCTCTTAATACCTATCTTTTGGCCTTTCATTCTCCACTTTGCATTGTGGGTATTTGTTTTCTTACTGTATCAGTCCTACAAAACTGAAAGCTCCCTGAAGGAACAGTCTGTATTTTATTTTTGCATCTCTCCTAGTAACTAGAGCAGTCCTCTGCACATAGCAGGCACCTAACAAATAAATGTTGGTTAACATTAATTTAATTTATTGAGTCTTCCAGGGACGACCCAGACAGATTTGCTTCTTGAAAAGCCTTAGATGCATAAATTGACTTTTTAAAATAAGCAAGCTAGAGCCCTCAGGTAGTAAAGGTAAAAACTTACACAACGAAAGCTGACGGAAAACATGGATTAAAACTGGGCTATGATTAACTCAAATCATCAAAGGTACAATTTGTTTTAGAGGGAGGAAGAAGAGAAGATGCAAACAAAAGTTTCCATGAGACTTTCTTTAGATCCCATTTTTGACAAAAGCAAAACACCCCAATGCAATGCAAATTATGTTTCATAATGACAAATAAAACCTTAGTTTTCATCAGCATAAAGCAGAATCTATTTTTACAGTAAAAAATACTGAATCCCTAAGCAATTTTGAGGCGATATCTGCTGACAATTTTGTACTTAATGGGCAAGAAGAAGCTATTTTACATATCTGATGTGAAACCAGAAAGCTGTGATAAAAAAAATGCTCAATTATGTGAAATTCACCTTCATCCCCAGAACTCTGTTTATTGCCGTGATTATTCAAATCACTCTGAGTTTATGGGGACAGTCCTTGGGCCCTTCTCAGCATACAGGCTCCAGGGCAAGATTTGACATATTATTAAACTCAGGATCCTCTCATTTCTATCTCTGTACAGTCACTTTCTCTTTCAATTTTCCTTGTGGATAGAGTGAAGGGTATAAAGCTGCCCCCTGTGATATTTTTTTCACATTAATAATATGATGCCAAAAACCTTTGGATCTTCCAACCTCTTGATCTCTGTTTAGGACAAACTAAAATATGGAATAATTTACCCCAAGGTCAGATGAGCTGAAATTTGAATCTAAGACTTTTCTATTTGTGTTTGCTGTGTATAAAAACCCCAAATAAATATTTTTTTGGCAAACAATGTTGGCGTTTATCCAACCCAGCCTTGGGAAGTGAAATCTAAAATGTTTTCTCTTGGACTCTATGTGACCACCTTGATCACCTGGGCAATTTGCTATTTCAAACTGATTTTCAGAGTAGATTAGGTGTTAATGTAATATTGCCTGGCAAATCATTTCAGTAGAAACCAGTTATCGGAAGTGGTTATATATTCAAAATTAGGTTTTGCTCAATTGATTTCTAATTACACAATCAGAGACTCAAGAGATCAAAGTTAATAGCTCCTTTCCCCTCCCCTCAGACAAGTATATATATACACATAAACACAGACACATGGAAGCTCTCCCTGCTTTCCAGAGTCTCCACCAGCCCAGCAGTATTTGTCTAAGAATAAAGCTTCAAATGTCTAAGCACAGACCACCTACAGTCTATCTGATTGTTCCCTTCAAGTAAGCCAGAAAGAATGTCGAATTAAGAGCCATGTATGGCAGCTAAGTGTACTTTAAAGGAAATACATTGGAAGCCCTCTCTCCTCAGCAGTCCTACTGTTTCTGGGAGAGGGAAAAAGAGACAGAGACAGAGACAGAGAGAGACAGAGAGAGAGAATGAATGAATGAACATAAAAGTTAAAGCAATGTGATAGGTTACAGACCATTTATTTACCTGGCAGACAACCCAGGTACAAATTTAGAGACCTTAAGATTTGAGGATGCATGACATAAAGTTGAACCTAGTCATTACAGTAACATATGAATGATCCTGTGATGTTCATTTTACTCCTCTCCCCATCTAGATCCAACAGTGCAAGGCGGAAATAAGGCTATATCAAGAGTCTGAGGACTTAGATTCAAATCCAAACTCTTGATCTTGTTACCTGTGAAACCCTGGACAAGTTGTTTAACTTCCCCAGGCTTAATTTTCTTCTGTTAAATGACAGAGAATGAATTAATCACCGAGATCCCTTCCTGCTCAAAATCTATGATCCTAAGTCTAATGAAGTCTTTACCAACCAGTCTTTTCTGAGCTCCTTTAGCACCCTGAGAAATAAAAAGAATATAAGGAAAACTTTTTGAGCCCATTGGGGGATACTCTCTCAGCAGGAAAACAATCGGGTAGAATCACATAATTCGGGAAGATAGAAGGACAAGTCTGTTGTAGAGAACTCTACAAGAATTGCAAAAAGTAGGAAGTGTAGTCAGAAAGGAGTTGATGAGGAAAAAGGTCTGGAGATTCTAGTAGACTACAAGTTTAACATGAAGTAGTGTGGTCTGGCAGCTTTTAAAAAATCAACAGAATGTACGGCTAGGTATTGCAGTGAATAGAGCACTAGCCCTGGAGTCAGGAGGACCTGAGTTCAAATTCTACCTCAGACACTTAACACTTAACACTTACTAGCCATGTGACCCTGGGCAAGTCACTTAATCTCAATTGCCTTGCCTTCCCCTCTCCAAAAAGAAAAAAAAGACAAAAGAAATTAACAGAAACATTGAGTTTAAAGTGAAGACTTCAATAACCCCAATGTGCTCTACTCTGGTCAGACCACATCTTCAGTACTGTACTCTTCTGGGAGACAAATATTAGATGGAATATTGATAAGATGAAGCATGCCTAATATAGGGCTTGGAACATAATACATGGAGTAGTTGAAGTAATTAGTGATGTTTATCCCATAGAAGAGAAAATCTAAGAAGGACATGGTAGTTATCTTCAACTATTTGGAAGTTAATCCTAAGTAGCTACCTTTTTTTTCCCCTCACCATCAGGATATAGAACTAAAGGTGATGAATAGAAGGTGTAGGGATTCAGAGATTGACTCAACATCTAAAAACTTGGATTCTCTAAAATTGAAATGGGCTCCCTTAAGGTTTTGAATTTCCTATCACTGAATTTCTTTAAGAAGCTAGGTGAATGTTTTTTGAGGATGTTGTAAAGGTGGATCCAGTGTGTGGGTTGGGTGTGGGTTGGGCTAACTGACCTCTGTGGTTCCTTCCAATTCTTACTTCTGTCATCTTCTAACAGATTATCCACATGTATGAGGATATAGATCATTTAAAGTGCCAAAGTAAAATGTGAATAATTCATTTCAGTATCAAACCACATAATGTGTTGCCTTAGCAACTTTTTCATATGGGTATATTCATAGAATCTCTGGATTGGAAGGGAACTTCAAGGTTATCTTAATCCAATTTGTACCTTGACAAGCATCCTCTCTATGACACACCCAATCTTTCCTTGAAGAACTCTGAGAGGGAACCTACTACAGCTCAAAGTATCCCCCATTCTACTCATTCTTTTTAAGAGCTCTTCTTGTCACTAAGTGCTTCCCCATTCCCCACTTCCCTTAAATCAAACTCATGGCTCTCTTCTTAACAACTTAAACCCATTGCTCCAAGTACTACCCATTGTGGTCAAATAGAACAACTCTATACAGACAAGCTATATACAATATAAAATTGAAATTATCAACAGATAGAGAGAGATAATGGAATTGAAAGACAGGAAAAGACTTCTTGTAGAAGGTAGCCAGGACCTAAAGGATGCTGGGGAATCCAAGAGCTGACGAGGGAAAGCATTCCATGGAGACAGCCAATGTAAATGCTTGGAGTCAAGAGATGGAATGACTTGTTTACATAACAGCAAAGAAACCAGTGTTATGGGACATTAGAGGACATTAGAGATGGTATAAGGTTTAAGAAGCCTGGGAAACTGGAAGGTGGTAAGTTAGAAAGGACCTTGAATTTCAATCAGAGGATTTTATATTTAATCTTGGAGGAGACAAGGAACTACTGCAGTTTATTAAGTAGGGGGTATAATATGGTCAGATCAAGATTTAATGAAGATAGATCACTTTGACAACTAAGCAGAAGAGACAGAAGTGGAGTAACAGATGAGTCAGAGAGAACAAGCAGCAGAATATTATGATGGTCTAGGTCTGAGGAAATGAGGGCCTTCAGCAGGGCGGTGGTAGTGTCACAGAAGAGAGGGGGACATATGTAAGACATGAACCACTGTGTGGGTCATAATCCAAATTTCGGGGCAAACGTAATTATCTCTTCTATTTTGCTCAGCTAATACCCCACAATGAAGAGGATACAAGCAGCAATTTACTCTAAAATCATTAACCCCGAATTGGACACTTTGACTTTACTCCTCAGTGCAAAAGAGCAAATGGTATGAACTTGTATAAAACCAAATGCATCCTAAAAGTTCAATTCCCAGGAATCACAGCGTATGCATAAGCAGTGCTCCTTTTTTGTGGTCCTTTATTTTAGAATCTTCAGTGTTTTCAAAATCAAACAACTATACAGAAATTTTAACTTACACTTCATTAAGTTGTGGTTGGTAATCAATTCACATTTCTCTGACAAGCCACAAGTGGCAATAGGGGTACAATAAATTATAGTATTTATCATGGCCCATTTTATGGAAAGGTATCATTTGAAACAGCAAAAATTACAAAAAAAAAACCAACCACCTAGGAGCCCTATCTAAGCTTATTAGAAAGTCTAGTATTCCCATAACCCTCCATGTAAACCCTTCTTAGACATGATTGCATGACACAGAAGGACCTGGGTTCTTGAGAGCTATGCCAGTGGAAGACAATTTTTGGCAGGACTAGCATGGTGGAAAGGTTTCAAGTACATATCCAGAGATGGCATAGCTGCCATCAAAAACCAGCCTCGCTGAGAACACAAAGCTCACAGTGATGATGAGGAGGAGGAGGAGAAGGATGATGATGAGGATGAGGATGATAACATCTATCATTTTTATAGCACATTACAGTTGTTTACACAGCACTTTGGATAAGTAATTTTAGATGATTCTCACAACAGACCCTTAAGATAGGTGCTATTATTACACCCACTTTACAGATGAGGAAACTGAGGCTGAGTAGTTAAATTATTTGCTCTTGGTCACATACATAGTAAATGTTGGAAAAAGGATTTTTCCTAACTCCAAGTCCAATATATTATGCCAGCCTACTGCCTTTTTATAGTTAAAAAAAATACCCGCTATTAAGAGAAACTGAGATCATCTATTCTTGCAGTATTGAAGTTATAGTAAGTTGGATTTTTTAACTTCTTTTTAAATATTTTGAAAATACTTCCAGTATACCCTACATATAGCAAATCAAGGATTGTTACCATGGGGAGAAGCATAATGTTGTTAATCTGGGATATTTACAAACTGAAAATTTACAAATGAAAGAAAAACATCAATGATACTCAAGTATCATCCCATATATAGTCTTCTTTCCTCTTTAATGAAAATGCTTCTCCCTTTACCTAAAGTTTCTTTAAATACTTACTTGATTCTAAGAAATTGTAAAATTCCTTAAGCACAATATAATTTTGATTTTGTATGCATGACACTCATTTATCCCTCTATCAAAATTCTTCTGTGAGGATGTACCATGACATAGAGATGTCCTGACATTTTTAAAAGCTAGGTCAGCAATTTCATGTTCTAGTAGTCCTACAAATCTTGAAAGGTTTTCATTTTCATTCTTGGGACAGACTACATAGCACCAAAAGACTACCTTGAGGAGGTAAGCAGAGGTTCATCCCAATAAAACTAGTCACTGAGTAAAAAAAAAAAAATTGGGAGGGGTTTCACAATTCATGAATATAGTTGTCTTCTAACATGGGGTGGGAGGAAAGGTCCCTACCAAACTAAACTACTTCCCCACTGTTGTTATTCAGTTGTTTTCCACTTGTGTCTGACTTTTTATTAGCCCATTTGGGGTTTTCTTAGCAAAGATAGGAAAGCAGTTTGCTATTTCCTTCTCCAGCTCAGTTTTAGAGATGAGGAAACTGAGGCAAACCAGGTTAAGTGACTTGCCCAGGGTCACACAGCTACTGCATGTCTGAGGCTAGATTTGAATTCATGTCTTCCTGACAGCAGGCCCAGCACTCTATTCACTGTAACATCTAGTTACCCTGCAACCCAGATTCAGAGCTTGTTTCTCTAGATCTATACATATTTCAAATACTTAAATACAGAAGGATTAAGCAAAAACAAATTCATCAGACTGGCTTATTTTTTTAAACTTCAGTCCTTATTAGATGTTCCTATTGGCCGCTCTCAGCTATAGTTTCCTAATTTGAATGACACTCATTCTCGAGCCCCATCCTTAAAGACAAATATCTGTCAAGCACCTTTTCAAAATCAGTTTTCTAAAGCAAGTCTTCTGCCGACTTTCCAACAAAATAAATGAAAATCACTAAATGAGAATATATGTCCTGTAGATGAATGATAAGACTTTTTCTGCTTGATGCTAGAGTGCAAAACATAGAGTTAGCAATTGGTGAAATTCAGAGACAAATACATACGGCAGACAAAAAATAGCACATCCTTAAAGGCAATGGACTCTGTTTGAAAGTGCTGAGTTCCCCTTCACTGTGAGGTTTAACTGGAAGCTCAGTGATTAAGTACATGGTAAAGGGGATTCCTCTACGGGTACAGGTTATACTCGATGATCTCTGAAGTTTTTTCCAGCTCTGAGATTCCGTAATAGCTTGCAATTAAAAGTTTGAAAGTTTCTACAAGCAGCGAACAATCTGACCTAAACATCTTCATAGTGAAACTGCTGACAAGGGCGCAGCAGGAGCTAGTATGCATTTGGGAGAATTGTTTCTGCACATCTGTGATGAGGTGTTCTCATTTGCAAGTGGGCATTTACCAGAAAATGGGCTGAAATGTATGTATTCTCCACGTATGTTGTACTAAAAATACCGTGAGGAAGAATGATTAGCCAATGTCTAAATTATCCTTCTGTTTATGCCTCAGTTGTGAAAGCTGATTGTTCCGATAGGTTCTTATGCTTTTTCACAGCTGTTACCCTCAAAAAGTATAAGGTAAGCTTAGTTACCTGGTTTACATTATGCAATATGATATTAAAATATAAAAATGAATTAAGGCACGTTTTCATTTTTAATCACAATAACGAAACACTTCTTGTTTTAGAAGAGTAAAATAACCTTGATGATAAATAGGTAGATTGAATCAGTAGGTAGACAATCTCTGAATGTTGCCCCCTTTTCCTTTCTGCTACAGATATTATATCACTAAAATAAACTATAAATTAAATCAGTTTAGTGAGAAAAACAAACAATCATCTTTGGCATCTAGCAGAGCAAAAGTTACACATGCAGATATTTTTTTCATGTCTTAATTGGCTGAGTTGGTATCATATAGGCTCTGTTTATATAAGATCAGCAAACTCATGTGTGTACCACTTTGCCCCCCCGCCTAGCACTCTATTCTGCAGCTCACTTACCATGGATTTTTGTGTATCATAACTCTCGGTATATCTTCCTATACTATATAGCAAAGAGGTAAGTTGCACAGTAGAGAGCTGGATTTGGAGTTAAGAAGTCAAATCTTATTCCACAGATGTGGTCAAGTCACCTAACATTTCTCAGCCTAAATTTCCTATTCTGTTAAATGAGGAGGTCAGATTCAATAGCCTTTAAAGTCCCTTCCAGATCCAAATCTATGAGTTCCATGAATGTAAGGAGTCTGTTTTACTTAACTTTGCATCTTTTCCAGTATCCAGCATAATATTCTACATCCAACAATAGTTTAGTAAATGTTTACCAAAATTAAATTGAACTATAGAGAAGTATATCCAGACTTAATTGTAAGCCTTCTTGAGGCGGGGAGGATGGCGAATAGAAGAACAAAGTAAAAAAGTACACAGCAGAGAACAAAAGAAAACTTACAAGGAAGCAAAGAAAAGGTGGCTAGTTCTCAATACAAAGTGTATTACTTATCACACAAGCTTTCTTGAAATGAAAATTTATTTTTATGTATCTTGAATCCTCTCTTACGTTCTGCTATACACAGAGCATGCTTTTTTTTTTTTACTTTTTATCTAAGTTCCAATATTTAAGTTTATGATCTGTTTTTGTTTCTTTTCTCTATTCTGTATTTGTGTTCTGGCATCTGAGTCTAAAATAAAATTTTAAAAATTTAAATTGAAATAATAAAATACATGAGGAAAAATTCAGCAGACCAATGATTTTGCTTAATTAAATGTAAATTGTTAATGACTGAATTTTTAACCATTTAATGTTATACCATGTATGTTGTATAGACACAGATTCAGCTCCATCTTGTCTTCTTTCACTTGGATGTTGACTATAGTGGTTAAGTATTTGCTGGAACTCAGGTGATGGTTTCATCTAAGTGTGCCCCACATATGGTATTCTTGGCTTTTGATATTGGATCTCTCCTTCCATTTCTGTCTTTATTTTCTTTTTATAAGTTTTTATTCATATCTTTAATTTTTTGCATAATGATGGTTTTTTCTCCCTACCCCAGAGAGCCATCACATAGGACAAAAAGTGAAAACAGGAAGGAGAAGAAAAATATTTCTTATAAGTTGTTGATGCATTGGAAACAGTATGAAAACATGTACAATGTGGAACGCATGTAGACCTCCCACTTCCATGAAGAGATGGGTAGGGGTGCATCATTTTTTTCTTTATTATATTTCTCAGTTTCTCCCATCTTGCATCATTTGTATCACTGAATCCCATTTCTAGAATTTGGCCCTTTAATGCCCAGATCTTTATAATTTCATGAACTTCAGAATTTCACCTAATCTATACCGCATTTCTCTCTAGATCAGTGGTTCTCAACCTATGGGTGGCGACCCGTTTGGGGGCCAAATGACCCTTTCACAGGAGTCACAGGGGTCTCCCAACATCATCGGAAAACACATATTTCAGATGGTCTTAGGAACCTCCTCTATCCGTCCCCAGGGGGGTCTGCCCACATGCAGATACGCCCACATACCAGTACTAAAGGGTCGCAGTATTAGGAAGGTTGAGAACCACTGCTCTAGATCTTACTTCTCCAGTTTCTACAGTTCTGAACATTTACAATTTTAATCATATGCCAACTTTCCTGTTGGATTCAATGACTATGAACGATATGGCTCAATTAACCTTATTGACAAGTATGGGATTGTCTATCCACAAAGACATTATCTGATAGCTTATGAAGTTTAATGGCAAGAATATTGGGCTTGGAGTCAGTAGAAATTTGGATTAGAATCTTCGCTCTGGAGTCTATGGAATGACTATGAGCAAGTCATGTAACTTACTCAATCTCAGTTTTCTCATCAGTAAAATGTATGTGTCGGGGGGAGGAGTTGTGCAAATAATTCCTGTAGTGTTTCTCTCACAGGATTGTTACACAGATCAGAAAAGATATTTATGTTTATGTGCTTTACGATTTGTAAGGTGTTATGTGAACATCAGTGCTTTGGTGTTTGGGGGCAAACCTTTCACTGTTCTTTACTCTTTTGTATGGTGTTCTTCATGGCATGCTGTTTGCTCTGATATGAATGGTTCACCATAAGTATATCTTATATTGAATTGCACTAAGAATTGGATTCATTCTTATACCCTACTTGGACACTTCTTTCCGCAGTATAATGTGTTCAAGGATAAATGGATTGAGCTATTTCCAAACTGGATGAGATCTTGGTGGGCACCAACCTGAATTCCCTGTACAATATCCCTCACATATGACCAATTAGCCTCTGAAGGGCATCAGAGAAGGGAAATCCACTAAAACTCAACTTTCAGCAACTCGACAGATATTACTATGAAACAGCATAAAGCTATTTGACCCAGATGAAGAATGGACTCATGAACAGGACCTTGCTAACAACTGAGACAGCAGCAGCAGCATCAAAACTTACTTTGATCATATTATCATCCCCATTTTGGAGATTTAAAAACTGAGACTCAGAGAAGGGAAGTGACTTTTTCAATCATAATTATTTATGCTCAGACTGAAACTTTTATCTTTTGACTCCAGATCTAGAACTATACACAAATGGAAAACACAGTTTGGAATATGAGTTCTGTTTTTAAAAAAATCAAGGAACTGAATGTGTTGGTCCACATCTATAATCTCAGATATGGGGAAGGGTAAGTCTAATGGAACATTTGAGTTTCAGGTTATGAGTTTTAGAGGGCTAAGTCAATCAAATGTCTGCACCAAGTCTAGTACCAATACCATGAGCAACTAAGAAACCTCTAAGCTTCCTAAAGAAAATTAACCAGACCAGATTGGAAACAGAACACATCAATTCTCCTAAATTGATAAGCAGTGGGATTGAGGCCATGATTAGCCTCTGTACTCTCACCTTGGAAGAAATATGGAGATCTAGTCTCAAAAAAGTGAAAGTAATATTAATATCTATATTTTTCCATTATGGACTATGAGCAAAACAGTACAATGGTCTAAGAACTGGCCTCAGGATCTGATACTAATTGGCTCTTTCTCCCTAGGAAAATCACTTAACCCCACTGATACCCCCAGACAGCTCTCTAATATTAAGCTTCAGAGAAGGTGTGTGTCTGCAATCTCGAAGAGGAGTTTCTTCAATAAGAATTTTGTTTCATATGCCAATGAAATTACATCGGGTCCACTTTCCACTGTGTAAGAATTCTAGCAGAGTTTATGAAAAAAAATTTTAAACATAAGGGAAGTCCTTTTCTTAGCTCAAAGTAATTCTTGGGTAGAATTTTCTATAATGGTTGAATTTCTCAATGCTTCATACTTCATTTTTAAACTTTTCTGGGCAAATAAATGGGGGGAATCAGAAACAAAAGTACCAGGTATAGAAATTCTAAAACTGTAAGATAGCAACATTAAACCTGAAAGGGACCTTAGGAAATAGCCTGTTAGAAAATGGAACATAGAATAGAATAAAATCCTTGGAAAGGAATTTAGATCATAGAATGTTACAGCTAAGACGGGACCTAATAGATCACTGAGTCTAAGAGTTCTTAACCTGAACTATACTTGTTTTTACTTTAAAAAATATTGCTGATAACTATTTCAATGTAATTAGTCTCCTTTGTAATCTTAAGGATTTTGTTCTATGCATTTAAACACATTAATCTGAGAAGGTTTTCCATAGACTTCACCAGATAGCCAAAGGGAACCATAACACAAAGAAACCCGTGATATAATTAAAGCCCTTCATTTTACAGATGAAGAAACAGAGACCCAAAGTGTTTAAGTGACTTGTCTGAAGTCACACAGTTAGGAAGCAGCTGACAGAGAATTCAAACCTACATCAAACCCACTCCAAATGCAATGCTCTTTCCACTACATCATTTAGCATTATCAGAATAGAATTTCTGTGGTTTAATTTAATAAATGAGGCATCTTTTTTAGTCTCTGAGCATAATAAACTCTCATTTGCACTGACTGGATTCATAAATTCACACTGTTAAAAACCTGTTTCTGTCAGGATTGGCCCAGACTCCCATGCCTTTCACTCATATTCCAATTCAGAACAGCAGGAGGGAGTTTGCCCATCACAAGCATCAGTTATCATTAGCTCATTTCTTTCCCTGCTGTTGGAGGAGGCGACACAGACCCTGGCGGAAAGCTAGCTGCTCATCTCAGATCAGGTACCTGGTATTTACAAAGGAGTTTGTTTTGCCCATATAATGCCCATTCTTCCTGGCAGTGGATCACACTAAAATGTTAAGACAGGGCCATACAATAAACTCTGGTGTTTAATGAGAAGGAAAGGAATGGACTCTATTTCATTTGAGACAGGGGTTTCTGTGAGCAAAGAAGATACAGCAAAAGTAAGGCAGAGAAAAGATCACTGTACCTTAGTGCCTCCCATCCAAGGTTGAAAGCCTAGCTCTGCCACCTATATGACTTCAAGCATATCACTTCCCTTTTAGGTGCTTCAGTTTCCTAATCCATAAAATGAATAGAATTAATGATAATCTGTGCTGCTAGATTTACTGGAATGTTGTGGAGACTATATGTAAAATGATATATAATTGTGAGCCTTTATTGGTCTATATTTTTTTAAAAGAGAATAAACAAATAAATGAATATGAATATAGGTTATTCTGAAATGTAGGCCACCTGATGAAATGTGATTTCTTCGAAAAGGAAGGAGACAGAAACAAAAAGAGAGGATGAGAGAGAAAGAGAGAGAGAAAGAGAGAGAGAGAAACAGATTGAATGAGGAACTAGACCTGTAATGTCATCAGTATCTCTAGTGTAGAGAAATCCTAGGTGAGGAAATTCCCCCTCCACCCTTGCAGGTAAGCAACTTCTCTGAAATTTGTAGTCTTAGAAAACCACCTAAAGTCCTAAGAGATTAAGGGACTTGTCCAGGGTCACACAGCTAGTATGCATCAGAAGTGAGTCTTAAACCAATGCCTTTTAGGCCGTAGGACTTGTTGTTTATCCACTATGCCATACTGCTTATTATAGATGGATAGATAGATAAATGATAGACAGAGAGATAGATGATAGATGTGAACTCTATCCTGTGTATGTCCATTTATATATATACACATATATGCAATCATGTATGTATACATATACACATATGTATGTGTACATGCATGTATATATACATATATGAAAATAATCATAGAATTGAAATCAATCAACAAGCACTTATTCAGTGCATACTATGTACTTCTATTTCTACCCACTGGATTAAAAGAGAACAAGTCAAATCCCTCTTTCACATAGCAGTCCTTAGATGTGAAGACAGCCATGTCCTTCCTCAATACTTTCTCCTGAAAGATAAACATCTTCAACCAGTCCACACATGCCACTATATTTTCCCCAACATCATCTCCTCTTCCTTACTTTCCTTCCCTTTTAAGAGTGACACCATCCTTCCAGCCTCCCAATTTTGCAACCTCAAAGCCACCTTTAACTCTTCTTCTCTTTCCTCCTTCATATCTAATTGATATGTATGTCCATAATATCTCTTGCATTCATTGCCTTCTTCCCACCACAGGGCCAGCACCTTAATTCAGGCCTTTATCATCTCTGGTGTGAATTATTTCAATGCTCTCTTAAAAAATCTATCTGCCTCCGGTTTCTTTCCTCTCTCCAATTCATGTTCCGCAAAGCTGCCAGTCTGAAATTTCTAAAGCACAGGTATATCCACATTGCTCCCCTGCTCAAGAAACTCCAATGGCTTCTACTTCATACTAAGATAAAATACAAACTCCTTCATTTCACTCTTAATGTCCTGAAAAATCTGTCTCCAACCAATATTACATAGTCTACTTTCCAATCAAGCTGGTCTACCAGCTACACCCTGTCCATGACATTCCATCCTGCAACTCCATTCCCTTATACAAGTTTTCCCTCACCTCTGGGATTCACTGCTTCCTCACTTCCACCTCACAGAATGCCTGGTTTTCCTCAAAGATCAGTTCAAAACTCCCATCACTCGTAGAAATTACTCTAAGCATATTTCTTTTTTTGTTTTTTGGAGGGGCAATTGGAGTTAAATGACTTGCCCAAGGTCACACGGCTAGTAAGTGTTACGTGTCTGAGGTCATATTTGAACTCAGGTCCTCTTGATTCCAGGGCTGGTACTTATTCACTGCACCACCAACCCGCCCCCTCCCCAAGTATATTTCATTTTCTGGATACATGTTGTTTCCTCTAAGTTGAATGTAAGCTCCTTAAAGGAAGGGACTATTTCATTACTGTCTCTGTGTTTCCAGTGTATGAACATGGCATGAGGGATAGAGAAGCTGGGAAGACCTGTGTTCAAACCCCACTTTTCCCATATTCTCACTGTTACCCTGAGCAAGGCATTTAACTTCAAAGTGCTCTAGACAACTTTCTGAGACTTTAGGTGGAAGAAAAGTTACTGATTTTCATCAGTAGAGGTATTTTCCTTATCTCAAAATGTCATTCATTAAAGAAGTCAAAAGTCTAGTTGCACCCCTATTTCTATCTCTATCTCTAATAAATAGCACACTGACTGTCTTATAGTTGCTCAGTTAATGCTTATTAATCAAATTGAAAGAAAATTTAGAACAGGGGTTCTTAAACATGTTTGTCGTGGACCCCTTGGTCAATCTTATGAACTCTATGAAGCCCTTCTAATAATTATGACTTTAAATGAACAAAATAAAATTAAGAAGATTACAATGAGAATTAAACTAAAATATGGATATAAAACTGTTACAAAATATCTTGTATAGTACATGGAACTACTAAAATATATTGAAAGACTGTCTGGGATTCTGTGGACCCTGAGTTAAGAGTTCCTTAGTTAAAAGAACTCAAACTCATAATAAGCATTATTCATTTGTAATTAATTTAAAATCCCAAAAATATGGATTTGAACATATAAACTGAATTAGGACCTCCCACCTGAAAAGTGGGCATGACTTTGCCCATTTTTGTTCAAGTATACATTTGGGAATTTATGTGCAGAGATCATTCATCTTCCCTAACACAGTTATCAAAGATATGCCCTCACACCTCTAACAAGAGGCTGAGACGGGGAGGGGAAGTGTGTTTATTCAGCTAGGGTTCTCCTGCCTCTCCTCTATGTCTCCTAAACTAGCAAGAGATTACAACTCCAAATCAGAAGGGAATTTTTCTAGGTCATGATATTTTCAGAAGTGCAGTCCATGGCCAAAAAGTATCCTTCTTTTATGTATCCAGAAGGCACTTCTATGAGAACCTTATGAGACCCAAGGGAAAATTGTATCCTAGTCTGTTCTTGATTGCATGGTAATATCTCTAGTCCTATATAGAATTTTATGCCCATTCTGCAGACATCACCCAGTCGTTCTAATTTTATCTGACTCTATGTAAAGAATGAAAAACATAGCTATTCACAGCCTTTTAATACCCCCTGAACACACAAAAAATTATCCAGTGCAAGTGAAGAAATGTACTCCACTAAAATGCTCTAAGTGGTACCTTTATCATAGGCAATAATTCCAGGAGTTGTGACATACAGGATGATAATACCCACCAGATCTGAGATCAGACAGAGAGCTCTAAATGCCAATTCCATCTGCTTGGGCAGATGGCAAAGTGCACTGAAGTTCCCTGAATCTCTCTATCTTTTGTGCCCCATCAGCACATTGATTTCCTGATAAGACTATAAGAAGGGTTTCAGAGCAGAAGGTTTTATATTTTTTTTTTACACGGTGTGTTGACAATGAGTCTATTATTCTTCCTGACATGACCTTAAGAGTAATGAATGAATGCTCGTGGGGTGACTCTTTTTATGAGAAGAAAGATGTATATGACCTGAGAATAACAAAGGATGTCAAGGATATAGAAGTGTCATACAAAGAAGTTCATTGGGTCGGAGGAAAAGCAGGAGAGAACCAGGAAGATCCATCATTCTCTTTGTCTTTCTTTATGTAACCAAAACAAGGGAGTTGGTCTATGAGGCTCTCTAGAATGCACCAGAGGTCAAATGATCCTGCAGAAAAAGTGATTGCTTTACACCCACAGAAACTGGGCTTTGAGCATCAGAAAATTCAGAATGAAAATTAAAATTCAAGGCTCCTTGGTTTTGTCAGTTTTCAGTCATTCAGTTGTATCCAACTCCTCATGACCCATAGCTCACCAGGCCCTTCTATATTCCACTATTTCCTGAAGCCAAATTCAAGGCAATTCAGTTAGGTTTAACAATCATTTGTTGTGCTTACTACATACAGGTCTTTGTGGTAATAATTAGAAATGAAAAGACAAAAGAAGACATGGTCTCTATCCCCAAGAAACTTTTAGTCAGATTGGGGGTGTAAGACTCTGTGTTACGAAGCAAAAGAAAATAAGGTAAAACCAAAGGAGAGGGTTAGACAAAATTCTTTGAGAAATTTTAAAAGAGAGAGATTCCTTCCATTAGGTCAGTGGTTCTCAACCTTCCTAATGCCTCGACCCTTTAATACTTGTATGTGGGCATATCTGCATGTGGGCAGACCTGCCTGGAGAAGGATAGAGAAGCAGTGTCTTGGTTCCTAAGACCACTGGAAATATGTGTTTTCCAATGGTCTTAAGCTACCCCTGTGACCCCTGTGAAAGGGTCGTTCGACCCCCAAAGGGGTCGCGACCCACAGGTTGAGAACCGCTCCATTAGGCAATGTTATAGAAAGGCTTCATAGAAGCTGTAAAATCAAGTTAGGCCTTGAGACAGGAAGGGACTTCAACAAGCAGAGATGAGATGAAGTTAATTCAGGGCATGAGAAATGATACAAAGGCATCAAATCTTCAGAAGCCTGGACAAGAGTAAAGGGAAGGAGGTTTTATATAGTCCAGTTTTATGAAACACAGATTTACAATGTGCATTTCTGTGAAATATGCCTTAGTCATGTTTTCATTGCTAATGGGACAAACTATAAGTAAACAATCTGACCTGGATACTGGTACTAATAATGAGAGATATGACAGAACCTCACATTGGAGACTAATTCTATTATGTTCTATTCCATTTTAATCAAATCAGTTATCAACCAATACATTAATGACGTAAATCCTCTAAATTCCAATACAGATAATATCATGAAAAATGTCATGAAATAGTAGATGAGAGTAGACATGGAGTCAGGAAAAATCTAGGTTTGAATCTCACCTAAGCACACTCTCTGCATGATCCTCATCGTGACCCTGGGTAATTCATTTACCCTCTCTGAGTCTCTCTTTTTACTCCTCTAAAATGGGAGAGTGAAAATCCCAGATTTATGGTCACAACACACCACTGTCACATTGCTCAGACAATTATTCTATGCCTAAAAATTGATGGCTAGTGACTATATTAGCAACACGAGCAGCCTCAGAGTCTTTAACCATGATTTTCATGATTTGTCCCAGGAAGACAATTACTTTACTCCTTTATTTTTGCCTCTCTACATTCATTTAGAGATGATTTTCTTTCTGTTTGTCGAGGAAATTTGGAGAGCCTAGAATTTTCTGACCTATTCTGCCATCTTCCTAGACACCTCTTCAATTTGTGTCAATCTATTATCATATCATATACTTCACATAAGGGCAGCTAAGTGGTGTAGAGGACAGAGGGCTGAGTCTGGAGTCAGAAACCCTGAATTCTAATTTGACTTCAGACACTTATTAGCCGTGTGACGCTGGGCAAGAAAACCTGTTTTTGTCTCAATTTTCTCATCTGTAAAATGGGGATTAAAATAGCACGTACTTCGCAGGGCAATTGTGAGGATTAAAAGAAATAATAATTGTAAAGTGTTTAGCACAGGTCATGGCAGATAGTAAATGCTATATAAATCTTGACTATTATTGGCTATTATTATTATCCCATACCTTTCCTGATCGTAAATCTAGAGCTGGAAGGGATCTCAGAAGCCATCGAATCCCACTCATTTGACAGATGAAGAAATATCCCAGAAATCCAGGAATGTCATGTTACTTGACTAAGGTCACATGGATACTGCGTCACAAGTAGAAACTAAGTCAGATACTCTGACTCTGAAGCTGGCATACTTCCCATTCTATCATACTGCCCTTTTGATTAAAACTGTTCTCTCCAATTTTCAGTCTCTCCTTATCCAAGGATTTCTTTCATTCTACTCAAGAACAGAATCAGATTTCTCTTATTCTTTTAAAAAAAAAAAGTGGCAAGGGGAAGGGACTCATCACTGACCCTACTATTCATTCAAATTCTCATCATCGATCTTTTCTCCTTTTTTACAGCAAAATTTCTAGAAAAAGCTTTCTACACTCTTAACTTCTACTTTCCCATCCCTTGCCCCTTCTCACTCCCTTACAAACTGTTTTTGTTCTTATTCCTAAATTAAAACTTCTCTCTCCAAGGTCATCAATGGCATTTTAATTGCTAAATCTGATGATATTTTATTAGCCCTGATCATTTTTGGCCTTACATCATACAAGCCTGTTGTAACCCCTACTTAGATCCTCTCTAATCCCAAGGCTTTCTTAACCCTGTTCTTTCCTGATCCTATTCATCAGACCACTCTGCACTCTGTCCCCTTGGATGATCATAACTTCTATCAATCATCTTCGTGTGAGTATGCCCAAGAGCTTTATCCTTGGCCTTCTCATATCTCTCTGTAATTTCTCCTTTGGGGATCTTACCTGCTTTCACAGATTCAGCTATCACATCTATATATACAGACAGTCTGTGTATTAAGTAATAGTCTCTCTTCTAACATTTTTCTGGCATCATAGGAACCGAAAATCAGAGAGAAGGACCTCAGAGACCACCACCTAGTTTAGGCATTCTTAACCTTTGTTTGCATCATGGACCACTTTATCAGTCTGGTGTAGCCTATAGATTCCTTCCTAAAATTATGTTTTAAATTCATAAAACTAAATATATAGAATTACAAAGGAAAACCATAATTGTATTCAAAGATAGTTCTCAAAATATTTCTAAATGGCCCCCAGATTAAGAACACCTGGTCTAGGGCAATCTGTTAGTTTTATAGATGAGAAAACTGAGGTCTGGAGAAGAGAATAAGGGTTTATATAGTGCCTACTATGTGCCAGCCACCATGCTAAGTGCTTTATAAATATTATCTCATTTGATCCTTATAATAACTCTGTGAGGTAGACGCCATTATTGTGCCCATTTTATAGTTGAGGAAATGAGACAAATAGAGGTGAAATGACTTGGCCAGAGTCATACAATTGGTTGTATCTGAAGCTGGGTTTGCACTCAGTTCTTTCTCACTCCAGGTCCTGAGTGGTATCCAATGTGCCCCCTAGCTGCCTATAGAGACATTAAAAGATGTGCCAAAGGTCACAAAGGTCCTTGTCAGAAGTGAAATTTAAATTCAGGTCCTCTGCCTCCAAATCCAGGGCTTGCTTTTTGTTTTTTTAAAATTATATCATGATGTCTCTACTTACCACTTCCTCCACAACTTTTTATAGAGCTAGTAATGGCATAAACATTTTAATCTCAATATGTCTAAAACAAACTCAATTTTTCATCCCCAAACCATGCCACTTTAAAATTCTGCTACTTCTGTTGGGGGCTCTACCACCTTCTTGTCACACATGGTCACAATCTTGGGGTAATGCTGGATTCTCCATTTTCTCTCATGGCCACGTATCCAATCAGTTACCATCTTGTCAAGTCTACCTTCACTATAATTCTCCCACTGATTACCTCTCCTTTCAAAAGACCAACACTCTAGTTCAGACCTTTATCATATCTTTCTACAGTAATAATTTTTTAATTGATCTCCCTATCTCTGGGCTCTTTCCTTTCCAATCTATAAGTCTTTGTTATTCAGTTGTTTTTCAGTCATGTCTAATTCTTTGTGACCCCATCTGCAGTTTTCTTCACAAAGATACTAAAATGGTTTGCCATTTCCTTCTCCAGCTAATTTTACAGATGAGGAAACTGAGGCAAACAGGATTAAGTGACTTGCCCAGCGTCATACCTCTGGTAAGTGTATGAAGGCAGATTTGAACTCAGGAAGGTGAGTCATTCTTGCCTCCAGGCCTGGCATTCTATACACTATACCTATAACCTAGCTGCCCATCCATCATCTACACAGCTGCCAAATTGATATTCCTAAAACACAGGTCTGATCATATCATTCCCATACTAAAAAGCTTTAGTGACTCATGCTTGCCTCTAGCAAAACAGTCTATTTTTAAATCCCTTCATAATCTGGCTCCTGTATCTCTTTCAAGGTTTATTGAATGTTACCAGCAGCTAGGTGGTACAGTAAATGAAGAGCTGAGCTTGGCATCAGGAAGATCTAAGTTCAAATCTAGCCTCAGACACTTACTAGCTGTATAACCAACCCTGAGCAAGTCACTTACCCTCTCTCTGGCTCTGTTCACACAATTGAAAAAATGAGGAAAATAACAGGAACTAATTCTCAGGGTTGTTGTGAGGTTTAAAAGAGATAATATCCACATAGCATTTAGCAGCACACAGCAGATGCCCAATAAATGCTGATTTCTTGCCTCCTTTTTTCATTGTTTCAAGTTTAACAGACTAGGTAATGTTCTCCCTCATCTCCATGTCTTGTACACACCGTCTCTCATTCTGAGAATGTACCTGTTCTTCAACTCGGATTCACAGAATTCCCTAGCTCCCTTCAAAGCTAAACTCCAGAATTATGCTCTGCATTAGACGTGACGAGGTCCCCAAAGTTGCTAATATGCTTTCTTCACCACCACCCCTCAGTCTAGAAATTACTTTGTTTAAATTTTGTGCATCTTTTTTATTTACTTTTTTAGTCTTTTTTTTTTTAGGGGGAGGGAGGGAAGGCAGGACAATTGGGGTTAAGTAACTTGCCTAAGGTCACACAGCTAGTGAGTATTAAGTGTTTGAGATCAGATTTGAATTCAGTTCCTCTGGACTCCAGGGCCAGTGCTCTATTCACTGCACCACCTAGGTGCCCCTCTATATTTACTTTTCTGGATATGGTTTGTTTTCTTCCAATAGAATGTAAGCTTCTAGAAGGCAGAGGCTGTTTCATTTTTCAATTGTATCCCAAGCACTTAGTAGAGTGTCTGACACACAGTAGACATTTAATAATTGTTTGATGAAAGAACAAAGCACAGGAAATATTTGAGTCCTTGATGCAATGGACAGAAAGCATAATCTCAGTTGCAAACATGATCATAAAACTGCAGAATTTGAAAGGGCATCAGAAGTCAATTAGCCAACACCAGACTGAAAAAGGAGTTTCCCAATCTTTACTCGAAGATGTGTAGAAACCCAGAGTTCACTAACATCTAAGCCCATTTATCTTACTTTTGGACTATTCTCATTGTTAGACACCTTTCTCCCCATCCCATACCCTTTATATTTGGGACTGAAATGTATATACCTTCCTATAGTTTCCATGTTACCTAGTTCTGCTCTCCCCAATTAAAAAGACCAAATCTGCTCCTCAGTCAATCAATTAGCATTTACTAAACCCTTATCTTATACTGTATAGTGCTGAAACAAAAATAGTATCTCCACTCAAGCACTTATTATGCCCCTCCCTCAGTCTTGGATACCTATATACCAAACACCCTCATCTCCTTCCCCAGTCCTTATAAGGCTTTATTTCCAGGCCCTTCACTATCTTAGTTGCCCTCATCTTGTCTAAGAAGGAGTATGAATAGTTAAACTATTCTTGAGATTAGTCCTTTGTTATTCATGCCCATGCTACTCAATGCACCTTTGTCAAGGATATATCCAGGCAGCAAACAATTCAAATATGTCTTAGAAAAAATGCAAACTAATCCATTGGAGAAAATGAACTGGAATACAGACATCCAGTTTAAATACTAGTTTTCAGCATACCTAATAGTACATGCAATCAATGGCCTTCAGAACAGCATATTTTAAGAAGGAAGCATTTGGAGAGAACAGCACGAGGCAATTGGAGTCAGGAGACCTTTCTCATACAGAATGTATCACTGACTTACTGTGTGATTTGAGACAGCTCACTTAACTTTTCAATGTTTTAGCTCATTTTTCTCATCTGTACCCTTCTGTTAGAGTGATGCTGAGATACTATCTTTAAAGAACCTTGGGGAAAAAGAGTGTTGTGTAGTATAAGATTTTACTGTATTTTTTTTTCGCTCTCCATTCACCTCAAATGCTTCCTCAGAATAACCTGATCTGACAATGGAGAAAAGTCATGTCCCACTGTTTATTGAGAATAAGGGAAGAAAAACAAGAAACCAATGTAGAAAGCCACATTTAGAGGAGTCAGCCCCAGAAAGAAACTTCTTATAAAGAAGGGTCAAATCAGGAAGCAAGGTGTGTTTGGGAGATGAGAGGATATCTGTATCCACATAAACCAGGGAACTTTGGAGATGTGGGGAAAAGTATAAGCAGGCTAACAGAGAATATCCATTTGTCTTCAGATAACAGAAAAAAGCTCAAAAAGCTCAAGGCCAGGTCAAGATTTTTCATTTTTACTTACTTACCAATCCTAGTTTGATGCCAGTCAGTGGTTTGAAAGTGACTTTCATAGTATATTGAACATATAGTGGAGAGGGCACGAGAACAAGAATTGTCACCCAACTTTTCTGCTTTTCTTTTTTCTGCAATTTTGCCAAATCTTTTAGCAACTTTGAAGTGCCCTAGACAATTATTATTGTTGTTGTTGCTATTCTTTTTCAGCATTGGCAAAGGAATCATAAAGTTTGCCTATAGTTCAACAGAGGTGTTGAGTATGAGGCCCCGTACTTGTGGCCCAAACCAGGTTAAAAAGCAAAAGAGAAATATTTAGCAAAATAAACAAGAATATAATAAAACATTGATAATAGTACATTTTTTAAAACTGCCACTGTAAGGCCAGTAGGGATCCTTATGCACAGTTTAATGTCTTTCATTTCTATTTGAGTTTGACACGTCTGCAATACAGTACTTTCCTTGAAGAAGACTATACATTATATTCAAAACTTCACAGGAAATGTCATAAACACCAGATGCAGTCCATCAGACCAGGCCAAGAAAACATAAATGGCTGTTTCCATTACTGCATAAAGCAAGTCACACTACAGTTGCCATTCTAAAATTAGGCCAAAACCTGACTAAAAATGGCAGTTGATATGTCTCCAGAGATTAATTGTTAAGAAATGTTTTTACATGAATTCTCTGTCTCTGTACTTCTCTCTCTCTCTCTCTGTCTCTCTCTGTCTCTCTCTCTCTCTCTCTTCTTCTCTCTCTCTCTCTTTCTCCCCCTCTTTCTCTGACTCTCGCTCTCAATCCCTGTCTCTCTAACTTTCTCTGAATCTCTCTTTTTCTGTCTTTCTATCATTCTCACTCTTTCTCTGTTTCTCTTTCTTTCTCTCACTCCTCCTCTGTTTCTCTCTATCTCTCTGGCTCTCACTCTCTAACTCTGTCTCTCTCAAACCCTCTGTCTCTCTAATTTTCTCTGATTCTCTCTCTTTTTCTGCCTTTCTATTATATTCATTCTTTCTCTGTTTTTCTCTCTCTCTCTTTTTTTCTCTCTCTCAACTGAGAAACAGCTGAGTTCTGCTTCAGAAAAAGGACTCTGTGTGCCAAAGATCAGATATAAAAACTGACCTCCTTCCTGGCTTTAGAGTTTCTGAGCTTCTCACTATATCAAGGAAGATAAATTGAGATAATGTTATAATTCCGACCAGATCCAGAGTGTTGATATGAGAAAAGTACATTGCAAACTTTATAACTCTTCATAAAGAGAAGTTATTAATAAAATGGGTATAATGATATGCACATGCTCTCCCATCAGACGCCATGTGACGTAGTTGATAAAGAACTGGTCTTAGAATAAGGAACTCCTGGGTTCAGGTCTTGCATCTGAACCATATTGACTACCAGGTGGCACAATGGATAAAGTCTGTGGCTTGGAGTCAGGAATACCTGAGTTTAGATCTGCCCTCAGACATTTACTAGCTGCCTCAATTTCAAAAAGGGTTATTGAGAGAATCAACATAATACTGTTTGTAATGCATTTAGCATAATATTTAGAACACAAGAGATGCTTAAAAATACTTTTCTTCTTTTGTGACCTTGAGTCCTCTGTGACACAAGATAAGTCATTTGATATCTCATTGAACCAAGCTGATGTCTGCAGCACTAATCTGCATGGGTAGAGGGAGTTTCCATATCGGGTGTTGCCTGTACCGGTTAAATCATAGGTCTAGCTCAGAAAAACTAATAATTATAACAACAATAAATTGCTCCTCACAGAGCTGTTATGCAGAAAATGTTGCATAACCCTTAAATTGCTGAAATATCAATAATCAATAAACATTAGGGTTTCCCATGTGCCAGGCACTCTACTAGGTACTGGCAATACAAGACAAAAATCATAAAGTTCTTGCCCTCATTGAGCTTTCATTCTATCAAGGGAAACAAAAGAGAAACACATACAAAATAAAATAAATGTTAACATGTTCAACATTAATATAATAGATATAAATAAATAAAAGCATTTTGGGTATGATGTGGCATTAATAGCTAGGGAATCAGGAATGGCTTCATGCATAAGGTGTCATTTGAGCTCAACTTTGAAGAAAACTAAGCAAAGTCTCTTGCTCTCTGACTCAGTTTCCTTCTGTATAAAATGAAGATAATAATCATATGTACCTCCTAGGGTTGTTGCGCAGATAAAA
Organism: Pseudochirops cupreus; assembly: GCA_028627135.1. Lineage (NCBI taxonomy): Eukaryota > Metazoa > Chordata > Mammalia > Diprotodontia > Pseudocheiridae > Pseudochirops > Pseudochirops cupreus. Next base: position 57,804,696 of record CM053581.1, on the reverse strand, counting down.
TGAGTTAATATTTCTAAACCTTCAAGCACTATATACTGTTTCTTTTTTCATTTTTATTACTATCATAGAGCTCTGAGTAGAAACTTCTGCAAAACACTTTACTACGAAAAAAGCACAGAGACCATGAACCCAGTTGTGTGACTGGAGTATGAGAATGTCAGCCCAAATATGGATATGGAATCAGAACATGAACCCCACCACTGCTACCAGAAAACTTCTTGGATAGAAGCAATAGAAAGGTTACAATTGAAAGATATGACATTCATCATGTTGATTTTGTAGTTAGCTTTTAGTACTGGGGCTCCCTTTATCAGTTGTGGATTAAGATTTTGAAAGACATTTATACTATAATTATTCATTCCCCTGGCTTTCAAATTCTTGCTTAGGTTGAATTATAGATAAGACAGCTGGAAAATTATACCTTCATTTATTGATAAATAAAATCAAAATTCTTAAGGACAAAAAAAATAAGATATGTATTCCAAGCAGGAACAGGATTTTTTTGTGCAGAAACCTTCCATCACCACCTGTAAGACATGGCCTTTTGCCATAGACCAGTGGTTCTCAACCTATGGGTTGTGACCCCTTCAAACGACCCTTTCACAGGGGTTGCCTAAGACCATCAGAAAAAAACATTTCTGATGGTCTTAGGAACTGTGACACTGCTCCTCTATCCATCTCCAGGCGGGTCCACCCACATGAGATACGCCCACATACAAGTATTAAAGGGTCACGGCATTAGGAAGATTGAGAACCACTGCCATAGACTCATATTGTCCACAATCCCATAATTCATTTAGCACACATTATAGTTATCTTTATGTTTCATATGCTTAGCCTGGATTCTAACCTTACTGAGTGCAAGGATCTTGTCTCATGAAACTTTGTATCTACCCCCAAAATAAAGAATTGTTTTTCTACACATAGCAGTAGATGCCTAATAAAAGTCTGACAAATTGAATGTTTCCTATTAAGTGATATTAGTAATTCAAGCAAGTTACATGTAAATGCTCACTCAAGATGCTACCAAGAGCATACTCATTGTTATCACCTGTACCTGGCCATCATAATCTGTCTCCTCCTACCTTTCCAGTCTTATTTGTACATTACCTATTTAATGCACCTTCCCCTCAACACACAGACAAGCACATATACTCTACTATTCAATGACACTGGCCTCTTTTTCCTCCTTCAAAACATTCCATTTCCTGACTGTGGTCATTTTCACTGATGTCCTCCCCACCTGGAATTCTCTCTCTCCTTTTATCCGCCTCCTAGCTTCTGTGTTTCCTATAAGGCAGTGTCTGAAAGAAGCCTTCTTCAATATCCCTTAATGCTCTGGTCTTCCCCTAAGATTATATAGCTTTACCATGTTTCTATCTTGCTTGTGCATAAATATTTGAATTTTTCTCCTCCATTATACTGCAAGCTCCTTGAAAGAAAGGAGAAGGGACTTTTTTTTTTTTGCCTTTCTTCGTATCCCTGAAACTTAGCGCAATGTGTGGTATGTAGTACATATTTAATATATATGGTTGTTGATTTAACCAGACTTTATAATTGTATTACTTTATGTTTTTAAAACTTATTTACAATACATATATGTCATCTCCTTTTATACTCACAATTCTGTGAGGAAGGTAGGTCATGTATTATCACTGCCATTTTACAGAGTATTTAAAATGTGACTCAACTGTGACTTCAAGGGAAAAAAAGAATTCCAAAGATCACACAGTTACAAAGTGATGGATCTTCTAACTCAAAGCCCAGTTCCCTTTATGATAAAGTAAATGGAAAGGATAAGATTTAGAGCATCCAATAGGTTAAAACTCTATCGGAATCTTCACTGGAGTCATTTTTGACTATATAAGATCATACTTTAGTAGTCTACTTGAATCGCTATATCTAAAAAAAAATACCTTTTAGTGGCTAATATTAAGGGTCAAAACATTTATAGACTTAGAGCCAGAAAGAACCTTAGAAACCAACCAATCTAAAGCCCTCCTTTCACAGATGAGGAAACTGAGATTAGGCGAGATTAAGGGACTTGTTCAGAGGTACACAGTTAGGAAGTATCCAACATAAGATTTGAAACTGGTCTCCAAGACTGCAAACCCATGACTCTGTCATACCATTTAGTGATCAAAGAGATAAGTTTCTCAACATTTAAGCCCATCCCTATAACAAAGAAATTTCTGTGATCACTCTCTTTTTCTAACCTTGTCCAGGTTGATAAAACCTATGAGAATTTAGGATTTGTTGATAAAGCTTTTGAGAACTCTGAGTTACCTCTACTGTATGATGAGATATTGGAGGAGCACTTTAGGAGCAATTTGCTGTGCAAATTGATAATAGTTCCTGTTCCTGGGAAGGAAGATAACCAACATTACCAACAGAAAATTTGACTTACCTATGTCATATATAAATTCCCAAGACAACAGCTAGGTATGCCAATATCTGTCACATGGATATTCTGAAGTCATTTAGGCAGTATGGACTGATTAGGGTTTTGTTTTGTTTTTTTTTATATCAGTTATCAAGTTTGAGTCTAGATAAAAAGTAGAGTTTTCCACAATCTGAACACTCAAAGCTCATAGTTACCACTTATTCTTGATGATAATTTCTAATAGGATTCAAAAAAGAGTGATGCGTCTGATTTCGGAGAAAGCAACAGAGCAAAGATATAGAGAAAATAACCTCTTGATTCAATTTAGAATTTCTCATTGTTGGCCTTGAGATCATGAATTTAAGGTTGAAACCTCACTGAAACAATATGAGCAATTATTGTAATGTAGACTGAAAGTCTAGAGCAGCGGTTCTCAACCTGTGGATCGCGACCCCTTTGGGGTTGAATGACCCTTTCACAAGGGTCACAGGGGTCGCCTAAGACCATTGGAAAACACATATGTCCAATGGTCTTAGAAACCTCTTCTATCAGTTTCCAGGCGGGTCTGCCCACATGCAGACACGCCCACATAAGACTATTAAAGGGTCACAGCATTAGGAAGGTTGAGAACCACTGGTCTAGGGGGTCCTGTTAAAAAGCAGTTGTGACCTAGAGGTGTAAAAAATAGAAACACAGCAATATTTATATACGAAATATCACTTTTTCTTATTTTTCTTATTAATAAACTAATGCTTTATGAGTCAGAAGAGTTAGGTATTACTGCTGGAAAACTTAAAGCTGGAAAGAGATGACTGCTTTTTAGGGATAATTTTATGAGATTCATGCTTTTGAGAAAAGTTGGCCCAGAAGACCTCCAATTTTCCTTCTGACTCAAATATTTTAGGATTAATAAATACACCTTTGATTTTTGAAATAACTCTTTGAAATATAAATAAGCAGAAAATATTTCCACTTTACAGGTGGTATAACTGAGGGTTTGAGGAATGGAGTGACATTCCAAATATTAAATATAAATAATCTGATGTAACTGGAATTAGAGTCCATAATCCTCAAATATCCATAATGCTCAAATATCTGAAATGCTGATGAACATGTTTTCTGCTCTCAAATGAAAAAAGGGAAAAGTAAATAAATGTTAGAATTGTTGATGCCTTAACAACTTCTAATATGCACTATATTCCATACAATCGACATCTGAGAAACATGGTATAGTATAATAACCTCTGAACATATAGCCAGGAGACCTAGGTTCAAGGCCAGTTATTTTGCCTTTCTATTCTTCAATTTCATCATCTGTAAAACTGAGAGGTCAGATCAGTTAATTTCTTGGTCCCTTCTAGTTGTAGTAGTCTTGTTTTATGTTCTTTCATTCTGTAAACTTAGGTCCTTTTCAACTATAAAAAGCAATGCTGATTTAGGAGATCACAAATCATATGGACCAATTGAGACTTTACAGGTCATCAGTCAACCTCACACATATATACATACACATGCATGTTGTTGTGGTTGTTGTGGTTGTTGATGTGTTGCTTAAGTTAAGCCTAACTCTTTGTGACCCTATTTTGGGGTTTTCTTGGCAGATATATTGGAATGGTTTGTCATTTCCTTCAGCTCATTTTAAAGATAAGGAACTGAGGTAAACAGAGTTAAGTGACTTGCTCAGGGTCATACAGCTAGTAAGTGTCTGAGGCTGGATTTGAACTCGTGAAGATGGGTTTTCCTGATGCTAAGCCCAGTGCTTTATTCACTGTGCCACATAGCTGTGCGTATGTGTATATATGTGTGTGTGTGTGTATCTGTATTCTTGCTAAGTTGAATGCTTTACCCAAAGCCAAATGTCCTTCTCAGCCTCAGTTTCACCATTTGTAAAATTGAAATAGTAAGGTCCATAGTATTTAGCGGAGTTAGGGTCTGAATTCAAATCTTCTGTCTCCCAATACAGTGCTTTTTATATAGTGCTCATTGTTCCTCTGGTATCTTTGACTCAGTAAATAAAGATCAAATGGACTGTATATATAATGTTATAGCCTAATCCAATAATTGGGCAGATACATAGTGATCATACTGTATTGACCAAAAATTGAGATATGATCTGATAGAGATTAAAAAAAAAACATTTAATTTATGGGAACCATTATTTATTGAATTTTGGAAAGACTGTGTAAAGAATAAAATATTTCAAGTTGAAACTGTCCTGCAAAATCTGGGATAATTGATCACTACAGAACATAGACTTAGCTAACTAAAATTTTCAATTATCCAAAATCCAATTATCAACCTGTATTGACAAATAATAATTTACTACGTTCTCTTTATTTTCAATTATCAGTTTGGAAATCTCAGGGAAGTTCCAGTTTCAGAACCCCCAAACTGGAAAGACCCTAGGAAATCGCCCAGCCTATATCTGAGCAGGAATCCTTTCTACACAATACCTCCCAACTGGTCATCAAGTCTCTGGTAAGGAATTCCCAAAGATGGAGAATTTACTGTCTTCCAAGATATTTCATTTTACTTTTGAATGGCTCTAATTGGTAGAAAATACTTCTTCGTATTTAAAGTATTCTTCTTTGAGATTGTGATTCAATCAATAAGTCCAGTCAAAAAACATTTATTGAATGCCTACTATGTGCCAGGCAGTGGGTTAATTATGACCTCTGTCAATTCTAGTTTCTACTCTGTAGTCAAGAAGCACAAGTCTAATCACTCTCCCACATGGGAAACCTTCCAACTTTGGAAGACAGGGATTTTATATATTCTCCAGTTTCCACCTGCCATCACTTAGCATAGCACGCGTTCATAATTAGCACTTGATATTTTTTATTCATCCATTTCTTCATTCCTTTATTCACTATCCTCTGAATCTTTACCAGATTAACTTTTCTCAGATGTAGTCTTTTCCAAATCTGGGATTCTAGCATTCCATTCACTGAGTTCCAGTTATGTAAGAAGTGAGAATACAATAAAATCTGAGGCTCAGAACTCAATATTGTGCTACAGGACTATCACCACTGTAACTACCCCCCTCTCCCAACATACATACACATGCATGCACACACTTATTCTAGACACTGCTTCTACGAATACAGTCAACAGTGACATTTTTCTTTTGTGCCTGATATTTGCAGCTACTGGCCTGCTTCTGGGTATTTAGAGGGATATACACATGCATATAAACCAACACCTATAAATTCATACATACATGCATATGTACACACATACATGCATGTTACTTATACCTACATGTCAAAGGCAAAAAGAGTCTTGTGCATTGGTGGGGAAAATCCAAGCTACAATGAATATGTCATCCTTCCTGAATACAATTTCAGCCTTAATTTGAACTGAGTGTATCTCCTAAGAATTCGGTAAATGGAAATCTCCACCCAAACAGAGAATAGTCAGTTAGTGCATTGGTATTCGAGTCAGCTCTACACCGAGTGGCATATACAAAATATGACTTTCTCTCCTTGATTAAACAGGTGCTCTTTAAGCCAAGCAGCACTGCATTTTAATTGTAAATATTCTTGTAATAACAGTTTAAAACCACCGCAGATAACATGTAGCAGTTAGTCACAGTGCCAGGGGCTTCCTCAGGCCTGTCTTCATAAGCTCTAAGTATGTGCTAAAGAATCATGTGTATAGAGGGAAGGATCTTCCCTGGGGGGCAAACGTAATCACAGGTGAAAGAGCCCTGGTTTGCTTGTTCTATTCTCCCTGCCTCTTTTATTTTCTCCAGTGAATCTGAGAAATGAGAGCTGTCAGGCAACTCTTTTCTAGAGATTTGAACTCTGATTTTCAAACCCTCTTTAAAGCTTGGAAATAGTAGCCAGGAATTTCCAATCTGAGACTGAATGAAGAAAAATGAAAACTGCTGAGGTCATTAATATCAACACACAAGATCACTGCATCAATATAACCTTGTTTAAAAAAAAAAACAAGGATCCTTCTTTTCTGGGGATGGGGATGAGGAGGGAGGAAAAAAAAAGGGAGGGCACAGAGAGAGAAACCTTGAGTACAGCCTTCATTTGTATGAGGAATAATAGACTAAAAAGGAAAGAAAAAAAGATATTTATTGTTTTATATTCACAAGAAGGGGGGGCGGGATGGAACAAATTTTGGGATGGAAAGATATGTATAATATGTCTCATAATTACCACAAATCCAAGAAGAGCAAAACCAAACTTGCCATTGAAATTAACTACATACTTCAATTTCAGTATGGCTGTCATTGGCATCATCTTGTTTGTTTGTTATTCCCATGTCTGTACCGTTACTTGAAGTGACCCCAATACCTAGCCCTCCCCCTATTTTTACTTGTTGAAATCTTAACCCATCTGACAAGGTCAAGTTTAGATTTCATCTCCTTGAAGTCTTCCTTCATTCCCCCCCAGGTGACAAGTTTCTTTCTTTTTCCCGAATTTACATATCTCTCTTATCACTTTCCACTTTTATTATGTTTATATGTGAATTTGGCAGATTCCCTTACTAGAGAAGGGAGCATGATGTAGTGGAAACTCTGGACTTCAAGTCAGAAGACCAGGATTTAGTTCATATCTTTGCCATTTATGTGTCCTACCACCTTAGGAAAATCATGTCACATATTTGAACTGACGTTTCTTCCTATGTTAACAAAAGGATAACAAAATAGAACATCTCTTAAGCCTTACAAACTATAATTCAATAACCATCTATGAGGTCCAAATGAAATAATTGCTGTAAAGTGACTCACAAATATTGGAGGTCTACCCAAATGTCAATCATTATTTTTATTAAGTGTAGCGATAGCCAATGAGGTCAGAAGAATTCAGTTCGAGTCACAGCTCTGCCATTCGCAGTTCTGTGTGTTTTTGGTAGGTCATTCTATCCCTCTAAGATTCAGTTTTACCATGTGTAAAATGCAGAGAGCACTCTCTGTACTATCTACCTACAAGGGTTATTGTAAAGATCAAATGAGAATGTATGTGAAATGCTAGAATCTTTGAGCTCAAAAATCATTCAGAGGTTATCTGGTCCAATCCCTTTCTGAAGGATAGGTCTCACCAACAGTCTCCCTAAAAACTGATGATCTCTTCTCAACTTTAAGCCTTCCAGTAATAGGAAAGCTACCACCTCCCAAGGCAGCCCATTCTCCTTTGAGACAGCTCTAACCATTAGGTTATTATCTTTCAGATAATATCCTTCAATTTACCTCCCTGTAGGTGCTACCCATAGAGTCTGGTTCTGCCCTCTAGGGCCAAGTAGAGCAAGTTTAATCTATCTTCTAGATATGAAAGTCTTTCAAATATTTGAAAACAGTATAACCTCCCACCCCTCATCTTCTCTTTTCCATACTAAATGTCCCTCCAGTCCTTTCAAGTTATCTTCAACTGACATAATTTCAATTCAACCAAATTGGTTTGTTGAGTTGATTTATTGAATTATAGACTTGTTTCCTCCAGCTACTGGAGTCTTGCTCAAAATGTACCAGTGTGAAAAAGAATCAAAGGGCAGTGTCATTTGAGTTCCATATATCGGCCCTCTTCTGCAAGAAGGGCTATATCTTTGTCTTTTTTTTTTTTAAAGCAAGAGTAGTTAAATATATTTCAGATCAATCAATACTATGATTGATTGAAAAAGTACAGCACATATAGGGGGTGGTAAGCAAAAAATTGCTGAGATCCGACTTTTGCCTGCAAGCTCTGATAGAGCAGGGAGTTCCTGAGACATGGAGAGATATTGAGATTAATAGGAACTTTTACAAGCTGTCTGAGAACAAGCAGGGCAGAGTGTCAGAATAAGGAGGCAGGAATATACTTGCCCAGGAATCAGAGAGGGTTACATCATTTTAGCTCTCCTGGGCAGGAAACAGGCTTTGGCAAGCATGGATCCTGAATATTGGCAACTGGAATTCAGTAATATCTTTAGACATCTGTCAGTACTTCCTATGATTTATCTTGTAGGTGATGAAAAAATTAAGCATATAGAATTGCATTATAACCCAGGGAAGGCTGAGCAAGTGCCTGTGCCTTCCTTTCTTTTGTACTATTGTGAAATAAATTAAGCACTTTACAAACACTAATTAAGCCTTCTCTGAAACCCTGGGAGGTAGCTGTTTAAGAGAACTATTTTGATAGTTGTCTATGTTAAATATGGCCTTACTAAGAAGTTGAATGACTTGCCCAAGCTCATATGGTAGTGACTGTTAGCAGTAGAAGTCAAGAATCCTATGTTCTTATCCTGTCCTGAGGTGGGTCCTAGGCCTGGAGGAAGAAATAATCATATTATTAACTATTGGCATTCATTCTTCAGAAGGACTTCATGTTTCATTGTTGTACATACTAAATAGCAGCCCCTTCGCACTTGTGCCACATCAGCTGGAGGTCAATCTACTATTGGTGGGTCTCCAAATCTTAAGGTAGGTTGGTTCTCAGGTAATAGTCACAGAGCCCTTTGCCAAGCCCAAGACGGGCAACCTTCCAACTCAGTAAGATCCATCAAAGTTTACTCTCTATTAGAACAGCCTTCCCGGGCCTTGGAATGCTTCTATACCATGAGGAGACACTAAAAAGGATTCCAATGGGAGACTGATATTAATTTTTTAAAAGCAAATGCACAGCTATTAAAAAATAATCCTAATATCTTACATGTCTATGGAGCCCTCCAAAGAGATTTACATCCATTATCTTATGTGATCCTCAAAATAGCTTTCTGAGGTAGGCAGATTACACTTGTTCATGCCTCCCCACCCCATTTACAGATAAGGCTCACGGTAGCACTGGGATTTGAACACAGGACTTTTGATCCTCAGTCTACCCTATCCTTTTTTGTTGTTGTTCTGGACATGTAATTTCATCAATATAAGGAACAACTCCCTGTATGGAAACAGCACCCACTCAAGCAGATTCACAATTCATCTGTAACTTATGATCTCAGAGAGCAACCTAGAGGGCTCAGAAATCAAGTGGCAATTCTTGAACCCAGATCCTCGTGACTCTTAAGGCTAGCTCTATATTCATCATGTCCTGCCCTTTCTCACTAGGCTATGCCACTTCTCAAGCAACAATAATAACAATACCTCATATCTGTATGGTGTCTTTTCTTTAAAAAGCACTTTCCCACATATAACTGCATATCAATACTCAGCAACCTGTCAGTGCAAATATTATTATTACCCATTTTGCAACTGTGAAAACTGAGGCTTAAGGAGTTTAAATGATTTGTCCTACAGTAGATCTTAAATAACTGTCATGAATACAACTCAGATCCCTTGAATTTCTTTGTATTATTTTTATTTTCTTCAGTTTTAGACTATAAGAATAACATTAGTTGCAAACTATACACAGGAACTGCATTGCACATCAAAGGATAGCTATCTTCATTTTGGGAAAAACAGAATTATTTCAGTTTAAGTTTGGTCTTCCCCATATACATTTACTCCCACATTTCCAGACTCCAGGTGACAGACAAGAAAATATTTACCTATCTTCATACTTACACAAGATGTTGCAAGGTACTGCAGAGTTCTCTTGTAATAAATAAAATACTGACATTAGATACTTAAATCATTTGCTTTTAATAATAATAACTAGCATTTGCATGGTTTTTTATTTGCAAAGCACTATATGTATGTGTGTACATGTATGTACATATATGTATACATGTGTGTATATATATGCAGATATGCATATATGCATATATCTATACATATTCTCCTTTGATCCTTCTTTTTGGGGGGAAGCAGGTGTTATTCTTATTCCCATTTTATGGATGATAAAAATGAGACTGAATTGTTAAGTGCCTAGGATCACATAGCTAGTAAATAACCAAGGCAAGATTCTAACTCAGGACTTCCCTACTCCACATTCAGAACTCCATTGCCTCCACCACTAAGCTGTACATAATCTTATTGTATTCCCTCCAAATAATCAACCGGGATTATAGGATCTATGGCCAGGACAGACCTTAGAAATCATCAAACCAACCTTCCTATTTTATAGTTCAAGAAAATGAGACCCATAGAGATTAAATGAATTGCTCTAGGTCACACACATATTAAACTATCTGAATGTTGAACTAAAATCTTCTGATTCCCAATGTTGCCGTATATCTTTCCTGTTCCCCTCTTCTTTTAATTCCAATTTCAGTAACCTGCTTACTTTTCTATCTCCTAATACTTCTATTGTAGTCAAATGGAGTATGTTGGGGGCGGGGGGGTTGCTCTCTCTGGAAATATCTAGGACCTCTCATGAAGTTTTCTTTTTTTTCTTTTAACACATAGACTTACAAAGAAAACACCTAGAAAGGTATAGAATACACTAGATTAGAAGTATTAACACCTGGCATGAATCTCAGTTTCATGGAAATCTAGCCTTTGCCCTTGGACAGATCACTTACATCTTTGTCACAGTTTCCCTGCCTAATTCCTAGGGCTCCAATGAAGGAAGCATTTGGTATACCGCACCTCTATGGGCAGAGGACCTGCTCTCCTATGCTCCATCACTTATCCTAGACACACATTAAAATAAAATTCCTGCATGTAGGCCTAGGATGACACAATAACTCTTTGGTTTATACTTCCTTCAACAACCTTATTGAAGTTCTAATTGTGTCCCACAATACTTCCTATCAGAATGCAGGTCTGTCTCAAGGTTAGCTTTGGATCCCAGTGAGATTAAGAAAAATGAATCTCCACTCAAAAGATTTGATTACTTGTACAGGATCATGCTCACTCTGGTGTTTCTGGGTAAGGCACTGCTGGGCCAAGTTAGATTAAAGAGGGAATACAAATAGTGTATGTACAAAGAAAACATTTTCCAATTATGCTTCATAAGATGTAGAAAATATTACTTGTGATAGAGGATTATGAATGAGATAATTACCTGGAGCCTAATGTACCTAAAGCTTTACTAAAGGGGAGAGAAAAATATTTTTAAGTGATTATTGACTCCCATTCTTGCTCTTTAATGCTAAAAGTTTACACTATAGGCCCAAGGACAAAGGGTGGTGCGATATAGGGACAGTGCAGGGCTATTGTGTTGCCTATAACTCCACTAAAAGAAACAGAACCAGATCTATTTCTCTCTGTTCATCATCCTCTGCAAATGTTTAATAAGAGATTTTCCCATTAAGAGTCGACTGAAAGCAATAAAGTGAAAGGATGTAGAATAAAATGATTGATGTGCAAGTCCTTTTTTACACAAAGATGGCATAGTGCATTCTCAGTGAAGTCTTCCTTCCAACTCTGCACCTCATCCTTTCCAACAATGAATTTTATTGTTGTTCTTCTTCTTATTATTATTATTATTCTTGTCATTTTCCAACAATGAAATTGAATCACATCTGCATCACTGTTGAGCCATCAAAAGAACACAGGACTGGGAATCAGGAGACTTGAATTCAAGATCTCACTATGACACTAACACACTTGGGAACTTTGCAATGTGAGTTTAGAGAGGAAGCATACTTTAGTGGATAGGGCAGTTGACTTGGAATCAGGAAGGCCAGGGTTCAAATCCTGCCTCTGACACTTAAAAGTTGTGTTATACTCGACAAGTCCCTCTATACCAATCTTCCTCATCTTTAATATTACAAGGTTGAGCTTAGTGGCCCTTAAGGATCCTTCTATTTCTAAATTTATGATTTGAGAAAATTACTAAATTCTCTTATTCCCCATGTCTTATATTCATTTGGCATTTATCTTTAGGGGCATTGTGTTAGACCTCTAGCAGTTTATCTTCAAGGAAGGCTAGGTGCTAGAATGGTTAAAGCCCTAGATCTAGAGTCAAGATAAATCAAGGTTTAAATTCAGTCTCATACATTAACTAGCTGTCTAATTATGGGCAAATTACTTAATCTTTCTACCTCAGTTTCCTCAACTGTGTTCTCAACTATGGAGTACATAGCAGCACCTGCCCCCAGGGTTGTTGAGAGGATCAAATGAGATAATGTTTGAAAAGTATTTAGACCAGTTATCTGGCACATAGTAGGCATTTAACAAACTCTGTTCCATTCCTAAGAACTAATTCAGCTACAGTATTTCATTTTCTAAGTATTCTATGTTTCTCAAAGCAGTAATATATGGTAAACATGGAACTTCATGCCTTGAGGCTGAAGACGCTCCACCTAGTTCAGTACCTTGGGGACTTACTGACTGTGTGACTTTGGACAAGTCACTTCATATTTCTCTGCTTATATTTTCTTTTCCTTAAAGTGAGAACAGCAATTCCTATGTGACACAAATTACAAAGTTCTTTTAAGAATCAAATGGGATAATGTTTGAAAAGTAGTTTGTAAATAATAAAATGCTAAAAAAAAAATCAGTTCTTAGTATTGTTCCTTTCTACATTAATATTCTATGTTCTTTGTTTCCTTCATGTCCCAAAGAAAGAATTTTTAACATTTTTGGCATAGGTTTGATGAAGCCTATGGTCCCTTGATTCTCAGGGACCATTGTGTTTTTAAATGCATATAATAAATAATTGTGTTTTTAAATGCATATAATAAAATGCATTGCTAAGGTTACAGTGGGGCAGCTAGGTAGTGCAGTGCATAGAGTGCCAGACCTAAAGTCAGGAAGACTCATCTTCCTGAGTTTAAATCTGGCCTCAAACACTTAATAGCTCTGTGGCCCTAGGCAAGTCACTTAACCCTATTTGCCTCAGTTTCCTCATCTGTAAAAATGAGCTAGAGAAGGTAATGGCAAGTCATTCCACATATTTGCCACGAAAATGCCAAATGGGGTCAAGAAGAGTTAGACACAACTGAAACTATTGTACAACAATAACCACAACAAAGGGTTACAAAGGAAATCAGCTATATTGAAATATAGTTATAATAATATATATTTTTGAAATTCACAGAACTCAAAGTTAAGCCTTCCTGTTCTAAAGTTTTGTGCTCTAACATTCTTTATTTTCAGGTTCTTTCCTATGAGAGATAACCATACTGTAGTAGGTTCTGTAGAAAGCTGGCTTCAGAGTCAGATAAATTGAGTTCCTGTACTCACTGCTTGAGTGACCTGGGGAAAGTCACTTCTCCTCTTAGTGTTCCCCAAGCAATTCTCTAAGACTAGTAGTAGCAGGTAGGTACTGTACAGCATCCACTGCTCTGCCTGTTTTTTTTTCAACCCTACAGAACAAGAGGCCTCTCCCAGGTTAAGTTTATCAACTCTAATCTTATCACCATGTTGCTACCTCAAGGCTTGATTGTCACCACCATCCTCAATCTCCTCTCCCCTTTAATTGGAAGACTGGAGAGTGATGCATCAAAGCCTTCCCAATGCCTTCCTCTATAGAGGGCAGAAACTGGACTTTTGGCTCACTCCTGTCTATATTGACTGTGTTGCCCGCTTTCTATTCTGAAAACAAGATGACTGGTCCTGAACCAGATACCCCTTGGTGTCAGCCCCTCTCTACCTTTTCTGTTTCCTTCTGTGCTTTGTTTCCCCTTTAGAATGTAAATTCCTTGAGGACAAATACAGTCTTTTATTTTTATTAGCTATATCACCAGTATTTAGCACCATGCTTGGCACATACTAGGCACTTAATAAATGTTCATTGGATTGGGTTGGATTGGATTAGAGAGACAGTTTTCTCATTAGGAATTCCTTACTCGTAAAATCAGAGGTTCCGTTTTTGGTTGTTTTTTTTTTTAAGTTTCTTTTTTTAGGTTTGACATGTTGTGATTTTTTTGATGAGAGGGATCTTAACTCTTCTTCAAAATGCAGTAGAGAATACTGAGTCCTGAGAAGGGCCTGGAACTAGTTGCAGAGCTGGTCAGAAAACTCTGGAATTGCCCCTTTTTTGAAATGATCAGTCCCCTGACAGATACAATAAAGCAAATTTAGGAGGGCCCATCTCATTAGTTCTTACCTGGAAAAGTGCACTCATGCAATATTAATGACTACTATTTCTAGTTATGTAGCACTTGCCATTCTATGCTCTGAAGATGCTCCAGAAACAGTGACCTAGATCAGGGGTCACCAAGTAGCAGAGAAAATCTGTCCCATTTAGACAATGTGCTATATACTTCCCTCATTTTGTGCCATAGAGCTGTCCCTGAAAAGTTAAGTGAGAATAAAAAATTTATAAGTTGAATTAATTTTTCCCCTCTGACTTACGAAATCTCAGTAAAGATTGTTCCATTGTTGATAGATCTTTAATCAGAAGTTTCACTGTCCCATTCATCTCAAATATGGAATTAGTGATTTGTAAACAAACACTTCCATGAACTTGAGAAATACTCATTAGAGTTTTAAAAGGAATTTTTTTTAAATACTCCTGCAAACATACAGACTTAAAGAATATTAAAGATACCAAGGGACCTTAGAATACATTATTAGAATAGAAAACATGGAACAAGTTAGTTAGAAAGACCCCTTGACCATACACTGTTAAGATGTATAAAATGACTATGAGAATTAGAAAGGACAGTAGAATGTAGAACATAAGATTTTTAAAATGAAATAAGACAGAGTAAAATGTGTGTGTGTGTGTGTGTGTGTATGTGTGTTCAGTACGATATGGTAATTACATAAAGAAAACAAAATACAATAAAATCAAACAGGGAAGGGAAGGCCAGTTTCCTGGATGTTCTCACTTGGAAGATAGGGAAATATACAGAGAAGAAGTGACATCTAAAAGAACTGAGGAAAAGTTCTGATCTTACAGACCCTAGATACAAAGAATGCTGTTGTTTTTTTTAATTTCAGTATGTTTTGTCATACTTTGAGTTGTGTCAAGTAGGTTATTTAAATCTTATCAAAAATCCTTGTGCCTATTCCACCATGTGTATTAAGCATAGCTGATACTCTTTTAAATGGTGATATTCTTAAAATTGTTATCTTCTCTTATTTTGGCTCAGTTGAACATATGGATAGGGAAATAGAGAGAATAGTATTATTGTATTGCTCAAAAAAGTCTTAGAATAAGATGACTTGGGTCAAAGTACCAGATTTGACAATTACTAGCTGTATTATTTGGGCAAGTCATTCTGAGCTCCATTTTCTCTATTACCACCAGCAAAACCACTACACTACTACTACTACTACTACTACTACTACTATTACTTCTACTGATGATGATGATAATAAAAATCATGATATTATTAATGACAATAATACAAACAATGGTGACATTAAACATGATGACAACATTTCATCCTACTTCAAAGGAAAGTAGATGGGGAAGTTTTAACAAAGTAAAGGTTTAATGTCTTGGCAAAACTTTGAAGTAGTATAGAAATATGAATCTTTATTACTATGTCTCTTACCTACAAATCTTGAATCAAATTTTCACTTATTAAGTGACCTACACTGACCAAGATGCAAAATTGATGACCTAGAATTCCAGATTGATTTTTCATAGTGTAAGACAGCAGTATTGTCCAAAAGTATTGTCTGGGCACCTCTGTAAGTCTCTAAGACCCTTTTGGTTAGTCTACAATGTGAAAACTATTTTAATATTAAATCTAAGGCTTTTAATTCATACTATAGTAAATGTTGAGAGACATAATACATATAAACAGAGTTCTTTGGGAGGGTTATCAGTAACTTTTAAAAATGCAAAAGGTCCCTAAGCCAAAAATAAATTTAGGGAATGACTAGTTTATAGCATGTCCTTAAATCACTCATTGGACTGAAAGCTTTAACAAAATCAATAAAGGGGGAAAAAAAATAAGTCTGAGGAGCCCTGAGGATAAGTGTGAAGTGAATGTAGACATTAAAACACTGGGATACAATGTGTTAGAAAAGTTCAATAAGGATACAGGTCTAATTAACAAAGAAAACAAAGTGAGAATATGTTAAGAATTCAGAATTTGAGGATGGCTGGTATTCCAGCATCTCCTAAAACCAATGGTCAGTAGCTTTCAGCAAGTGACGCCTCTGGGGACAAAAGAACTGTAACCATAACAAAAGGCATCTTCTCCATGATTCGTTTCTTTAAGAAAGTATTTTTAAAGATCTGGAGATTATGGTGGACTTATGAAGTCAATATAAATCAGTCTTGTGATGAATTCCTCCAATTGAGAAACAGAAAAAAATATTAAGATTAATGCAAGCTTAGATTATTGTAAAAGAAGAGGTGGGCTACCTCACATAATAGAAACAATAATACTATTGTCCTCTAACATCAGACCACATCTATAGTTTTCTGTTTATTCCTGGGCTTCATATTTCCTGTGGGGAACATTAACAATTTTGAACTTGTCCTGAGTCAGATAATAAGAACTTAATATTTCTGGAAATTGTGGCCTATAAGGATTGTAAGGACAGCAAGCTGGCACAATGCATACAGTGCCAGTCCTGGAGTCAGGAAAACCTGAATTCAAATCTGGCTTCAGAAACTTACCAGATGTGTGAGTCTGGGCAAGTCATCTGTAAAACAAGCTGGAGAAGGAATGGCAAACCACTCTAACATCTTTACCAAGAAAACCTCAAATGGGATCAGGCAGAGTCAGATACATTGAAATGACTCAAGAACAACAAAAATAAAATGGGAAATGTAGCATTGTAGTTGCCTTAAAATACTTCAAGCTTATTCCTATCAGGAAGAAATTAATCTTGTTTTAAAGGTCCTAGAAGCAAAAAGTTGAAGTCATAGACAGAAAAAAAAAACCAAGTTCTATATAAACTTTCTAACAATTAAAGCTAAAAATAGAATTGGCTGCTTTGGGAAATAGTGAATTTCCCATCTCAGTATTTCAGGCAAAAACTGTTATGTATGTTCACTGGGGATGTTATGGAAAGGATTCTGTTCATGTACATATTTTTTAGTTACCTTCTAACTCCTAGATTCTGTTGTTCTGTATCTGAAGCCAGGACCTGATACATGGGTTGGACAAGATGACTTTTGATACATCTTCAAACTTTGGGAATATGAGGGATTTTTATAGAGTCATCAAAGAGGGAAATGCTTCTGCCTTTAAAGTGTCAAACGCCACAGGGGTTCAAGTTACATTCTTCAAAACCTTCTGTGTATACTTCAATCCCTCCTGCTGCCTCTCCCATCAAGAGAGAAAGCTATTACTATTTAAAAACCAAGCTGCTCTAGAGACTAGGCTATAATTATGCACTTGATGATCCTCTGTGGCCAAACTGGATGTTTTTAAAGGACCCAAAGCCCATAGCAAAGACATATAAATGTGGCTCACATACTCACAGACTTCACAATCCAACAAATGTGAAAAAGCAAAATATCATGAAGCTAGTGTTTTCCTATGAAATAAAAAAAAAGTGGTGTGATACAGCAGCTAGTGGGTTGGGATCTAGGAGATGTTCTATTAGTAGCTATGTGTCTTTGATCAAGTTACTTACCCACAGAATTCTTTGTTATTTTTTTGTATTTTAAATATACTAATGATAAAAACACACTTATTATAGGTTGTTAAAATTTTAAAAAATTCTCATATCTTGTGATATGATTTCATTTAGGGGAACAAAACATTGCAAATTATGCATATTTTTGCGATTCAAACCCTCACCCAAAAACAAACAAAAAATGACAACACTGGACATGGAGTCAGAACACCCAAGTTTGAATCTTTGCTTAGACACTTTCTAGTCCTGAGACTGTGGATAATTACTGCATTTCTCAGAACTTCATTTTACTAATCCATAAAATGAAGATGACCATCCTAGAGTCCCACCCCCAATTATTATGAAGATTAAATTAAATAACAGATAAAATTCTTAACAAATGCTATTCTTATCATTTGTCCAACATGCTCTCCTTTTTGTATACTTTTCCTTCTAAAAGAGGGAGAAATAAATCCTCCATAGGGAAAATTGATGCATAATGTTTCAGAGAATTAACACTTTCTTTGAATAATTCTAATGCATTCAAATAGTGTATGTATATTATATATATCTTATATACATATATATCTTATATACATATACATATATATTATATTTATATGTGTGTGTGTGCATGTGTGTGTGTGTGTATGTAAAATTTACCCCTCTGACACTCTATTGAAGCCTATAGACCACTTAGACAATCAGTCAATTATCATTTTTTAAGCACCTACTATGCTCCAGGCACTGTGCTACTAAATGCTGGGGACGCAAAAAAGGCAAAAGACAAATCTTGCTTTCAAGGAGCTCACAGTGTATTGAGACAACATGCAAACAGCTATATGCAAACATGCTGTATGTATGATAAATTGGAAATAAGCAAAAGAGGGAAGGCACTAGAAGTAAGAGAAATCTGGAAAGGCTGCCTGGAGAAGTTAAGATTTTAGATGAGACCTGAATGAAGCCAGGAGGCAGAGATGAGGAGGGGAAACATTCCAGGCATGCAGGACAGCCAGTAAAAATATCTGGAATTGGGAAATGAAGTGTCTTTTTCAGGGAAGTGCAAAGAGGCCAGTACATTGGATGACAAAATTTAATCCATAAAGACCCTAGATAATTGGAACAAGTGACTGAAGCTGAAAGGAAATTTAAAATTGATAAATATAAAAAAATAGTCCAACTTAACTGCCCTTAAACTACAAGATGGAGTATTAGGGTTGGACTGTAGCCTATATGGAAAAGACCTGAGGGATTTAGTACAATATAAAACCATGATTTAGCATAGAAAAAGTTAACATTGTTTTAAATATCATCATATCCAGAATATGAAAGATAATATTATTACTGTATTTTTCCTAGTCAGATAATATTTATATGTTGCGTTTAAGCATCAAGTAACACATTTTACAAATATCACTGATAATTTGGAATTTGTCTAGAGAGGAATGACTAGGCTGTGGAGAGGACCCAAAATAATATCATAGAGACAGCATGGTACAGTGGAAAAGATGTCAATTTCATAATCAGGGGATCTCAGTTCAGCTCTAATTTACTGTGTGACTTTATCTAATAAACTTAACATCTCTGGGCATAAGTTTCTCATCTGTAGTATGAAGAGATGGATTAAATTACTTCTAAGGTATCTTTTTAGCTTCAGATCAAATTGGTCAATAAATTTAAAGAATTAGGAATGTTTAGCCTAAAGAAGAGGAATTTAAGAGGTGATGGGCGGGGGGAGTAGAATGAATGCTTTCACTTTCTTCATATGTTGAGGGTTGGACAAGTAGATAAAATGTTCAGATTAGCCCTAGGACATAGAACTAGGACCTGTGATTATATTACATCTGAAGTTCTCAAACTACGGCAAAGTTTTTTGGAGCCTAGATTTTATAGGCACCATATAAAAAATGAAGCCCTAAGCTGTCTCATGAAAGGTTTACTATAAGAGTTACTTAATATTGGAAGGTCTTTCCCTAAAAATTGGGGAGGTACCAAGCATAACCATATTGCATAAAATACCTATGGAAGAAAAACACAGAAAGAGATCTTCTTGGCTAACTTTCCAAGAGTTGGCATCCTTGGAAAAAATACACAGAGACAGACCCATGTCAAGAAAGCTTTGAGAAATCACAATAATGCATTCATGCCCTTCTATAATCCCAAAGCCTCACCTGGGTGTTAATAACTCTCTGAAAGCAAGCCAAACTACTATAATGCTTCAGAAGTTCAAGCACTCAGTCTAACTGCCAGCAGCAAAGTCCACTTTTCCTCCTCCTTAAATACCTTTTCTGAGCTCAGACACTATCCACCCCCCAGTGGTGACCTAAAGCAGCTCATTTTAAGTACTATAGCTCTATACTACTTGCTAAGATGCCAAATCAGCTCACAGCTTTCGGTTTCACTCATGCCACTGTCCATGGTGCCGACAGGTTGAAAGTTACAAGGAATACTTCAGATTCCCAAACAATACAGAAATGCCCATCTCAACAATTAGGGCTATCCAATATGATGACTGCCTAAGGAGATAAAAACATCCTTGCTATTATTATTTTTTTTTTTACTAAAATCTGTCTGATCCTTTGTTGGACATACTGAGCGGATTTACTTTTCAGGTAAGACTTAGACCCACTGAACTATAAGATTCCTCCCAACTCTAAACTTTTATGATTTTGTACCTAATTCTTGAATAGATTTGGGTTAATCTACAAGAAAAGGCCATGTTGCATAAATAAAAATGAACGTGATTTATATAGGTAGCAGTTTCTACAATACTTGAAGTATCTGTGATTTAGTCAATATGGGCATTCCTTCTAATCAAACGACCAAAAAAGACATTTATTAAGGACTTACTATATGCTAAGCACTGTGCTAGTTGCTGAGGATACAAATAGAAACAATGAAATGATCCCTACTCTTAATGTTTTCACAGGGCAAATCACCACCTCTCTGTGCTTAGTAAAATATTTGTGTTACTATGACCAGAAAATACGTATGCATAAACAAACATTAACATATGTATGCATATGTGCAGACACATACCCCTTGGTCTAACTCAAAGTTTTTCAAGCTTGGTAAAACCAAGCAGAATTGTAATCTGTTGGTATGACCTTTAGGAACCCAGGGCAACCTCTATGCCATGATGATGTATTAAAGTCACTAGAAAACAAGATTTTCTTTCATACATGACCAGACAAAATGATGAGAACAAATCAACCAATGGCCCCAAATCTATTTTTTTTTATGTTTAGCTAAAAGGGTATTTGCTATTTTCATTTTTCTGGATGGCAACTATTTTCAGATGCAATGTTTTACTTGCCTCAGAGTTCTGTGTAAGAATGACAAGGAGAAAAAAAGACTGGACTTCAGAATGGTTGGAGGAATGGCATTTGGCTATTCCAGAAGGAATACAAGACCTATCCTTCAGAAGAATATTATTTTCACATGTGAATCTCAACCTGCTATTTGCATCTTTTTAAAATGAATGAATGAATGAATGAATGAATGAATGTTTTAGAAAGCTATTCCATGAAGACAATGAGCCTGAGGTAAATATACAAAACATATATTCTGCTTTTCACTTCAGGCTTAACTTGTTGCTGATAATGATTTACATAGTGATTCCTTCCCTGCCTAGATAAGTTGCATTCGTTTTTAGCTATGTGATCCATGGAAAAGTATTGGGATAACTTCCTAAATTCAGACTCATCATGGTTTGTAAACTTTATCTAATAATGAAAATCCTGAAAGGGATTGAGTATGGTGAACCTTGGGACTAAACAGAGTAGTGGGTTACAGTATTCATGAATTCATTTTTTTAAAATCTAGTTATTAATAGTAGCAACCAGTAGCTACAATTAACCCAGCACTTCAACATTTGTAAAATGCCTTATATAAATTATTTCATTTGAAATTTACAACACCCCCTAAAGTATTATCATTATTAGCATTTTGCTAATTAAGAAACTAAGCCCAATGGAGATTAAATGACTTGCCCAGGATGACACAGCTAACAAGTGACTGAAACAAAATTATAATGCAGGTATTCCTGATTCCAAAGCTGGCACATTAGTCATTATGCTAAGTAACCACATCTGTTAGTAAGCATTTGTTATGTGAAGAACATTGTGTTACAAATGATAACATATATAAATGATAAGAGAAATGATAAGATATATCCCCTTCCCTCCTAGAACATACTGTCCAGTTTAAACAGAAATTATAAGGCAAAATGCTATACTATAAGTTCGTTAGCAGGATGCAAAACTAAATACTACATAAAGTGCACAATGGAGGATTAATTAGTCATAAGATAACAAAAGAAAGCTTCCTATATGAGGTGCCATTTTAATCAGATTTAAAGGGTTAAAAGGAATGCAACAGATTAAAGGGGGATATGAAGACATTCTAGGCATAGGAAGCAGAATGGATAAAGGGGCAGAGGCAAAATAGTAATGCCTTTGTTGGAGAATAAAGACTAGTTCAACTGAACTGGCTTACAGAGTATTTAGGGTGACAAAAGAAGAAAAAAATTTTATAAAGGGATTGTGTCGCCAGATTGTGAATGGCTTGGACTGATAGACAAAAGAATTTGAACTCTGTTTTGTAGTAAAGAGCAATGATAAAGCAGAAAGTGTTCAGAAAAGGGAAACCAAAATGATGAAGGGCCTCCAACCCATATGAGATGGGGATCTGTTCAAGGAAATAGGGGTGATTAACCCCAAGAAAAGAAAATTCAGGGATGGAGAGGATATGATAGTTGCCTTTAATTAACTGAAGGGATTATTAGATTTATTTTTTTGCCTCAGAAAAAGCAGCTGGGAAGGTACAGAGAGGTAATTTGGCTTGTTGTTAGGAAAAACTTTCTAGCAATTAGAGTTGTCCAAAAATGGGATGAATTTTCTCTGTTAGGTTTTGTTTCACATCCTCTTTGGAAGTGGTCAAGCAGAGGCTGGGCAGTCACTTGATAAATAAGTAGAGTAGGGATTCCTTTTATGTATAAGTTAGATTGAATGACTCTTGAGGTCCCTTTCAACTTTCATTCTGTGATTCAACAGAAGAGTTATTATATGACCAGATATATCAGTAAGGAAAGTTTGTCTGGCAGTGTTTTAAAGGACTGGTTGTGGGAAAAGTAGAGATTGAAAGCAGAAAAATCACTGAAAATGATGAGAAATGCCTCACTGGTATGTGATAGTTGTCCTTCCATCTTTGGACAAAGGAAGGAGAAGTATCAAAGTAGAATTGTGATTGCACAGGGGTATGGGTAGAACATTGAAAGTCTGGAACAGTCAGGATGATATTTGGTTTGTTGCAAGGCAGATGTGCAATAACTGAAATCTTATATTTAGACTGATGTCAGTTAACAAACAAAACACTATAATGATTCCTGAGAAACAGTATTTTTTATCATTTTTGATGAAAGAACATAATGTAAAAATTTTTCAATGAATTCTATCTTTGTTCTACTATTCTTAAGCTGGTACTAGATTAGAGATTTAGGAACTAATTCAAAGTCCAGTAACAACTAAAATATATGTCTTAGAGAATAAATTCCTTACTAAACATGTAGCCTTTATGGAGGAAAATAGAAATAACAGTAAATAGGCTCATAATATATGATAATTTCATTGTATGAAGTAATCTTAAAACTGAACAAACTATTATTGATTCTAATTCTAGTAGGCTTCTTTTTATTTTTTTCAAATTTATTAGTATGTTAAAACAATTTTTAACCTTTGGTTTTAAAAGTTGGAGTTCGAAGTGCTTTCCTATTCTCCTTCCTCACCTCTCTTCCTTGAGAAGACAAGCAATTAGATATAGGTTATATATGCATAGTCATGTAAAACATTTCCATACTAGTCATGTTGTGAAAGAAAAAAGACAAAAAAATCTCAAGAAAAATAAAGAAAAATTTTAAAAATATGCTTCAATCTGTATTCAGACACCATCATTTCTTTCCCTGGGGATGGATAGCATATTTCATCATAAGTCCTTCATAGTTGTCTTGGATCATTATAATGCTGAGAATAGCTAAGTCATTCACAGATGATCATCATACAATATTACTGTTACTTGGTACACAATACATTTCACTTTGCATCAGCTCATTTAAGCCTTTCCAGGTTTTTTTTTCAGAGCATCCTGTTCATCATTTCTTATAGCACAATTATATCCCATTATAATCACATACCACAATGTGTTCAGTCATTCCCCAATTGAAGGGCATCCCCTCAATTTCCAATTCTTTATCACCACAAACAAGCTGCTGTAAGTATTTTTGTGCACACAAGTCCTCTTCCTTTTTTAAATCTCTTTTGGGATACAGACTTGGTAGTGGTATTGCTAGGTCAAAGGGTATGCTTTTATAACCCATTGGACATAGTTCCCAATTTCTCTGAAGAATGGTTGAATCAGTTCACAACTCCGCCAACAGTGCATTAATGTCTCATTTTTCCCATATCCCCTCCAGCATTTGTAATTTTCCTTTTCTGTCAGGTATGAGGTAGTGCCTCAGAATTGATTTAATTTGCCTTTCTCCAATCAATAGTGAGTTAGAGCATTTTTTTTTCATATGGCAATAGATAGCTTTGATTACTTCATCTGAAAACTGTTCATATCTTTTGATCATTTATCAATTGGGTAATAGTTCTTATTTTTCTAAATTTGACTCCATTCTCTATATATTTGAGAAATGAAGCCTTTATCAGAAAAACTTGCTTCAAACTTTTTTTCACCTTTACTATTACTAAATGCAATTCCATCCACCCTGTTCCACCCAGCTTTTTTCTCTCTCTCTTCTTTGACCCTGTCCCTCCTCAAAAATGTTTTGTCTCTGACTGCTCTCACCCCTAATCTGCCCTCCCTTCTATCCCAACTTTTCCTGTTTCTTATCCCCTTCTTCTCCCATTTTAGTATAGGGTAAGACAGATTTCTACACCCAACTGAGTGTGTATATTTTTCTCCCTTTGAGCCAATTCTGATGAGAGTAAGATTCACTCAGTCCCCTTCATCTCCCCCCTTCTTCCCCTCCACTGTAAAGGCTTTTTCCTGCCTCTTTTATGTGAAATAATTTACCCCATTCTACATTTCCTTTCCCCTTTCTCCAACTACATTCCTCTCACACTCATATGTATATATGTATGTGTGTGTGTATATACATATATATGTATACATACGTATGTATGTATACATATGTACACTCCTTCTAACTGCCCTAATAATGAGAAAATTCTTATGAATTACAAATATCATCTTCCCATGTAGGAAT
>CM053581.1:57730087-57779254 GCA_028627135.1 Pseudochirops cupreus | reverse complement strand
GACCTTATCATTCCACTGAAACTGCTCTCTCCAAATTTACTAATGATTTATTATCTGACAAATCAAAATAGTCTTTTCTCAGCCTTTATTCTCCTTGACTCTTCTGTAGCCTTTAACACTATTGATCACCCTCCCCTCCTTTATACTCTCTTCTAAAAAACCTAGGTTTGGAGACACTAATCTTCCTGGTTCTCCTCTTGCCTATCTGACCATCCTTCTCTGTGTCCTTTACTGAGTCTTTCTCCAGATCTCATCTTCTAACCACAGGTGTCCTTCAGGTTCCATTCTGAGGCATCTTCTCTTCTCCCTCTATACTACACTTGATGATCTCATCAGTTCCCATGGATTTAATTTCCATCTCTAAGCTGATAATTCTCAAATCTATCTTTCCTGTCCCAATATCTTTACCCACCTCCAATCTCACATTTCCAACTGCTTTTCAGGTACCACAAACTTCATGTCCAGTAGACATCTTAAACTTAGTAAGTTCATATCCCAGTCACACATACAGACCTTCCTTAATTCTGTAGAGGGCAACACATCCCCTCCAGTCCGCAGGCTCATAAACTAGGAGTCATCCTGGATTTCTCACTATCTCTCACACTCCCTCTCCCTGCCAATATCTAAGCTGTTGTTGATGCCTATCAGTTTCTCAATATCTCTCAAATATGCTTTCTCCTGTCCTTTGACAATGCCCAACTCTAGTGTAGGCCTTCAGTACCTTAAACCTTGACAGCTGGTGGGTCTGTCTGTCTTAAGTCTCTCCCCACTCTAATAAATCCTCCATTTAGGCACTAAAGTGATTTTCATATCATATCCCTTATTCAATAAATTCCTGTGGCTTCCTATTGCCTCCAGGAATAAATACAAAATTCTTGGTCTGGCATTTAAACCAATTCTTTTTTTGCTTTTTTTTTGGAGGGCAATTGGGGTTAAGTGACTTGCCCAAAGTCACATGGCTAGTTTTTGTGTCAAATGTCTGAGGCCAGATTTGAACTCAGGTCCTCCTGACTCCAGGGCCAGTGCTCTATTCACTGCGCCACCCAGCCACCCCTAAACCAGTTCTTGATTTAGCCTCCTCCTACCTTTCCAGATTTCTTACATATTTCATTTTCCAGCACCCCAACACATACTCCTCAATCCAGAGATATTGGTCTCTTGGCTGCCCCTGGACAAGAAATGCCACTTCTCAGCTCCAGGCATTTTCTCTAGCTGTTTACCATGCCTGTAACACTCTCCCTCCTCAGCTCTGACTATTGACCCCCCTAACTTCTTTTAAGCCCCAATAAAATCCTGCCTTCTACAGAAAGCCTTCCCCAACTCTTCTTAATTCCAGGGCCATCCCTCTTTGAATTGTTTTCAAAGCTTGCTTTGTATATTTTTGTTTACCTGTTTAGCCAGTAAAAATCTTTGAGGGCATTGACTATCTTTTCCCTCTTTTTGTATCCCTAGCACTTAATGTAGTGCCTGGAATAATACAATAAATGTTTATTGACTGATAAAATGCATTGTTTTTTATTGCAATATGAAAACATTTTAATTATTTTATTTTTAATTTATGGAATAAAACAAGCATTTCTATAGCATAGTATAATAAAAAAAAAGATGGTTGCACATCAAATTATAAATCTATTACATACGACTTGCTATTTTTAAAAAATATATAGTAGTTATCATGTAAATTTCTTTTATTTCTTCCTACTCCCCTATCCTAGAGGTGGCTACCATTAGACACAAATGTGTGTGTGTGTGTGTGTGTGTGTGTGTGTGTGTGTATACATACTTCTAAATTAGAGTATGGGGCAAAACTCCTTGAGTCTTGTTAATAAGGGCCTCAGAGAAGTTTAAACCTATGCCTTAGCCCATGTTTTGCCATTAATTCTCTGTATGCCTCATCTATAAATATGTTGAAGATTTGTGTTCAAAATTTGCCTGTCATAATTAGCAGCTGTGTGACTATGGTCAAATTTCTGAATCACTCTGATCCTCAGACCACTCACTCAAACTTACTCCATCCCTGGCACATAGTAAACAATGAAGAGATGCTTGTGGACTTGACAGATGGTTGTTAAGGCTTCTGAGTCTGTAGAGGGAGCTATCACACCTGACAAATCCCAGATCCTTGGCATACCAATGTTACATATTGGTACTTCACTTACCTAGCTGACAGGGACAACTATTTGTGTGATAAATGGTATGGTGGAAAGGTACTAGACAGAAAATGAGAAGACTGAGGCACTGGGCTCATCTGCTTTTAGACTAAAATTCTGAGAGCTTGGGCACATCCCTTCCCTCTTCCAATTCAAGTAATCTCAATTGTAGTACTCAGGGATGGGACCAGGTGATTTCTATCATCCTTCCCATCTCTCAAATGTTATGCTTCTCTTTCACCTATCTAATTTGTGCAGTTGGTAAAACAGTAGATAGAGCACTGGGACTAGTGTCAGGAAGTCCTGAGTTTAAATCAAGCCTCAGACACTTACTACTTACATGACCCTGGGCAAGTCACTTAACCTCTGTCTGCTTCAACTCTAAAATGGGAATATTAATACTACCCACCTCACAGAATACTTTTGAATAACAAAAGAAGTAATATCTGAAAATTACTTAGCATATTGAGTGACACATTGTGGGTGATTAATAAATACTTATTCCCTCCCCTTTTCCTTCATGAGATTATTGTAAAGATCACAGTGTTTTATTAAGAAAAATTTGAGATTGCAAATGTAAAAGACCATGATTACTGTAGCATATTCTCATAGAAAAAGATACATTCTTTTGAATGCATTCCCAGTATGTCCTTGGAAGGGAAAGGGAGTAAGTAGAGGAAAAAGTGTGTGTGTGTGTGTGTCTGTGTGTGTGTCTGTGTGTGTGTGTGTGTGTGTGTGTGTGTGTGTGTGTGTGTGTAAAATTTTAGTCACCACACTACCTGTCTTGACATTGAGATCATTCTAAATGCGTCTTTAAAATCCAAAACACAAAAATGGCCATGCACTCTGCCTGGAATTGCAAACTTTAATGAAATACCTTATTTATTTCTTCTTCAACTATTTCAAAAACTGCTCCAAGGTTTTGGGGTTGCTTTGGGAAAAAATATATGGGTTTCAAAGTGTTCTTTCCCCCATCTAAACTAATGTCATGGTAAATAAGTTTGAACCTTGGGATAACTTTATTTAATGAGACAATGTCAGACTATTCTGCTCCAGATGTGACCTAAGGTAAAATGTGCATGATCTAGTTTCTGGCTCCTGCCCAGTAAGAACGTCATTTTAAAAGCTGCTGTTCTCTCCCTGGAAAAGTTTAAGGGGGGAAAAACGAGGGGAAAAAATCACCATCATGTTTGCAGGTTCCCTCAAATTTTTCTGACTCATACGCCTAGTGCTGCCAGCAGGAGTTATTCAACAAATGCTATATGCCAGGCCCTGAATTCTCCTTTTCAGAAAAGCAGACCATTCATGATCAGAACTGCCATGAAATTATTCATTATATTTAGGCCAGGTTCCTAAAAAAATCAGACTGAACCTAATAAGGATCCAACAGAAAATTTCAAATGCTCGCTTGTTTTGTTTTTGGAAGGGGTGAGGACAAGAGAAACAGAGTGCAAAATTAAGAATTTTTTTTTAACCTAGAACAAAAATAAAGGAGTTTGTGGAGAAGGTTTGCATAAAGGACAGATTGATATTAAGGTACAATTATATTGGAAGACAGAGTTGTTCCTGCTCTCACAGGTGCACAGGTTGGGGTTGGTGGTAGTGTCATAGTTAAAATCTTGTAGCCATGAACATATTATTTCACTCTTCATTTTTTATGCCCTTCAACTGCTACTGATACCCTGCCCTGCCCTGCCCTTCTCTCAATAGTGGGCTATATCAGCAAGCACCCTAGCAAACCCAGGATGGCTGCTAGCACAGGTTCTTAGATCTGCTTTTCTAAAGGAAAGCAACTCAAAACGGGTTAACAGTCTCACTTTAATCAATCAAACACATAGCATTTACCTAGTTCAGGGGGAAAAGTCAGCACTCTGAACTTCAGAGAATGCAAACAGAATACAAACAGAAGTTACAAACAAAGAAACAGATCAGCAGACGGGCTTCCAGCATCAGACCATTACATCCATACCTAGTCAGTTACCAGAGAGGGAAGCACCAACATCTGGGTTTTTCAAAGCCGGGGGGCTCAATGGCTGCCCAGAGTCTCATCTGGCCAAATCACACAACTCTTCTCAAAGTGAGCCCCAAAGCAAAACCTCATATCAGGGCATATATAGCCTTCTCCTGGATCAGAAAATGTCACAGCCCTCTTGACCCACTGCTCAATCACAAAGCAACAAGGCGCAGGCATTCCTGAAGAACAAACCTCCTGCCACAGGCTCCATGTGACCACATTCAGCCTTTTAGGGGGCAGAGTATACGTTCAAATCAGGGAAGGTTCTCAGAGTCACATGACCACTTTAGCAAAGGGCCTAGGGGCAGGGAAGATCTTCAGATTCCCACAACACAGGCCAATAGGAACCATGCACTGGAGATCTCAGCCATCAGCTCTGTGCTCTCTGGGACTATGAGTCTTCATTTTCCTTTTGTTCCCACCACCACCATCCTCCCCAGCACCAGGCCATTTTCTGTTTCCCACACTGCAGATAGTACCTTTCCTTTTCCAACTCTTGCTCTGAGAAATGAATCAAATTAACACTACCATGGTCTCTGGAAACTCAGTGGCAATGGATTGTCCCATTCTCCATTTCTATAACTTCCTCACATCAAGATTTTCCTGGCTATTATCTGTTTTATGAGTTGTTTTCTGTTAGAATGTGAGATCCTTGAGGGATAAGCATTTAATGAATTTTTTATTCATTCATTCATTCATTCATTCATTCATTCTCAGCCTCTGTTCCCTTATGTGAAAAAGAGAGGCAATAATAGTTCTACTACTCATCTCATAGGGATGTTTAAAGATCAAATAAGACAGTGTGTATAAACCGTGATTTAAATTGTCCGGAGAAACTTCCTTCAAGTTGGAGTCATTTAAAAATGAAATGGGCTTTCCCAGGAGGAGTTCACCAGAAAAGTGAATTCACCTTAAAAAAGAAGAAGAAACCAGACGAAGTTTTTTAAATAGGCAAAGCTGTGTAAGTGATCCAGCTAAAGACCTTCTAACTTCAAAGGAGAAAAAAATGAGAGAAATCAACAAAAACAAAAGAATGAGAAAAAAAGTAACAATGAGAAATTTATTTATGCTTTCACTTCCAGAAGTAGATGGGGGCAGGGGGAAGAATGTGATTCAAAGGGAGGGAAAACTCTACTGTTAATCTCACCTACACAACTCTATTTGGAGCCTTCAGGTGTCAGTGTTATGTGCCTTACTTTGTGCTGTGATGGGATCTCGACTTGCTCAATTCTACTGATTACTAGTCATCCGTATAAATGACTTTCTCTGAGGTACTTCTGATCTCCTGTCTGGTGTGCCTGCTACCTAAAGGATAGCTAAGTTTCCCATCAGCATAGGGTGGCCTTATGTCAACCTGAACACTTTCTTTTTGGCAAAAGGAATGATAGAATGGAATAGGTTAAGGATTCATTTTGGTTTTGGTAAGCAACAAGAAATTTGTAGAGCCATGGGACTTTTGGAGACACGCACCAGAGAGTATTGGAGATTACAAATGCTGCCTTTCATCAACCTGAGTTACCCTTGACCAGGTTTCTTTCTGGGAGAAAGAATTGTTACTAAATTATTTAGCCTTAAAATAATTAGTTGAAGCAACTGGAGAAGAAGAGCTTGTTGTTTCTCTCTGTTCCTGTCTTTGGGTTTGGGATTTTGTTTTTCATTTTGCTCAAACCAAACTCAGGAGATTAAGGAATCTTCATCCTGCCCTTTCTTTGATCCTTGGCTGAAATGGAATCAGGGCCTGGTTTAAGATGAAAACTGTTCAGCTTTAATCAGCAATTTTGGTGACATCCATGGGGCAAGTTTTCACAACAAAATATATCCCATAAAGTAGAGTGTTCATACATTCAGACTCCCATAAGGAAGGTTGTTCATATCCCTTAGGCAGGCTATACATGCCGTATAAGGTAAAATAGCCATACCTCATAAGAAAGGGAGCTTATGACCCATAAATTCAAGGTGCATATATCCCATATGGCATACCACATATACCCTGTGAGGCATGCATGGCATGGAAATCTTTTAAAGGTAGATGGTATATATATACCACCAAGTACAGTGTTCATATACCATAAGGCACTGTGTTAATACTCTATAAAATACAGTGTGCATTCTCCATATGGCAAGCTATGCATAACCCAGGAGACAGGGTGTGAATGTCACAACTTCTGCCCAACCAAATAACTTTTTCAGATTAGGCACAAATGAGACAACACAAAAGCAGTGGTTGCTGAAAGAAGGAGCCGTGAGTTACACAAGACTATATTTCTGCCTGGAAATAATGGGAAAAAAATACTTTCTTCCAAAATGGAAAAATCAGCAAGTTCCAGTAGTCTTTATTTCACCTATCAGTGTTTTTCCTACCATGATGTTGCCCATTTATTACATCAACAAGTGTGTATATAATATACACTTGGGCTCCATGACATGGAAACATGGAAAGAACAATGACATATCTATACTTTGGTTTCTATCTTGCAGCTCCTCATATTTCTTAGCTCTATTATCAGCTTCATTGTGAATTCTACTGTTGTCTCAGTGAAAGAACAGTGACATTTGATACACCACAGATTTCATAGCACATCTGCCATGGAGTTGTAAATGCAGACCAAGGAAGCTGAGAACTCTCAGTGGCATATATCACGTAAAAGTTCCCTCTGACTAATCAAGTCTATGGGGACAGTCAACATTGTCACACAACACATCACTCCATAGCTGAATGAGATCATCAATTATCCCCAAAGAACCACTGCCATACCTTTCACCCTGCAGAACTCAAGGTCTACAAAAGAGGGGAGATATGGGGTGTTAGCTCTGCTTTCTTTTCTCACAGTCATACCCTACCAGGCATGGAATCACTCAGTCTCTTTATGATGCAAGTTTTGATGTAGCATTAATTTACCACTAGTGAGGGTATCCAAAGAGTAGAATAATTATAATAATAACTAGCATTTATTTAGTTCTTTAAACCTCACAGAGCACTTTACAGATATTATGTCGCTGAATCCTCATAGCAAACTTAAGAGATAGCTGCTATTATGATTCCCACTTTAGAGATGAGAAAATAAAGGCAAGCAAAACTTGAGTCTTGTCCAGAGTCACACAGCTATAAGTACCTGAGGCTGGATTTTGAACTGAAGTCTTCCTGACTTAAGGCTCAGGGCTCTATCCACTGTGCCGCCTAACATGGAACGCTGTTCAAAATTGTACACAGATGCTACCTTACCCTTGATCCTTCCCTTGAATCTCCTTCATTTGTATAACCTTTCCTCAATCCTCTCTTCCTGTGCCTATACCCACCTCTTTGAACTTAAATTTCCCAAAAAAAAAAAATCCAAAACAATTTGATAGTCTTTCACCTGCTCCTCCACTGTACTGAACTTGGATGATATTTCGCCCCTCTTCTATATTCTTTCTCTTGGCCCAGGTGACACTTGTACATTTACTGTCCCTTACTTGGCATATTCAAGTTCAAACTTCCCAGCAAACATCCAATTAGCATACTTAACTCCTGCACTTGGCATGCTTTTCATTGAATATCTCCTGTAGGTCCCCTGTGCCCAATTCTACTTCAATACTTCGAAAAAGGATCACCACTGACCCTGCAACATGGCAATATATGAATCAAAAGAAAGAAATCACAGGATATAGAGGCCAGGGGGGGAAGGTATCTTTTCAAGCAAACTGGGTTTATTTATTTATTTATAAAAAATCAATTTAGGTCTTTATAGCACAAGAGTAAGAATTCATCACATCCTAAGGCTTTACTTTCTTTTCTTTTTTTTTTTTCCACCCAGGGTAAAAGCATGAAAGGAAATCCTACAGGTATTAGAATTAGTGATTAGGAAACTGAATATGAAGAAATGGTACCCCTTCAAATCTTGATGGATTTTCTGAGCCCTACACGAAGTCCTATGATTTTGAGTTGGAAGAAATCTAAAAATGTGGAAAAGGAAGGGCTTTAGAGATTATCTAGCCCAGTGATGTGAAACATGCGACCTGTGCAACACTCCCTGATATTTTCTGAACCAGATTAAAATGTAATTCAGAAATATTCAGCAAAATAGAGAAGAATACAGTAGAACATAGACAATGTTAACCTTTGGCCTTTCTAAGTCAACATGTGGCCTACAGTGATCCTTATATATGGTTTAATGGTCCCAGTTCTATTTGAGCTTGACAACAATGATCTCATCCAACCTACCCATTCTGCAGTAGTGGAAACTAAAGAGCACCTTTGGAGATGTTTAAAGGTTGATAGGATGAACTCTTGCCTATTGTTGAACATGATAAATCCATTTATTACAAGAAGCACATTTGCCAAATATTCTACAAGAGAATTATTTATATAATAAAAAAAAAACCATGGTATTCCAGCAGCAGAAAGGACCCTCAAGGTCATCTAGTAGCCAACCCATAGATGGACAGGAATTTTCTCAATAGCATCCTTACACATTACTATCCAGTCTCCTCCACTTTTGATTCCTCTAGTAATGAGAAACTCATTACCAACTAAAGCCAAACATTCCAAATTTTGATGACTCTCCTAGTTAAGGATTTTTTTTCCTTATGTCCAGCAGAAATCCTCTAGTCAGCAGCATCCAATCATTCATGCCTAATTCTTTCATACAAGAGTTCTTCAGATACTTGAAGACAGCAATCTTTAATCTTCTCTTTTCCAGACTAAACATCCTCAGTACTTTCAATAGATGCTGGATGGCATACTGTCCCTCCTCATCTCCGCCTCCTAAATTCTCTGGCTCCCTTCATTTCTCAGTTAAAATTCTACCTTTTGCAAGAAGCCTTTCCCAATCCCCCTTAATGTTAGCTCCTTTCCTTTATTGGTTGTTTCCAGTTTATCTTGTATATAGCTTGTCATTTACCTTTCTTTTGTATCTCTGGCACTTAGCACAGTTACTGGTACAGAGTAGGAGCTTAATGAATGCTGGCTAATAAAAGCCTGATCAAGTTGGTCTAACTCCAGGATCTTCACTATCCTGCCCTCTGGCCATACTCTAGCATGTGATATTTTTTTTTCCCCCAAAGTCTTCCCATCACCTTCTTCTTTTTCTTTTTCACATAAATCCTAATATGTGCTGTCTAGGCAAATATCCTGTTGTGTGAAATTCAAACTTTCAATGATTATGGATATTTGACCTTACTAATAAGACTAGTACAGTACTAGTAGAATATTAGTACTATATATAGAGAGAGAGAGAAAGACAGAGAGAGAGAGAGAGAGAGAGAGAGAGAGAGAGAGAGAATATATGTGTGTATAATATAGTACATATAGAATATAGAATATGTGCCTAAGTATGAATAGCCACCTTTTTTATAGATCATCAAAAGGATCTTTGTCAAAATTCAACCTTTCTCATTAGGACTGATAAAACACATTCCTTTTTTTGCCTTGTGTGACATTGAGCTTCTGTCAATTTTTTATATGCATTTCATTCTATACTGACATGTCATATTTTTACAAATGCTACAGAATTGCAACATTTCTTTCTTTCTGAGCAATTCCGTTATAAAGCCTGTTGAAAGGCATTTGCAACATCTTAATTTAATGAGACTAGTTCTACCAGGCCTTATGAAAATTCATTTAAAATTCTAAATAAGACTTTTTAAAAAGAAAATTCTATTTGCTGGATATTTTTCCCTTAATGTCCATCACATTAAAATAATCAGTAATACAGTCCTTAAATTTGCTATGGTCCAATCATTGTCAATTGAAGAATATATTAAAAGAGAAAACTGAAAAGTCATTTAAAAAGTAGGTTCAAATCAGAGGACTTGAATCAAACTCCATCTTACCACTTAACTGACTGTGTGATCTTTGGTCAAATCCCTAACCGTTATTGTGTTGAAAACATCTATAAAATGAAGGAAGTAGACTAAGATAATTTCCAAGGTCTATTCCATATCAAAATATGAAGATTAGGCAATAAAGGCTGACATCGACATGCCATTTGCGCTTACAAAGCACCGTTGGGATTTGTGGTCGCATTTGGTCCTCCTGGTCACCCTGTAATGTAGACAAAAGCAGATCCCCTTATTCCAACTCCAAAACTCTTTCCACTGCCCTTAACTGTCTCTTACCCTAACATATTCTTTGTACAAGTGAAGACACTGTGGCACTGAAAGGTGATATGATCTGTTCATCAGTTTCAGAGCTAGGACTTCAACTAAGGTTACTGGACTCCCATTCAGTACTCTTGTCCCTATACTATGTTGCCTCTCAATCAGTATTGTTACCTGGAATTGGTTCAGTTGTTTGTTTGTTTCATTACTTTACTTCCTCAGAATACAGTGTATTTTTATGACCTGACCAATTTCCTTTGGGTTCTGGGCTCTTGGGCAAATGCTAATTTGTGTAACTGATATAATTCCATTGATTTTAATCATCTTCAGCACCAAGCAATCTACAGGAGTATTAAGACTCTTGTTTTTTTCCTGTGGAACAGTCAGCCGGTGCATGACTCACAGGTGTGAAGAGGTAGATATTCTAGAGTCCTGAGTTGGGGGAGGAGATGCTGACTTGCAATCCCTGAAAACAGGCAGGCTGGCTGACTGGTGCACCGACACTGAGTAGGCAGGAGCTTCACTGAACCGAAATGAATTGTACTCGCAAGACTGGGAATACAATTTTACTCCAACTATTTGGCCCAGTACACTTAACATGCAAACGGCCAGCAAAAATAATGGTATGTCAAGTGTAATTTTCTCAGCAGCCACTGACACTGTATACCATAATACAGGGTAATTATTTGGTATTCCATGTCCTTCATATAAAGCACCACACAAATGATTTGCCAGTTAAAGCGAAGGAGGAAGGTTAGAAGGTCAAATTTAAAGAGAGAAAATGAGTCAGTGCCTTGGAGGGAGAGAATTATAAATAGATGTGGCATCACAAGTGAAGGAGCTATTTCCAAATAAGGAATCATTGGGAAGGACCAGGTAGGAGGAAAATATAATGAGGAAAAAGAGGAAAGAGATAGAATAATGAAAGGAAAGGGTTTAGAATAAGAAGGTTCTGAATGCTAAGGAGACAACATTCAGCTGGATCTGAAATTAGGTGGTGGGTAGAATCAGGGTTCATTTGAGAGGAAAAGAACCTGAGAGGTCATGTAATCAAACTGTCTACCTGAGGCATGAATCTTTTTCTATCATCCCTAGCAAGAAGTATTCTAGTAGAAGTTTCTCCCACCCCAGCCCCTTCTAATTCCAAAGAAGTCCATTCTGGGCATCTCTAACTATTAGCATGTTTCCCCCTAAAGTGAGCTAAGTTTGTTTCCCTATAATTTGTACCCATTTGCTCCTACTTCTGACCATTAAGGCCAAATAAAATCAATTCACTTTCTATTCAGATGTTAAGAGACAGAATATATGTCTTTTCCTCCCCTTATGCTTTCTCTTCCTCAGTTCTTCCAATAGATTTATTGTCTAAATGTATGGAGCTGGGCTAGAGCAGAGATTTGGAACTCTGTTCTTTCCCCCTTGGCTCCATTAATAAAATGTTGTTCAGCCCTTAAGACAGTCATTTTTTTTCAAAAAGAATTCTTCTTTTCATGTATCTTGCACACATATTCATTAATATATAGAGAAAAGCGTCATCAATTTATACTCCATGGCTTTTGAACTTGTGATCATTTGAACAAAGACTGAGCCAGTATTTAACATCTTTTTTCTAACAAATTCCTCTTTCCCAGGAATTAAAATAAATAACATAAACAAAATTGCAGGGGAACCTTTGAAATACTTGAGAGAACAAATTGTGTTCACACTTTCTTGGAAATCCTTATTTCTATTTATAACAATTAATGAAATCTCTTTAGAAAGCATCCCTATCTATCAATTAAACCACACTTAATAGGAAACATTCCTTTAACCTAGTTTGAGTTACTGTATGTATGTGAAAGTGATAAAATAATATTTCTAGTTTTCTATTACAAGAGATTAGGCTTGTTCTGCTTGGCCCCAGAGGGCAAGACTAAAAAGCAGTTGAAGAAAGTTTCAGAGAAGCCAAATTCAGCTCAACATCAAAGGAGAAAAAAAAAACTTCCTAGCAATTAGACCTGTCCAAAAGTGGCATGGGCTGCCTAATAAGGGAATGAGCTCCCCATAAGTGAAAATCTTTGAGTAAAGTCCAGACTGTCACTCGCTGGGGAATGTTTGGGGCATGGACTATGCCTCAATAGGAGGTTGAACTAAATAACCTCTGAGATTTCTTCTAACTCTGACATTTCAAGATTTAAAAAAAAAAAGTAAAGACTTGTAGCAATTTAGATTGGTCTCTGCCACCAGTGAGTTTTAATTTAATTTAATTGAGCACTATATCTTGTGCTTCATTTTTGTGTCTGGCACATACTAATCACTTAATAAATGTGCTATCTATTTTCAAAGATGCTTCATGAACAAAGATTCATGTGACTAACTAGAGTAGTGCTTTTCATATTGCCTTCACATAAATAGTGTTCACTAGACTCCCTTTTTTCGTTGGCTTTTTTTTTGGCGGGGGTGGGGGGGGGTGATCTGGGGAATTCTTAATCTAACTCTAAAAGGGAGAACAACCAGGTGATGGGGAGAAGAGAAGAATCCAAATGTTTTAGAGAATCCTTCCTGGGGAATAGAGAGGACAAAGTAAAAATCAGGTCTTCCAAGGCTTTTAGTTAGCTTAATGATGCTAAATGACACTGGTTATATGATACTAGTCACTGAACTCAGCAAAGATTAAAAAACAAACAAACAAAAGCAAAACCACCTACATCAAGGTCTTTGTGGTCTTTGTCCATAACACTATGAAAGTAAACGACGTTGATGGGAGAAACACCTTGTTAAAGGAAGGAGCTTAGGATTTACAATCGGAGAATCAGGTTCAATTTTCTCTCAGTTACTAGCAGTACTACCTTGAGAAGTCACTTAACTGCTGATGGCCTTATTTTCCTTTTCTGTCAAAGAAGGAAATAAAATTAAATGATACCTAAGGTTTCTTCCCATTCTAACATTTTTTTTTACTCTCTGTTCTATCACTCTATAGTCTGTCTTGTAACTTTCTATATTCTAAAAACTCACCTAGCTCTAAGATCCTATGTTCTAAGGTCTCTCACAGCTCAAAGAGTTAATATTCCATATTTCTTGAGAGCTAATTAAAAAAACAACTAAAACCAAAACTCTTGATATAGCCTTGAGTTGAAACTCAACTTCCATCACCTTCTAGCTCTAATACCCCAGTAGTTTATGCGAGAACATTTTAAAGAGCATGCCTACTTTGGTGATATAAACGAATAAACACTGTTTCTCACCTTGGTCCTAGGAAGAGGCTCAGTGATGAATTGGATTAAAGTTTTGAAAGTAGAATGGTATTTGAGGAGGGAGGGGGAAAAACTATTACAGAAGGTCTAAGGACTCAAAAGCATATTGCTTCAAGTACTTAGCCTGCCTCTTATTCTGAAGCAGTAACCTGAAATGTATTTTTGACTTAGCTACAATTCAGTTCCACAAAGACTACAGTAGTACTGTGCAAGAGCAGTTTTCTTTGAGAAGAAAAAAAAAAGGAATTATTTGAAGTGCTTTTGAAAGTTTTTTTTCTCTCCAAGTTCAAGTTTAGAATCAATTTAACTCTCTTATAAAAAAAAGATTAGGATGTGCCATGCTTTATAGAAATAATTCCCTCAAATTTCTAATTATTTTGCTATTTATCAAATTCTAATGAATAGATATGATAGCTCCCTTTCAAGGACATATTTGAGGTTCCTAGGCTACAAAGGGGGACAGATCATCTAGGT
The DNA here is from genome assembly GCA_028627135.1 of Pseudochirops cupreus. Taxonomy (NCBI): domain Eukaryota; kingdom Metazoa; phylum Chordata; class Mammalia; order Diprotodontia; family Pseudocheiridae; genus Pseudochirops; species Pseudochirops cupreus. The sequence continues at coordinate 57,765,308 of CM053581.1, read as the reverse complement.
TTTAGATAGCAAATCTGTGTTTCCAATGCCTCATTTGAGAAATAGAATAAGAAATAGCACTATACTTGGGCAGAGCATGGGGGTGACAGTGGGAGAGGAAGTCTATGATGCATGAATAGCAAACATGGACCAATTGGGTTATCATGGCATAGTGGATGCTCTGCTTGACCTGGAGTCAAGAACATATGGGTTCAAGTCCTATCTCCCACAAACACATCATTGGCTGTGTGATCATGGATAGGTCATTTAAACTGTCTGTACCTGTATTCTAATGTGTGAAAGAGAGCCCCATTTACATTAGTCTGTAAAAATGCTAGAGGAATGCCAGATATCCTTATTAATGCAGAAATGCTCCATCATGGGGAGAGAATCAATGTTATGGGGAGGGCAATGTCACCATTACAAAGGATGCTATCATCAAATATTACATCTGGAAAGAATCTTAAAACAGGGAATATCACATTTAGAAGTTGCCTTAGAGAATAGAATATGAGAACAAAGAATGTGAAAGCTGAAAGAATCCTTAAAGAACAACCTAATCCAATACTTTCTTTTTACAGAGAAGGAAATATACCTGAAAAGATGAGACTTTGCCAGTATCATGATGGGTGTTAGTTATAAGCACAAGCTAGAATTCAGGTATGCTGAATCCCTGGTCACTGTTTTTTCCAAAGTCTCCAAAGAGCAATGCAATGATACAGCCCAAATAAGGTCAAATGGGATAGCATTTGACAACAGTGACAGTTAGGCATTCTAGTGATTAGGAAGCAAAGAACCATTCATTTTTCATTTTGAGTTGTAGGGCTTCCTCCCTTCCTCCCATCCTTCTTTCTGTCCTTCCTTCCTTCCTTCCTTCCTTCCTTATTATAAAATGCCAGGCTAAGAAATCCTAAGAAACAGAAGAAATTAGAAAGTTGAGAATGCTTCAACATTCTTCTAACAGTGAATAATTTTTAAATGTTCATAATTTACCTCTCACAAATATTCCAGGGTTGATCTCAAATAACTTTGTTCAAATCACTTTACCTAGTGTTCATAGAAAACTTTTATGTCCTATCAGAAAGAGATGTGTTTTGGTTTCATTTTTTTTTCTTCATTTGCTGTTCTGTTATGTTGTCAGTAGTCTATGTGTGGTGTGTGTGTGTGTGTGTGTGTGTGTGTGTGTGTGTGTTTCTTCTAGTATGTAAGCTAAGTTCAAGGATGGCAACTTACTTCATTTCTATTATCTATCATACACAACAGTGTGTTTTTCACCCAGATTTTCCATGTGTCCAGAACAAGTCTTTTTATTACATTTCACATAGAGCTTTGTTAGAAAAGTATTCCCTATCGGTTGTTAGACCTGGGACCATGAATGGTGGAGCTTTCTGGAGAGCAATTTTAAAAGATACGCAAGAAGTTAACAAGCAGTACATGCACTTTGACCTAGCTACAGCCCTGTTAGAGCTAAAAGATTCCAAAGAGATCAAAGAAAAAGAAGGAAAAGGCCCTTATAGTGATTCTTTTTGTGGTGGCAAAAAAAAAAAAAACAAACTAGAAACTAAAGGAATTCCTATCAATTGGGAAATGACTGAATGATTTTGTGAAATATAATTACAATGGAATACTATTTTACTGTAAGAAATGGGGGGGAAATTATCATAAAGAGACATGGACAGACATATGAAATGTAGCACAATAATTTATAACATTACTGTTACAAAAAATGGACAATTTTGAAAGATTTAAGAAATTTAATCAGCTAAATGATCAACTCTGATACCAGAGGAGTGATAAGAAAGAATGCTGCATATCTCATGACAGAGAGATGATGGACTAATACGCAGAATAAGAAATATATATTTGGATCTGACCAATGTAAAAGTATGCTTTAACTGCCTTCTCTTCTTCCTTCCTTTTTTCTCTCCTTCCCTCCTCCCTTCCTCTTTTTCTTCCTTTTTCCTTCCTTCCTTCCATTTGCCTTTACTTCCTTCCCTGAAGATATGAGGGAAAATGCTAGATTATTTTTTAAAAACCTTTAAAAAATATTCCTTCCCCTCCACCACTCTCCTATATGTTCCTAAAATGTGTACATTTATATGTCTGTGTATGTGTATAAGTATACCTTTTTCAGTATACATAGTGTTGGATTTTGTATCATAGGATCTGAGTTTGAATACTTTTTGACACTTACTACCTGTGTGACCCTGGACAAATCACTTAATCTCTGTACCTCAGTTGCCACATCTGTAAAAGGAAGTAGATGATCTCTAAGGTCCCTTGAATTTACAATTCTATAACCCTATATCATCTTACCAACCCCTCACTAGCTAAACCTGATGCCTACATATCTTGCTTAGCCTTATAGTTTTGACACTGGTTGTCACTAAAGTTTGACTGAGTAAAATCTTAATTAGGATTGCATTGTTAATCTAATTTAACAATTCCATATAAAATAGTTTGATAGTTTTATGTTGGCTTGAATTCCAACAATAATTCTATGTACACATTCTGCTGTCAGTTATTTTGGGGGGACCTGGATTTGAGATTCAATGTAGTGTGATGGAAAAGTATATAGAATTCAGAGCCAGAATACCCCAGTTTGAACATTGACTCTGCCATTTATTATTTGTATGAAATGGGGCAAGTTCATTCACCACTTTTAAGCCTCAGTTTCCTCATTTGTAAAATAAGATGGTTAGAGTAAGAACCTTTAGTAGGACTCCTAGCAGTTCCAAATTTTATGATCCTTTGATCTCCTTTTACTCCCTTCACTCTGAGACCTGATTTAGGTCAAAAGAAGAAATTGGTCCCTTTCTTGAAGTGCATTGCCTCTTTCAAATTCCTGGGGTAACAGAGGGGAAAATGAACAAGATGCCCACTAACATCCTTTTCTACTCTTAAGATTTTATTATTCTAATATCCTCATCAAGTTGGAAGAACTAATGAAACTCTCAAAATGCACTCATCTCTCTGAGGAGGAGCATGAAGCCCTGCAAAATGCTACCCTTTCGAAGAAAGGACTTGGCAGAGTCACATCTAGATTTTACTTATCGGAAAATAAGCCACGGCAAAGTACCTCCAATCGTGGTGTGCTTTCTATTTGTGAGCATTTGGACAGAGATTGAAGAACAGTGCCGAGCAGCTGCCTGGCATTTATGGCATCCAGCAGAGCTCCGTGTAATTTAGGCTAGCAGATAGCACGCTTCTACTGATCACTGCACTAGCCCAGAAAATGCTGATTGAGAAAAACAATCCTAGCTAGGGGGAAAAAAAAGAAGAAGAAGAAGCCAGACAAGATTCAAAAGGCTCTAAGATACCAACTACATGTTATCCAGGCAAATATACACATTCACACACACATACACACACACACACACACACGTGTGCACCTACACATATACACACATGTGCATCCACACACCCCCCCTCACACACACACACACACACACACACACACACACAACCCATGGACAACAACAAAAATTCTCAAATTACCCTGAATCCTAATATTTTCACTCATATATGTACACCACCATAAGGACAATTAGTATCAAAACATGAATCTCACAATACATAGCCACTGAGCCTGTCTTTGCCATGACTTTTAAATACTTCTGAGAAATGGCATGACCTCATTGCTAACAAAACTGCAGAACTTAGGGCTGGAAGGGATCTTAGATGATCCAATACCCTCATTTTACAGATTTAGAAACCGAGTCTTTTAAAATGTAAAATACCTTGCCCAGTTGAGGTTTGAATAGAAGAAACCAGCCTAAACTCATCCATTCTAGACAGTTGCTAACAAGTGAATGGAAATGAAAACCTTGGACAAGGAATAACCCAGGGAAAAGGTAAAATGTGAGCTCCTATAGGTCAGGGACCATTTTTTTTGTTTTTGTCTGTGTCCTTTTTGCCTGATATAATACTTAGGGCACATAGTAGTCACTTACAAAATGCTTGCTGAATTGTTTTGAATTAAATTGCATTGAGAACAAATGGGTCAGGCCATGTATCAATAGAGAGGAGAAAAAAACACGTTGGGGTTTAAATCTGGATCTGACACTTGCTGGCTGTGTTTATACCACTTAATCTTCCTGAGTCTCAAATGTTCTCATTTATAAAAGGTATATAACACTTGTACTACCAACTTCCCTGGATTGTTGTAGGAAAAACACTGACAACTTCAAAGTACTATATAAATGGCAGTTTACTAATATTATTATTATTGCCTTCCTGTTGTTATTACCATGAATATAGCTAATAAAATACGACTCGGAAAAATAGGTAGCATTTCCAAGGTATTGTGTAATTTGGATGTTACAAAGCTGAATATAAAGTTATTTCTGCTTAAAATTGCTAGGAAATCAAACCAAGTATGTGAACTTTCCTCTTGAAATCTATAATTAACATTAATAATAACAAGAATTGCTATTATCATTATCATAATTTAAGATCAAATCTCTCTGTCTCATCAAAACTAGAAGTACAGTGTTTACTCACAGTAGTGAGCCCATAATGCTTAGAGACATGACTTTTCCATTTCTACCTGGGCTGGTTAGCTCCCTTCCTTTGGCAGCCCTAGTTCCATTCTTAGTGAGAGAATCTAGAGATCCACTAGCCTTAGAATATCTGGTGATAGGGATTACAGGCACATACTACCCCACCTGAAATGATCTATGATTACTTTTAAAAATACTAAAAATGGCCCTTTTAAACATTTTTTTAAAATAAGCAAACAAACCCTTGATTTTGTGTCAATGACTTAAATACTACAGATTGACCATTAAGCTATTATCTTAAAAAGCAAGCTTACCCGGCCAACTAGTATTGGTTCAGGTCCAGAAAATTCTTCCAGGACAAACATTTGATTCCAAACCCAGCCTCTCTTGGAGCGGTTCAAAACTCGCTGTTCTTCACTCACCACATTTAGTCCCAAACTGGATCCACTTGGTAAAACCTGAGATGGGGCCATTGGAGCCATATAAATATATGGGAGAACAGTAATCCACAAGATTATTAATGGAGTCCAGAGATCCAAGAGCATTTCTGCTAGGCGTTCTGGCATTGTACCCCCAGTTAAGCAAATTGCCACAAAAATGAAACAGTTATTTTGCCTGCCTCCAGCCTTTGGCCATCCAATTCATCATGTGGTACCAAACATTCATTTACAGTTCCACCAGGCGTTTATGGCACAGGAAACATGAATAAAAACCACTCAGAGTAGAAGACCACAATCCATCAGATTTCCTGGTCATTGAAGACCCCTGCCAAAATAAGGAAAATACCAGCTAAAAATACATGGAAACAGTTCACAAAAAAGTCACTTACATTCAAAATTGCTTACCTAAAAATTTTTAACTGACTAGTATAGATGCTTCCCAGTTTCTTCAGGTAAAAGCAGTGTTTAGTGAATATATGTTGGTATCTTATTAATGGAATTTACAAGCATTCACTTTCTACAATAACATCATACCATCTTATCTCTTGGAAGGAATCAAACTTTGCCCTACTTAAACCACAACACCCTTTAAAAACTGCTGACAAGTAGAAGCAATGTTGTTTTTTTTTCCTCAATAGAGATCTTCAGGTCAATCCTGGATGACCACTTGTTGGAGGGTATTATAAAAGGGATTATTGATCAATCGACAAGCATTTATTAACCATCTGCTTATATGTCAGGTACTGGGGAAACAAATTTTAAAAGAGACAGCTTACATGGTCAGGCAGAGATTGGATTAGATGACCTCTGAGTGTTTTTTTTTAATAACTCCAAAATTCTAATATTCTGGTCATGAAGCCTTGGCTTAAAGACCTCCAGTGACATAGAAATAACTCTCCATAGACTAAGACAGTCAATTGTTGGGCAGTTCTAATTATGTTCTTTCTTTATATTGAGCTAAAATTTTCCTCCCTGCCACCTCTCCCCAGTGCTCATAGTTTTATTCTCTGGGTCCAAGTCAAGTCTAATCTTTTTTCTTCATGAACTACTTATTAACAAGAACTATAACAGGGAATGATTTTCTTTCCACATTTTTTAAAAGGGAAGACAAATCAATTCAAGGTTCTGAAATGAAAACCTCCATGGATATTAATGAAACCATTGTAGCCTTATTTCTTTATAAGAATTTAAACATTATTTCCCAATTTTCATGGGAACAATTACTACCATTAGGCAAACTGGACAAAGAGATTGGCTCTGTCAAAGCAAAAGAAAAGTAGTGTGTGATTTTAAGAAAAAGGAAAAAACTCCCAACACTGTAATCTTCTCCTGTTACACACACACACACACACACACACACACACACACACACACACACACACACACACATATTTTTAAAAGTTGCTCCAATTCAGTCTATAAAATGTGACTCTCCACCATGATACTAATAGTGACTGAATAAAATTAGAAAGCTCCCAGAAGAAATTCTATAGCGTCCAGTTTGTACATAGAGATAATCAAGGTCATGCAGGGCTCCCCAACTAAACGCACAGTTGAGCAGGAGATTTAAATTATGGAAGGAAAAAAAAAACCCTCCATTGGGAATAAAATGTGTTTAAAATGCAGTTTTTCAATTGGGAAGATTCAGAAATGGATGACCAAAATAAAATAAAACAAATAAAATAAAAACCCATTACTGGAGATGTCAAATAGATTTTTTTTTTTGCTTACCTTCTATATGGCAAAAATATATTTCTTTCTCCCTAAGAGTACATTTTTTAATAGGACATACAATCATTCCAGTTTTTAAGAAGAAATCCTACTATATTGGATTAAATGTGAAAATAATTATTTAGAGAACTATAGGGAACTGGTTGACTCAGGGAATTCATAATGGGATAGGGAACCTTTCACTTTTAGGTCACCAGTTCAAATCTGACCCAGGACTGTAGTGATAGAAAGTCATTACCTTTGGATGAGCTGGTTAGCCACCTATGTGAAAGGAGCTGATTGCTTTAGGACGGATTCTGCTACAAATAAAGGCACTGTCTCTAATTTAACAAGATGACCACTGTAATCACCCCTCTTGTCACTCTACCCATGGGCTCAGAGGTTGAGCTAAAGTACCTTTCACCTCAAAGGGTGGATCTATCCATAAGACTGACATTCTGAGGAGCCTCTCGACATAACAAACCTTTCATAGTAAAAGATAGACTGCATCTGGAGCTAGCCATCCCACTTTTTTTCCCCCCAAACCTGGGAGCCCAAAGCACAGCTCAGAGAAAATGGTTTATCTTTCTGAGAATTGGAAGTTTGTAATTCACAACTGCCATCCTCTCCTTTCCTTTCAGGTGTTAATTCATAGCCTTGGATTTGCATGTGAACAGTCAGCTCCAAGCTAGCCATTTATTCTAAACAGGACCAAATGCTCTACAAATTTATTTTTAAAGGACTAAAAGGAAATTCAGAAGTGTTATTTATTTTAAAAGTAACAAAATTTTATCTGTATATGGGTTTTGATTAAGCTATGAAGCACAATGATATTCATATACTCATTTAATCCATAATGGAAATATCAATACACCCATTTTAGAGATGAGGGAAGCAAGGCTTATAAAGATTAAATGATTTGGTCCCAGATAGTTAATTCAAGTAGAAGTAGCTGAGGAGGGATTTTATCTATCAGATCAGGATTGGAAGGGACCTTAGAATATACTTGATTGTTAAACAAAATTAAGGGACCTCAGAATTAAGAGACCAATAAATATTTAATTAAGCAACTACCTTGTGTTAAGCACACAAAACAGAATATCAGAGGTAATAAGGACCTCACATCATATAATGGTAGAGCAGGAAGTTATCTTATAATAAAGTGTTAAAGAGTGATCTCAGAAAATGAAATGTTAGAATGGCAAGGGATTTTAAAATCCATACAAAGCTACAATCAGATAATCTTAATCCTAATCCAGAACATAGAATATTAGATTTAGAAGGCACCTTGGAGAACATAGGATGTTCTGATATATATGCTAACATGCATGAATGAATAAATGAATGAATGAATAAAAAATATATGAGGGAAGCTATATTCAAAGCACTGTACTACTGGGGATAAAATTAGACAAGTGGGACAGTCCTTAATGTCAAGAAGCTCACATTACAGTGAGAGACAATACACATAGTAGGTAGGGTTCAGCTGCAGATCATAGATCTAAAAGTCCTTAGGGTATAGTGGCAAGTATGATAGTGATATATTTTCTTTGGTGTCATTTCCATGAATTAAATCTTATCACTTTCAGATATTTGAATCATTTGAAGGTTCCAAGGACTCTGACATTTAAAGATGTCAAGAACTGGCAGGTCACCTATGCATAGGTTGAATATTTTCCATAAATGTATAACTCTGTAAGAAGGTAAATTCTTCCATGACATTGTCTCTGACCCTTATAGTCAAACTGAAGTTAAAAGGGACCTTAGAATAAAGAATATGGGTGCTGTAAAAGATCTGAGATATTATCTAATCCAAGCCCCTCATCTTACAGATAAGGAAACCAAGAACCAGAGATTGGTAGTGAATTTTCAAAAATATTCTATGAATTAAGGGTGAGATTAAAACCCAGATCTTCTCATTGTAAATTCAATATTTCAATTTTTCTAAGCTGCACAGAGAGGGTGCTTTGGCAAACACATGTGAGCACACTTTTATATACATGCATGCCCAAATGTACATATTCACTTATAAAAGTTTGAATTTCCCAGCACAAATATCCAGGAATCATTGAAATGGAGAACATAAGATAATTTACACGCATTTCATCTGAGGTTCCCCAAAAAGAGTATGTGAGAATGCAGTTGTAAATGTCAAAGTCATTCTAAATAGATTTCTAATCCAGTTGCCACTGTAATGCTTGCTTCTGTTTCCACCCTGCATTCCCCAGTGTTTTCATTGGTGAAGGAGTCACTGCTGTTAGAGTGTCTCCCCAGGTAGCCCAGGATCCTTCTGGTTAGTTTCCCTCACATTGCAGTGATTGCAATATATTGAGGGAAATTAAAAAGTGGCTTTCCCTCACTAAAAGATTGGGGAGTGCTTGTTGTAGTTCAAACCTCTCATTTTTACAAATAAAGGAACTGAAGGTTTAAGCGACTTACCCAATAACATACGGCTAGTTTGACTGCTCTCCAATGAGAGCTCATGTCCCCTGGCTCACTGGAATCCTTTAATAAGTTGGGGTAATCATTTCAATAGTATTTACTCAGTGTAAGTGCTGTCACATTTGGGACTCCATCAGTGACAGTATCTCTCCCATCTGCATTATTTCAAGCACTTGAGGGAATTGCATTGCTAGCTGATGTGACCTCATTCCCACACATACCATCATAGCAAAGAAGAACTTGACTTTCAAGAATTGAGGCTGAGCTGTTAAGAAAGATAAGATTTAATAGCAACAATTACAACCTCCCAGAATGTCAGAGCTGAAAAGACTCTGGAGAGATCATCTAGTTCAGCCCTCTGTTTTTAAAGGTGAAGAAACTGAGGCTGAAAGAGGAAAAAGGATTCAAACCTCCTCATTATATAGATGAAGAAATTGAAGCTTAGGTACAGGCAATGACTCTAACCTACTCATTTCTTAGATGAAGAAACTGAGGCCCAAGGACAAGAAGCAACTTGCCCAAGTTAATAAACAGCAGGGACCCAGTAAGCATCAGAGATGACAGACCTGAAAGAGATGTCCTATCATAAAGCTGAGGGAAATGAACTAAGCCATTTTACCTCCACCTGGACCTTAATTTCATGCTCTGAAACATGAGGATGTCAGACTCGATGGACAGAGAGTGGACTTTTGACTTTAAAATATGGCTTTAGGAAGTCTTCTTACATCTTCTCCAGCCCCACAAAGCCACTGTTTTTGTTTATTTCATTTATTCATTTGTTTGTTTTATTTTTGTAATCCATTACCAAAAATACTAATTAATGCTTTGGGAGATTCAATGATACTCTTACATAGTTTCATGAGAGATGACAAATTGCTAAAAGTCTGTTATCAGAATTTATAAAATTTCTAAGAAGTAGTTGAACATACAAATTGCTTACCTATCTTCAATAAGAAATAAATTGAGTAAGGTCATAAAAGCTTGGTGGAAAAAAAATCAATTTATTTTTAGATTTTCCAACCACAATATGTCTGTCTGGCCAAGTAATCCACTTTATTATAATGCTGCAACATTGATTCACACCCCAATAGTGAAAGAAGGAGATTATACAGTCTCTTCTGAATTCCTACACAGTGGGATGTATTTAGATTTCACTTTAAGAACTTCTTCCTCTCCAGAGCAATTTACTGTGAATCCCATTCTCCCTTCATTACTGTTTTGTAGATACTTCTTATTACAGGCTCCTGCTAAGTCTGCTGACCCTAACATTTTGTTAAGGTGAATTTAGTCAATTCTTGATTGTTTGTGCAGTTATGCAAAAATATTGGCCCATTAACTTCAAAAACAATGTGAATTAGAGACTCAAATCTATTAAACTCTTAAGTCCAAACCAGATTTCTACAGGTACTTCAAAACTTAATACCTTAAATTAGTAGAGGTGACAGCAAATTATGCTTTTATTGGAGATTATTGACCATATTTCACAGAAGCTACTTAGTCTGACCAGTACATGGAGTGGAATTCCCTTCTACAACATCCTTGACAGGTAATGATACAGCCTCCCCTTGGAGACCCTTCAGTGATAATGATTCTTACTCCCTCCTTCACTTCTCTCACTGAAGGGACCATTTTTCTTTTCAACAGATTTAATTGTATGTCTACCCCAAATCAGCCTCTAAAATTTAGACCCACTGGTGCTAGTTGTGCCATTGTAGATGAAACATAATGAATCTAACCCCTTTTCACATTACAGACTTTAAATACTTAAAGACTTTAAATACTTAAGTCCATTCTCAGTCTTCTCTTTTCCTGGTTGAACAAAGCCAGTTCTTTATTTAGCGTGATCTCTAATCTCCTTACCCAGTTGACTATTCCACCAGCACACAATTCTGAATTAAATTTTCATTCCTAAAATGTGGCACCCTAAACTGAATAAAAAATCTCACGTGGAAGCCCCAATTAAGACAGTAAGAAAAGCATTAGATATGGAATAGAAGATCTGGGTTCAGATTCTACCTCTAATGATTAGTGCCTGTGTGAACTTGGGAGATTTTTTTAACTTCCACTGAATCACAGTTTTCTCACCTATTAAAATGATGGAATTGATCTTGAGAACCTCTGATGTACGTCTAACTCTCAACCTCTGCTACTAAGATTTTGTCAGGTTGAGGCAAAGTACAAGGAGAAATCACTGTTTATTCTCCCTATACCCTGTTTCTGGTAATGCAGTCAAAGATTGCATTAACTCTTTTTTTTTCTTTTTGCATTTCCTGTCATAAAGAGAATTTTATGTCAATGGTTCCTTAAATAAGGAACCTGCTATTCCTTTAGAGCCCAGCCCTCTCCAAAGACCCATTCAACGTATCATTGCTTCTTATCTTGTTATCATCTATAGAAACACAAGCAAAACCCACTTTCTTCTGTACTATCATTGATCACATTCCTGTAAGGGGAAAAAAAAATTCCCTTTGTCTTCTCAGAAGGGAAGAGGAGTGCAGTTCATAATCTCTGGACTCCTCATGAGATTTTGAGATCTTGGAAACTGTCTGTATTTGTTTGCTTGATCATAAAATGGGAGTAAAAAAATAGTAACTCCCTGACAGGGCTGTTGTGAGGATCAAATGAGATAATGTTTGCAAAGTGCTTAGCACATAGTAAGTGATTAATAAAAGCTTTTCTTCTTCCTTCCTTTTTTTCTCTTCCTTTCTTCCTTTTTTTCTCTTCCTTTCCGTCTCCCTTTCTTCTTTCTTTCCTCCTTTCTCATCATCCTTCCTTCCTCTCTTTTTCCCCCTTTCTTTTCTTCTTTCCCTCATCTCTCCCTCCTTTCATGAGGAAAATGAGACTTTATTGACTTGCCCAAGAAAAGAAGGAAGGAAAGAAGGAAGGGAGAAAAGGAAGGCAACCATGTCAGGGAGATGCTCCTTTTTTTACTCCTATTTTATGGTCAAGAAAACAAATATAGATAGTTTCCAAGCTCACAAAGCTAGAAGTGATCACCACTGCCTCCTTCCCTTTCTTCCTTGCTTCTTCCCTTCCTTCCTTCCTTGGGCAAGTCAGTAAAGTCTCATTTTGTTCAAATGATCCATTCTACAAGGCAGTTGTGAGGAAAATGTTTTGTGAACCTTATAATGCTCAAGAATTTTGTTTTCTTGTTGTTGTTAATATTAGAAAACTGAGAATTTTGTTCTTGCTTGCCTTTGGCTTACTGTAGTATACCAGTGTCCTTTCTGAGAACCCTTGGCAATTTTTCCTCTCACCATTGTTGGTTGCACTGACAATAAAACTTGGGCTAGTTTCACGTTCGCTTTTTTTTCTCTCCACCCCCTCCCATACTGTACTTTCTTTCTCCACAACTGCTATATTCTTTTCAAATCCGTCATTTTTATTAGCATTAGAAACAATCTCCCTTTACCCCTAGATATATCACTCCCCCTTAGAGGTAAATTCTTCTAACTCATGAACTCACAATGTTATCTATGAGTCACATGCTGAAGCACTTCATAAATTCTCTAAGTCTCCTCAGGTTGTATTCTGCACTTGATGTTTGAGGCTCAAACATCTTTTCAAAGACATTACGACTCTTCACAATCATAGTCCAAAAATCAGAAGCATAGCTCCAAATCAGTATAAATGACTATATTTTCCACCTAATGCTCCAACCAGCACCCAGAAGACTATTCTTACACTTAAGTCTTTAAATCAGCTAATTAGTTTAACCAAGTCCTTTTTTTATTACAACCTTGACCTTACTGCCTAATTTCTATTAGGTATAAATCTATGTGAGGGAACATTATATAACAAATAAAACTCCATATATATAATGTTATGTATAAATATATAGCCAATATATATTATTAATATTACTTAATGGTAATTGTAATTAATGAATAGTCAACTCAATAATTATTCAGTAATTAACTTTATAATATTTGAATTATTAATTATCATAATAATTACATAATAATACACTGTAGATGTTTATGTACACATATTTAAATAGCACCTACTATGTTCCAGATACTGTGCTAAATGCTTTACAAATACTGTGTTATTTGATCCTCACAACAAATCTGCAAATTAGGTACTATATTACAATCTCCATTTTACAGTAGGGGAAACTGAGGCAAATAGAAGCTGTCACATGCTCAAGGTCACATAACTACTAAGTGTCTGAAGCTGGATTAGAACTTAAGTCTTCTAACTCTAGGACATGCTCTCTATCCACTGTGCCACCTAAATGCCCCTTGTGCTTATGTATGTGTGTATAGTAATCCAAAATTAATCTAAAAAAAAATAACATTTTGTGCATTATTGGATTGTATTTCTTAAAGGATTTGACTAAATTAATGTCTTAAAGAAAGTTAACCAGCATTATAAAGAGTTACAACATATCTGGAGTTCTGTACATTCACCTGATTTCTTAGTCCCTACTCTTTCTACAAAAGTCTTAAAACATCCATAGCTTCTTTCGGTCAGAAGAAAGATGCATATACTATGGGTTCATTATTTAGACTATTCATTTTTAATGAATTGTAAAAACTAGGACATAAATTCTAGATTGGTAATAATTTGTATCATTTCTATATGAGAGTCAAATTGTTATGTGATCCTGGACAAGTCATTTTAAGTAGCTGGGGTTCATTTCCTTTTCCTTCTCTCCTTCTTTCCACTTTCTCTTCTTTCTCTTTTATTTAATTATCTTTTTACATATTTATTTTTGCAAAACAAGGAGATTAAATTAGGTAACTTCCAATGGCCTTTCCAGGTCTACTGTTGTATATATTACAATGCCCTCTGTAGATCTAGTTCAAAATGTCCTGTGTTACACTACTCTAAATTCTAAAATGCTTTCCAGATCTAGTATCCTATGAGACAATGAATCAGTGTATTTGTTTGTCTTATTTTTTGTGTGTGGAGATTACTCCAACTTCCTTAAACATCAAAACATAACATCTACGGTCCAGGTAATAATTACACGTGTGTACTTTAAAATTTGAAAAGGGCTTTATGTATGTTATATTGGTTGAGCCCCTCAGCAGTCCTATGTGATGATTACAATAGATATTACTATCTTAATTTTATAGATGAAGAAACAGAGACTCAATAAGCAATTTGTCCAGAGACGTGGGATTTGAACCCAGGGTTTCCTGACCCCAAGTGCAATGCTCTCTCTGCTATGTCACACCACCTCTTAAAGGAAAACTCAATGGCAAAAAAAGTGAACAGATTCTGTGGGTATCACAACCAGAGGTTTAGTATATGGCACTTTTCTTCTAAAGAATTCAGCATTCTTTTAGAATTTAATTAATTTTATTCTAGTAGCACTTTTGGGAAACAGAAGTCAGTCCTATTACTTCCTTTTATTAATGTCCCAGAGGCAGATGGGAATAGTAGGTAGTGATCCTTTCACACCTTTCTGGCTTTTTTATACTTTTCTCCCCTCCAGGTATTCCAATCCAGTGTTACCAGTCTCCTTGCTGTTCCTCACACACAAAACTCAATCTCTCCCACTCTGAGCATTTTCACTGACTCTTCCCCATGCCTGCAACAATCTTGCCCTCTTCATCTCTGCCTCCTAGCTTGCTTCAAGCCTCATCTAAAGTCTTACCTTCTGCAAGAAGCTTTTCCTGGCCCTCTTTAATCTTAGTGCTTCTCCTCAGAGATTATCGCCAACATTTTCTGTATATATTTTAATCGCATGTAGTGTTTGCATATTGTCTTCCCCATTAGACTCTGAGCTTAATGTGAGCAGGGACTTTCTCTTGACTTTTTTCATATCCCTGGTGCTTATTAGCTCAGTGTCTTGTAGGTAGTAAACATTGAATAAATACTAATTGACTGACAGAGAGCCAGTCTAAAAGTCGGAAAGACACCTGACACATACCAGGTATCTGACCCTGGACAAGTTGTTTAAGCTTACTGTGGCCTAGGCACTTTTCTAAGTCTCTAAGCTACAGAAAAAGTACTGAGCTGCACTGATAAAAGGCATTACCTCACCTGGAGTTTCCCTAGATTGATAAAATTAAAGTTTCATTCACTATTCTTATCGATATTGAACCTATGCAAGTCAGTTAAATTACTTATCCTGGGTCAAACAGTCAGATACTGAGCTTGAAATGGAGTACAAACTTCTAATATATATTGAGTTAACACCTTCATTATTAAGTAACATTGGCTAGTTACCACCCTTACAAACATCTTACTCATAATTCCTTTCCTTAAAAAAATATTACTAGTTTAAAAAAAAATCCACCTACTTATTCTGGCAACCTATAGGAAAAAAATATAGGTGTATTATTTGTCAAAAATAATATTGAGATATCACACAGTAAGCACTCTTCATATAGAGAAAGAAATTTGCTTGGAGAGATTCTAAAACAGTATTTTATCTTCTCATAGAAATCATGTTAATGAAACACTATCAAGACCTCCACGGATGTGTTTGCACCTCCCATCAAAATACCTATAAATGGAATCATCTCAAGGGGAAAAATATACCTACTCTGAAGATGAAATAAAAAACCCCAGACACAGAGATGTTATGTGATTTTATCAAAGGTACACAGCTACATTTTCGTAGAGAAAGGAAAAGACCCAGTATTTCTCCTCCAAGCTGAAATTTACAAATAGAAAATCACCTTCTTTCCTATTTGTAGCTGTCCTATGAGTGAACTGCAACATAATTCCATGTCACATCTTGAATACTAAAAGGATTATAGAGATTACTTTGTCTGAATAAAAAGAATGATTCACTTATTGAACCTAATGTGTCATTCCACCTGCCCTTGCCCCCCATAAATTTCATCTTGCATTATTTTTTAACACTATACTATTGATGTTCAGGCAATACACCTTCTATGTACTTTACTTTTTTATCTACAAAGAAGAAATATATGAAAACAGGCTCTCTATCTAGTAATAGCTACAAATCATAATAAAGTGTTGACCCTATAAAAATAACCAGAAAAAAATCGTAGGTTGCATTGATGTTCAAACATCTTTAACGTGTTTTTAAAATTAAAAAATAAAACTGCATCTTAGAGGACTGAGAAGTTTGTTTTCATTCTTGTTTTTGTTTGAATTTTTGGTGTTTTAGGGATAGTTCTGCTGATTTAGATCAATGCCCAGCTACATAAAAGCTTCCAGAAACCTCAAACTTTTAGCTCATGTATGTGCAGTTAAAGTGAACTCTTTTTTATTGAAGATAAAAAGGGATGGGGGGGAAGAGGAGGTAGTAGAGGGAGCTAACCCAGAAGACATTGTCATGAAAAGAAAAATCAGTCATGTCTCAAGTTGTTTGGTTTCTCCTGTACACTGAGGTAAAGGTACATCATTTTTATTTTCACCAAACATAGCTTGGGACCACACACATGCAGCTCCAAAGCTTTCCTCTACATCAGTCTAGTCTCTGAGATTTACTTACTTTTAGGAGCTCTGTCTGGATTATGTAATTGTAAAATTCCCATTCCACCCTTAAAGGGATAGAGATGGGTTTAGAGAATAAGAGGGGAAAATTAATTGCATGTAAGATGAGTAAAGCAAACAAACAAAAACAAGTTATATGGAGAGAGGAAAAACATATTCACAGTGTTAGGAAAATCTAGCATGGAAAATCTCCCAAAGTTTCCCTTGTTGAGATAGAGGTTATTGGATGTTCCTGAGCTACTAAGAAAGGGAAAATAATGGTTATCTGTACCAATCTGTGGATGGGTTACCAACTCCTTTTTCAATATCTGAAATTTCCTTCCCAGAAAATTATTTGCTTGCTTAGAAGCAACTTGTATTGAAAATGAAATTATATAGCTCTACCTATATATAACATGGACATAAGGCAAGTCAAAAGTCAATGACAGGAACATTGTTTGTGGCTTAAAACTACATGTGGCCTTTTACTCTGAAAATAAAAGCTCCTCTGTCACCAAAAGGAAACCTTAATGGCAACAGTTTGGGGCCACACAATGGTAGTGAAGATTTAGTTGGCAGCAACATATGGGGGAAGTAACTAAATGGCATCCCTTAAACTTATTTCTTTTCTGACCTTTTGAAGTTGCCAGGTTCAACTAATTTTCTCTTCTCAGTTATATTCGAAACAGGATCCCAGAGGCAGGAGCCCACAGTTCAAAAGCAATATAGTTCTCGTGGTAACTTTCACTGAGAATGAAATGATAAAGGGCTAATAACCTTTGGCTAATTAAACCCCAGTACTCCAAAGGTAGATTCATCGCCTCAAAATCAAGCTTGCTTTTTATTCCCTCCCCACCCCAAACAGGCATTTATTTGCTACAGCAAATCTGCAATCTACTTGGTGCTTCTAGGTAATCCTAATTTTCTGAGCTTGCCTTGAGTTACAAAAACAATAAAAGGACAAGAAAGAGTAAGTCTCAGTCATCTTAGTTAGGCAGGCATAATGGCAAAGAAGGTCAGATAAAAATCTGGGACGCAAATCACTAATGAAATGAGGGACTCATCCAATCATGTTTTCAAGGAATTGGCTAGAGATAGATGGAAAGATAGATAGGTTGGTGGATGGATGGATGATAGACAACAGGCAGATAGCTAGCTAGCTATCTAGATGATACACAGAGATAGATGATAGATAGACAGATAGATAGATAGATAGACAGATAGATAGATAGAAGATTGATAGACAAAAAGATAGACTGAGAGATAGATGATAGTGAAAAAGATCATAGAGACAGACAGGCAGTTGGAAAGATAGACACAGAAACAGACAGACAGATAGATAGATAGATAGATAGATAGATAGATAGATAGATAGATAGATGATAGATGATGGACGGATGGATGGATGGATGGATGGATGGATGGATGGATGGATGAATAGATCCATGTTGCCCCTTATAAGCAATAGCACCAAAAACACCAGTCCTTCAAAGATTTCTTTCCCTTCAAGATTCAGAAACAAAGTGAATCTCTTCCAGGGGAGCATGAAAGTACAGAGAGCTATGTCTGTTTTTCTCCCTTCCTGGACATACTTAACTTTTGACAGAATGGAAAGTGGCTAAAGTGCATATTTGGAGCCCTCAGTGAGCACAATATTTTCTAAAGGAAGCCTTACAAACTCCAATTGTACCAGTAATTGCAAAGCTACTGTGCTTGCTCCTTTGCCTCCATTTGTCAAACTAAAAACTATGTTGAAGGCCTGGGAAAGAATAGTGAAAATGTAAATTTGAATGTCATTTTTTCTGGGCACAACCAAAGCTTTGAAAGGCTAAATTTCCTCAAATAGGTATATGGATAAAGCTGCAAGCTATGCTACGTTTTCTATGGCAACAAGGTATAGGAAAATAAGGACCATTAAGAAAAAAAAAACCTTTCCATTCACTACAATCAGAATATATTGATACAGGTTTGAGAATCAGGGATGAAGATTTATTTTGCCATTTAAATTGGACTTCTTTTCCCCAATAGCAAAAGCATACTTACCTTGAAAATCCCAGCAGTGAAGAACAATTTCCTTAGTTGAATCATTGCATGTTTCTAAAGATGAAAGTATTTCTTTGCTGCAAAAATAAATGCTATTGGCTGGGAAGTCCAAATCCTAAAAAGTTGGTGTGTAGTCTAAGATGAAAGACTATGTGGTTTATATGTGGTAAATAGCCCTCTATAGAGGCATCCTTTTGTAAGAGAAAGGTCTACATGTGGGGACAGATCATCTGGGTTTAGGTCTTGATTTTGAAGCTTATCAACTATATGAAAATGGGCAATGCATTTTCTCCCTCTGAACCTCAGTTTCCTCATCCATAAAATGGAGATAATAATAATAATAATGTTGAAAATCTACCTCACAAGGCCAGGGTGAGGCAAAGGTTTTGTAAACCTCGGAATGCAATACGAATTTCAAATATTGTCATGTATGCCCCTACCTTTCATACAATTCTCCTTCAGAATAAGTTATCTCATTCAACCAATCATGAATTTTAGTTTCTCTCTGCACTTATCAGATACTTAATGCATGTTCAACCATTCCTCCCTGAGGAGCTGCTCTAGATAAATATTATTTCTTCACAACACTACTATAGACCGCCTAACATAAAGTTACTTTGGGGGGTAGGGGGAGCTAAAGTGTTTCCCTTCAGAGATGATGTTTAGGTACATAAATAGAGTTGCCATCTTGCTATCAGCACTTTTTCAGAAGATTATATTCCCATTAAGTGTTCAAGGGTTTAGTGGGTGTATCCCTAATGTTAAAAAATGAATTAAAAAAAAAGTTTTGCAGTGTCTGTGTGGAGAACTAAAGCCCTGAAACCTAAGGCTAGGTACATAAAGGTCTTTTACTATGTTCACAATTCAACCTAGAGTAAGATCATGGATGGGGGGGAAAGCCCATAATGCAGAGTTGATCACTCTGATGTATTCACCTGGAATCGGTTACAGTTCCCCAGAACATTAACTATAGCATGACTGTTGTAACTCAAAGAAGTTCAACCCATTCATAAATTGTTAGAGGTTGTCTTTCCTTTTCTTCTCATAAAATACAAAGAAGTAATTTTAAATGTGAACAGGGCTACTCCAACAATCCTTCCTTAGGTATTAAGGAACAAGAATAGTGAAGATACAATGGTATGCTAGGCATGCATAACCAGAGACAGAGGCTGAGGATTTCTTTTCAGGTTGTTATAATGGGGTTTTTCCTCACTTCTCTCCCTCCAAACTCCCCCCACCCTTCTCACCAAGGTCAAAATGATTTAATATCCCTGATCTTTTCAACATGAAGTGCCTATGGGCTAAGGGGCTTCAGACCCAAAGAAATAGAATGTCTGAGTGAAATTGCTGTATTTTAGACATCTTGCTAAATTAGGGATTTCCCCAAAATTTCTTCCTGATCCAGGTTTCAGGGAGGTTAAGTGAAAGGGAGGAATGCTAGTTATCTGATTATTAAGGGACAAGCTCTTTCAGAAAATAATAGCTTTCACAGAGTATCTTTTAATCGATCAGTCTTTTCAGTACACCCCCCCAAAAAAAATTCTAAATGAGATCCTTGAAAACCCTTTGTGCTGTATTTAAGCCCAGAAATGGGGCACAGTTCACTAAATGAATGACCAGGCAAAAATCCCAGCTGTGTTTAGAATAGAAGGCTATGGCTCATTTTACATTCAGTGAGGTGCAGCCTTGAGCTTGAATGGAGAAACAATCCTATACTTGAATATTGCCTAAATATCTATTTCCCACCTATAGTTTTTCAGTTGAAAAGCTCCTTATCATAAAACCAAGAGATGAGGCTATGTAGCCACTTAGAAAGCATCCTATATGTTGGGAAGGATGAGGCTCCTGGATTGCAAAAAAACAAATATCAGCTTTTAACTTAACAGCTGTCTGAGGTTTGGATTACTTTAGGGTATCAGAACACACTGATATGCATACATAGGTACATGCACACATGCATGCATACATACACACATATACATACACATATGCATACATCTTAATTTTCCAACCTGGCTTAACTTCAGATAATTCCATCTAAAGCAACCTTTTACTGGTTAGCCAGTCTCGGGAAATGGACTGTGAATCTGATTGTGTGGACATCTTCTCAAATGTCAGTCACATGGAGGTATTTCTGATCGTTGCTATTCAGGGAGAAACTCTTTCAGAATCTTCACAAGAGGATGATAAAGTTGAAAGCGTCCTTTGTCCATTGCTCCCTTCATTGTCAGCTATATCCTTTAATTGGCGCTAAAGTGAGCAGCTGCCAGCTTGCTTTTCCATTAAGGACTAATGTTGTACGTTTGCAACAATAAACAATTAATGTTGTTTGATTTCTTACATTCAGCAACCCAAGCAAACATCTGGCATCCATACCCCCTGGTTGCAAATGGTTAGTCATTTATGTGCCTATCCACTCGCCAATGGTAGAAGGTTCGCTCTAGTCAAAGTTATAGGTCTGTGACTACCTTGTAGGGGAGAAGAGGGGAGGTAGCTTTAATTCTGGGAAGAGGAGAGAAGTCTTGGGTACCTGTTGGTATCTGTGTCGGTTGCACGTTTTCTCTGTCTCTCAGCCTTGGCTTTAGCGCTGGAGATATGGGCTCCATTGTACTAAACCTGTTACACACACTCAGCGTGCACACACTGGCATACATATACATACATACACATATGCAGGAAAACATCCACAAAAAAGCGCCCCCTTTTCTAAATCGTGGAGGGGACTATGGCTCGCTCCAGACCTTCGCTAGCTTCCCCTGGCAGAGAGCTCTCTCTGGGAGGAAGCCCTCGAGTAGCTCCCAGGTTTCCCTTGGAGTAGAAGGCTGGTGCGGCTGGGGCTCAAACGGGCTGGGATGTTAGCTCCCCAAGTCGGGGCAGAGCTCTAACGCGCTCCAGCCGGAATGCAAGGCTGCCCGCCGGCCACTAGCTCTCTCTCCACCCACCCACCCCCGCCCCAATCTCTGCAGGGGGCTGCGCCTTTCTAGCCCTGAAGGGGTGGCCCTACCCTGGCAGAGATGGTGCCTAAGTGCGCCCTAAGGAAGGGGCAGCCGGCGGCATGACCCTGGCTTTGGCACTGCTCTGCCCTGGAGGATCTGGAGCTGAGCCCTAATCACAGCCCTGGGGAGCAAGAGGAGAAGGAGCTGTGGCTGAGGATGCTATGGGGAAAGACCCAGGCTGAGGTGTGAAGGGGGATGGATAAGCTATTTTCTCTTTCAAGGCACTGGGATGATGTTTTAACCTGCTAGCCTGCAGGTCCGCTGTCAGAATGGTGAAAAGAACTGGGCTCCCTTCCTCTAGCCCAGGCGCCCGCGCTGGGGACCGCAGCCAAGTTTCAGGTGGGCACCGCGTCTCCCCACGAGTCTCGGGCACGGAAGCGGGGATGCCACTTGTGGGAAAACCCCGCTCCTCAGATGACTTCCATCTGCAGCTTCCCTTCCAGCCCTGGCCAGCCGCTCGCCTCTGCTGCGGGTTTACTCACCTCCCGGGGAAGTAAGTAGGAGCACTGTCTGCCGTAGACAGAGGGAGAGTTGGGGGGGTTGGTGTAGGGGCTTCCCCTCTTTTGCCTCCTCTGCTTCTTGTCTCCCAGTGATTCCATAGCCGGCTGCTGAGTGTTTTCTATTCTCTGCACGGGAACGGTAATGCATGGCAATGCGTGGCTGCAGCCCCTGCGTGTACCAAGGAAAGCACCCCGAGGTGTCTCGGACTAAATAAGAAAGCCAACAGAAATGGGGTAGGTTGGGGGTGCCGGGCAGCCGGGAAGACAAAACTCCTGATCCTCCTGCAGAAACCGATCGGGAAAACCGACTGGCAGAAGCTCCGTGACATCTCCATTAATCAGGGATTTTTAGAGAACGCGAATGAAAGAGCCTGGAAATTTCAGCCTAGAGCCCCTGTTTCTTGACTAGGGGACATATTCTAAGAGAAGTAGCCTGTAAAGCCTGTAACCCTGCATAAGGTCCAGGAAGTAACGCTAAAAGAGCAGAAAAGGAAGAGTCTCCTCCTATCCCTGTGCCCCTTCCCTCCTCCCAGATATGGGGGAAAGAAGAAAATAATAATACTTACTCTTACAGGGACCCGAGATGACTGATGACACCCAGCTCACAAATGGACGCGCTGGGTCGGCTTCAGAGAGAAGAGAATACTGTCCAGCCCCCGAAGGATGGTCAGACTCCTCCGGATTTCTCTCATGCCTTTTGATGCTGATGATGTTGGAGGAGAGGCTGGGTACTTCCACTCTCAGGTTGCTGAGCCCGCAGAGTAAAGTGCAGTTAGTATTGCTCCCTTTGCTCAAATCGGTGGCGGCGGCCGCGGCAGCAGAGCTCCAAGGAAGCGGGGATATTCCAAATAAATCCACTAATTCAGGGTCTGAGCGTTCCAGCGCGCGGGCCGGCCTGCCTGCCTGCGTTCCTGCCTGCCAAATGTAACTGTGAAGTGATGTGGAAAAGTGAGCAGGGAGCCTCCCCTGACAGCTCTTATTGGGCTGATCTCGGAGGCAGGTCTACCGCTTGGAAATTCATGTAAGCAGCCCCCACCCCCACCGCCACCCCCGGTCTCTCTCTCTCTCTCTCTCTCCTTCTCTACCTCTCTCTCTCTCTCTCTCTCTCTCTCTCTCTCTCTCTCTCTCTTTCTGTCTCTCTCTCCCCCCTTTCCTTCAGTCTCTCTTTCTCATTCTGTCTCTCCCTGACTTTCCTCCTCTCCCTGTCTCCTTCCTCTCCCTCCATCAATTCTGCCTGCCACAACTTTTCCCTCTCATTCCTGCAGAGCTTGCCCCTCTCCAGCTCCTAAATGAGAGACACCATGGAGTTGGCTTTGGTGGGGACTCATCAGCTGTGGTGTCTCATCACACAGGGGTGAGGGTGGCTTGGGGAAGAAGACACATAGGAGGTTGAATGGGACTTGGAGCAGTTCAAGTCCAAAATGAGAAAGACGGACAGAGAGAAGGAAGAAAGAGGGATCTCTCACCTCTTGATTCATTGATGAGTTTTTATCTGCTCTCTTAGAGATATTCCCCAAAACATAGACCCCCAGGGAAGCCTTATTTTGGAGAAATAATTTACAATAAGTTGGCAATGGGACAAGGGCACTCCTTTCTGGAAATGTTTCCCAGCCCACTCGTTTGTTTGTTTGTTTGTTTGGTTTTTGGTTTTTGGTTTTTTTTTTCCCCTTTTCCCTGTGAACAATGTAACACACAACCACTTTAGCCGGAAGACCTGGAAATTGAAAGGTCTTAGTCTTCGTAGTAATGATATCCTCCTTAAGTTTGCTTTTTCCCAGCGTCACTGGGCATCTGGGAAAGTGAGATGGTGAAGGACAAAATAAGTAAGAAAATCAGCTACCAGGGGAAGAATGGAAGAGAGATGGGAAAGTCTTTTCTGTGGTCAGTATGAAAATAAATCAGTAGTTCTTTCTAATATCCTTGCCAACATATCTAAGGATTTTCAAAGCTATTTAACCAAAAATGCTGGACATGTTTGTATAGGTTGGGAAGTAAAGAAAGAAGATGTCCTGGACGGGCTGCTAGGGCCTCCTCAGTAGGTTACTAGCTGTCACTTTTATTCCAGGGATTTAAAAACTTTCTATCATCTATCATCCCTACATTTTCCTCCAAAATAGAACTCAAATCTTAGAAATGGCATCATCAATTGGGCATACCTGCCAGGACTAAGAAGATGATTCAAGTTATCAGAGACCCTGAATCTTTTTCTATTATTTCCATCACCCCTCTAAGAAATAAAAACCTAAATTCATTTAGCTGATTTTAGTCTCTTGGGACTGGATGCTATTTAAGATTCACCAAAACCTAAGTTTTCCCCCAAATCTGGTGCCTGCATACTTTCTGCATGCCACACTGCTCTTCTTGGCTAACCCTTTGCATGATAAAATTGGCAGGGCTTCTCACCTGGACATATTTCAGAAAAAGGAAAAGGGGTAAGGGAATAGACACCAAATCCAAAGACTATCTTTTGTGGCCTCACTCAAACAAATGAAAGTGAGTGAACAGAATGAGAAAATAAGGACAATATGCTTATATTTATGCAAATTTGACATTTTTTGTGCTGCATCCCATTGTGAAGCATTGCAAAGAATATTGACTGGATATCTGTTGTTGGTTTTTTGTTGGTTTTTTGTTTTTTTGTTTTTTATATTCTTGCTGTCACAGAAAGGAGGTTTACTGAATTGTTATAGAGGGGAGACGTAAAGAGGGCCTTCACATGTCTTGCTCTGGCCTACACTAAATGAGTATTTACTCTTTGCACAGACTGTGGCTCCTTATAAAGTACTCTGAAACTGAGTAATTCTGTCTTGGAATAAGAACTGAACTCAACCCTCAATCAAATGATAACTGCTTCTTGACCAGATAGTCCCAAGTGGGCTAAGAAATAGATCCCATCTCTGGTTGTGTGCTTAATTTTCAGAGATATATTTTCATTTGAACAAATGATCTGATAGTTCCCTTCCTATTCCTTCTCCAAAGCTACTGGAACTAATAGAACCAAAACAATGAGTAACTTTTAAAAGGAGGATAGGGGCAGAGAGGGTGAGATGACTGCCTTGAATGAGTGACCTCCTTAAGAGGAAGTGATGGTATAAGGAAAAGTGCAAAAACACATTGTGCTTAGAATCAGATGACTTCAAATTCTGGCATTTCCACTTAATAGTTATTTGAATCAGAGCTATTCACCTTTTTGGTAATTCCCTTTTCTGGAATGATGGGATGTAGGGGATTGGGATGTGTAGATCTGTAAGGTTCCTGCCAACTCTAAAACCTAGGATTGCTATTACCTCCAGCATGAATCTAAACTATGAATGGAAACTGGGAAGAACCTTAGAATCATCTCATGCAAGCTTCCCATTTGATAGATGAAGATTTAAGGCCTAGAAAGGAGAGGTAACTTGTTCAACACCATGCAACAGTCAGAAGTCTAATCATGGACTTTCAAAAATATATTTCATTGACATCTTTTGTTTCTATATCATGTAGATTTTCTTTTTCTCTTAATCTTCCTCTCTTCACCCAATAGGAGAGTCAAAGAATGAATGCAACAAAAAAAAAATCAAAAGATTTTTAAAAATCTACCATTATGTGCAACGTGTCATATCCATGGATCCCCCACCTTTAAGGAGAAGGTTAGGGAGATGACATCTTCTCATCTCTCCTCTTTGTAGCCAAGTTTGGTCTTGCTGTTGCTCTTCCCATTTACATTTTTCTAAGAATTGTGCATATTGTTTCCCTGGGTCTGTTTACCTCACTTTGCATCAGCTCATATAATTCCTTTCATGCTTCTTTGTAGCTAGGTGGCACAATGGGCCTGGAGTGGGGAAGACCTGAATTCAATCTGGCCTCAGAAACTTACTAGCTGTGTGACCCAGGGCAAGTCACTTCACTTCTGTTTTCCTCAGTTTCCTCATCTGTAAAAAGTGGATAATAATAGCACCCACCTCCCAGAGTTGTTGCAAAGATCAAGTAAGATAACAATTATAAAGCACTTAGCACAGTTCCTGGCACATAGTGAGCACTATATAAAGGTTAGCAGTCAGCTACTATTATTTTTTTCCTTACTTCTTACCACACAGTAATATTCCATTACATTCATATACCACCATTTTTCATCCATTCCCCAATCAACAAGCATCTACTATGTTTACAATTCTTTCCAAATACAAAAATTGCTACCATAAATATTTTGGAGTATATTCATCTTTCTTTTTGCCAATGACCTCCTTGGGGTATATGCCTACCTGTGCAATCTCTGGGACATTTTACCCACTTATTTTGCAGAATTCTAAAGTTCTTTCCAAAATATAAACCTTGGTCATTTTACTCCAAAAGCAGTGTTCTTTATGCTAAGCTCAGCAACCCCCCCCCAAAATAAAATAAATAAAACATTTAAATAAAAGTAAGTTATATGGCATTGGCAGAAGGAATACTGGTTTCAGAGCCAGAAAACAAGGCCTTTTCTGGTTGTTATTAACTGTATGTGGTTCTGGACAAATCACTTTCACTCTATGGACCTCAGTTTCCCCATGCATAAATTGGGCATGATCGTATTCACAATACTTTCTCTGGCAGCATGGCTATAAGGAAAATACTTTATCAGTCAGTTCAACAAATATGTAACAAGTACCTCCCCAATGAAGAGTTCAGAGAAGGCAGATAAAGAGTTTTGACAGGGCAAGACTCCTGCCCTCATAGAATTTACAATCTAGAAATGATTGCACATAATTAAGGCTAAGCCACACAGAGAAGCAATATGGTATAATAGATTAATTAATTGTTTGTCCATTTTTTAGTCAGAAGACTTTGGCTGAAATCCTGCCACTATCACTTTACTACTTATATGATTTTGAACAAGTCACATGATTGCTCTGGGCCTCAGTTTCCTAATCTGCAAAATAAGAAGGCTGAACTACATGGTCTTTAGCATCCTTTCCCATTCAAACTCTGTGGTCCTTATGCCCTATTGACACATTAAAGAGAATACAAAAATCTGAGGGATAAGGTCATTAGTAGCAGGGCTTCTTTCCTGAAAGAGGTAGCATGTGGGATGAAATTGAAAGGATTTTCTCATTCCCCAGGAGAAGAGGGATGGGATGGGATGGGATGGGACTGCTCACCTTGGCTGTGCATCCTTGAGCTAGGTTTGTCTCTTTACCTGCTAATCACTGCTCAGAGGGAAAAAAGGCATAGACATTTCTCTTCTGATGCACAGGAGGCAGAATGAGTAAGCTGTTGGGAAGAGCATTGAGATCATGTAAAAACAGTACAAGGATATTTCTAAA
This sequence comes from Pseudochirops cupreus, assembly GCA_028627135.1. NCBI lineage: Eukaryota > Metazoa > Chordata > Mammalia > Diprotodontia > Pseudocheiridae > Pseudochirops > Pseudochirops cupreus. The sequence continues at coordinate 57,738,007 of CM053581.1, read as the reverse complement.
ATAAATGGGGTTGCTGAAAGAGAAGGCATTTACCTCTTTAACAGTCCCACCCACTCTTAATGGTATGCAGTGTAATCTGCTAATGGTGAGAGCAAACTCCTTAAAGAAAGTGTTTTCATTTTTATATCCTCTTGGTGTGGTTACATGCCTTCAGCTGGGGGGAAGTATTTGCTGTATACACTTTTTCGAGAAGGACAACTAAAAACAGCTCTGTGTTTAGAGTTTTGAGGGGGAGGACCAGGCCAAAGGAATTTCCTGATAGGGGTCTGTGGATAATTAAATACTTAGTTTAAGAATGGAATGGGCCTTCGCAATAATTTTAGGTGCCTGTCATAAATAAGTGGTACAGCCTTTGGTGTCTGCAACCTGGCTATTAGTGAAAGACTTTCAAAAGTAAGTCTTGTTTCTTTTTTTCCTGAAGAGTTTTAGGAAAACTCTGATAAACCGAAAATAAAGGACCCAGGAAGGGAAGGAAGGGAGGAGAAAAGGAAGGGGTGGGGTGGGGCAGAGAAAGGGGTGGGGTGGGACAGAGAAGAGAGGGAGGGAGAGACAGACAGACACAGAGAGACACAGAGACAGCATGCTATAAAACCAAACCCTTTGATCAGATTTTGGTCATTGTTGGCAATAATCCAAGTGGAATTTCTGTGAATCTGGTTGACTATAGGGGGAAGGAAGAAACAGCTAGGTGACTTAAAGAATAGAGCAGTTGGCCTGGAATCAGGAAGACATCTTCCTGAGTTCAAATCCCGCCTCAGACACTTACTATATGTGGGCAAATCACAACCCTGTTTGCCTCAATCCCTCATCTGTAAAATGAGCTGGAGAAGGAAATGAAAAACTGCTCCAGTATCTCGACCAAGAAAACCCCAAAATGGGGTCATAAAGGGTCATACAAGACTAAAATGACTGAACAACAGGGAGAGGGAAAACAGCTGACTTGAAGGAACAAAAATCTTGGGACAATGCAAATCAGGCAATTCCCAGAAGTTTTCATGGAGCAAGAACCCTTAAAGAACTCTTCTTCCTGTCTGGTTTCAGTCCTACCTGTGTCTTTATGTCATAAAAATGCAGATTTCCTCAGCCCTCCCTCCCACCCTTTCCCTTCCCCGCTGCCATGTGATAAGAAACAAGGTAAACTCTATTCTCTGTGGTGCAATCATTCAGACCATTGAGCTCATACAAAATCAATAGAAATGACTTAGATTAGAATGATTTTATAGTGGGTTGATGCCATAACCAGTGGATCTCACTAAAAGGATCTGTTTATTCGCATCTATAAAGTGAAGGGATTGAAGTAGATAATCTCTAAGCTCCTTCTAGCTCTGACATTAATTGCAACTATAGGTTATAATATTCTGTCCTCGAAGATCCCTGAAAGCTCTAATGTGCTGGTAAGTCCTGTGCTGTATCCGAGTTCCTTCCAATTCTCACCTTCTATGTACTATAATTTAACATACTTTGTTATAAGGACTATTCCATATTCTAAGGCCTCTGGATTTTAGTTCAGTTATAAACATATTTAGAATCATCTCAATTAAATGATATTATAAACCTCAAACACCTGAAACATTAGGAAGAAAAATAAGTATAACTCTCAATTAATTTCTAATCCTCATTAACATCTGAGGCTCTTTTTTTAACCCATTAGGTGATTTAGCAAATGATCCTATCATTATGATTCCCAATATGTTCTGGAAGATGTATCAATCATAAACCCAGGGATGTATACTTAAGTTGGGGAGGGAAGATGGAATTGTTAGGTAGCTATAGTATCTGATGAGTGATAGATGAGCTTTTGGTGGTTTGGTAACTGTTGCCATGAATATTATGAAAACCAAATGCAAAGGGGAAGGGGAGTGAAGGGAGAGAAGAGGGGGAGGAGACGGGAGTGGAGAGGAAGGAAATGGGAGGAAAGAGAAAGTGAAGAGGAGGGAGAGACAAGGAAAAAGTAAAGAAGGGGAGGGAAGGGAAGTAAAAAATATGATGGACATTACGGCTAATTTCTTTAGCATCCAAATACAATCAAGGTGGTTCAAGAAGATTGATTTCCTAAAATGTCTGGCTACTGTGTCAGTAAGGCAACACTATTTAGGTGTTGTGAAAAAAATGCTTTGTCAAAGAGATGTTAGTATTACTGATACACTTACCAAGGTATCTTCTTTACTGAAACTCAATTCAAATTATATCCAGTCTCATTAGACTATGTCCTGAAAATCTTGGGGGGTGGGAGAGAAACTAAGGTGAGATGTTGCTATACAGGCATGTCCCACAAGATGTCATTATTGATTTACTTCAAACGGGTTCCATGAACATATGGAACAACTACACCAACTTAGTTCTACTTAGGTGAAACAACTATGATCATCAGATCATGGGGCTTCTAGATTTATGTGACTTCAGAAATTATCTAAACCCAACATTTTATAGACGAAGAAAATAAGTCCCTCAAAGATTAAATGAATTCCTTGAGACTATACAAGTTTCATATAGGAGAACTGGTATTATAACACAACTCCCCTCTCTGGCTCCACGTTCTAGGGCCTTTCCATGACACCAGACTGGCATTGATCTATACTCGGAAAATGAATGGGTGACCAAACAACACTGCACTGAGTTTTTTCAACTTGACAATGGAATTTGTTGTTAATAAATTTTAGATTGGTTTAAATCTCTTTTTTTTCTTCCTATCTTCCTTCCTTTCTCTCTCCTTTCTCTTTTTTCTTTCTCTCTTTCTTTCTACTGGACTTAGGATTTGATACTTGAAGGGAATTTCTGGTAAGGAAATTCCCTCCACACAATAGGAGTTTAATATTTAATTAACTTGAATTGATACTCACCAGGGCAATCTTGATAGGAGAGGAAGCTGGTCCTGAGTCAAGAAGCCCAGTCTTCTAGCCCTGCTTTTGATACAAATTTGCTGTGTTATCCTGGACAACATTCTAGGACCATAAATTGTCAAGAAAATTTCTTTATTAGGGAGTTGTTATATCAGCGTAATCACAGGTCAAGTCTCAGAGCAACTTTATGCTAGACATTGCAATGGACAGAAGTGGTCCTGGAGTCAAGAAGACCTGATTTCAAATTTGGCCTAAGACACTTTACTAACGGTATGCCCTTGGGCAAGTCACTTAACCTCTGTTTGCCTCAGTTTTCTTATCTGTTAAATGGGAATAATAAGAATACCTAGTTCCCAAGGCTGTTATAAAGTAAAAATGAGATGTCATTTGTAAAGTATTTTGCAAACCTTAAAGCATTATAAAAAGTTAGCCATCATGACCACCATTGATGAGTATCACCATCATGGCAGCTAGGTGGTTCAGTGGATAGAACACTGGGCCTCGAGTGGGTAGAACACTAGGCCTTCAAATCTGGCCTCAGACTAACTAGCTGTGTGACCCTGGGCAAGTAATTTAACCTTTGTTTGCCTTAATCCACTGGAGAAGAAAATGGCAAACCACTCCAATTGTTGTTTTTCAGTCATTTCAGGCATGCCTGACTCTTTGTGACTCCTTTTGGGCTTTGCAAAGATACTGGAATGATTTGTCATTTCCTTCTCTATCTCATTTTCAGATAAGGAACTGAGAGGCAAACAGGGTTAAATGGTTTGCCCAGGATCACACAGCTAGTACTAGGGCCAAATTAGAAGCAAGGAAGATGAGACTTCCTGACTCCAGGACCAACGTTCTATCCCCTGTGCCACCTAGCTGCCTAATCACTGCAGTATCTTGACCAAAGAAAACCCCACGGACAGTATTGGTGCGCAGTTGGTGTGCACAGGGTCACAAGGAGTCAGACACAACCGAAGAACAATCATCATCTATTCTTACATATCTAGTGTTTTTTCTTTATAAATAATAAAATAGGAAGGGCTGGCGAAGGCAAGGCACAATTTTATAATGATTGAGACAGATAGAGCTGTTCCACTTGCATGTGTTATCATTCCACCATACCCTTTCTTGTCCTTGGACTCCCATTAATTCCCTACTGAAGATTTTCTTGATATACTGAAGGCTTTCCTCGCTACCTGTGAACATTTTGGTGACGTTTGGGTAGCATTTCAACTATCCCATTATTATGGCTCCTTTTTCTCACGTGACTGGCCCAATTCCTTTGCCAAGTTTATATCTCTTTAATGATATCTTTTATGCTAGAATCTTCCTTGTATTTTGTTCATAATTTGTCTTGAAGTTTGTAGTTACCCTGGGAATATTATACCTCTGTAATTCTGTGAATTCTATGGAAAAGTCAGGAGATAAAAACATACTGTTCAACACATATTATACGCTACTACCTTCCAAGTATGTTATAGTGGGCATTCTTTTCAGAGGTGGGCTCAACCAGAAGGCCACCAATTTCCCTCTTAACTCTAAATTCTCTGAGCTTTAAACATTACATGCATTTTCTTTGCGATAAAGAGATTGCGGTTTGCTAGGGAAACCAAATGATGTATACATACATTAAAGCTTGTTTTCCAGTTAATACTAACAGTAGATAGCATATAAATTATCCAGGAGATGAGATGTTGTATCTTTTAAAACTGATTGTAGTTTCTAGTCTGAAGCTTAACATTAGAGCTTCAGTAAACATTCTTTATTTTAAAAAAAGAAAAATCTGTATTGAGGCTTTTGGAGAAGGCTTTCAAAATGGCATTATCTGACATCTTTCCAGGTGTTGGAGAGAAGATAAGATTCAACCCAGCCCTTCAACAGAAACTCAAGAGGATGGACTGGCACAAAGCTATCACAGTAATCCTGCTGGGGAAAAATAAAATAAAGAAGGCCTCTGGGCTATTATGGATAGCACATCTGGCATTTTAGGCTTCTCTAAGTGGACAGTTGCTAGAAAGGGATTTCATCTCCTCCTTCCTAATTGTGTGTATATTCCAGGTGAAGGTGAGAGGAAGTAAGTGTTCATTTAGTACATATAGGTCACCCTATGTCCTCTAGCTATGCTCTCAAGTGTCTCCTAGTCCCTTCTCTTATGCTGCTTCAGTGTTCACCAACCACAAATACAGATTTAAAGTCTAGTCTGTTTAAAAAAGACATGATGATTTGCTTACACCTTAAAATTACAGCGTAGTTATTCCCACACAACACATAACTGTTATCCAATGTGTACAAGACAAAACGTCACCCCAGCCCAACTCGCCCCCACCCTGGCCATTTAATTTTCCCCAGAAAGGAGTTTTTAATTCCAATTAGTTATTATTAAACACGTTATTGAGGAAAAGACCAGGATAACTGCACTCAGGAAATGATCCAAGAGCTAAAAGAAAAATTGCATTAAGTAAAACATGAATAGGATTTCTTTGTTTCTCAAAGTCTGCATACGTTAAGGACTTCTTTGTTTATTAAAGACTCGGCTGCTATGAGAGGAGCCCGAGCAACTGTATTTAGTGCCACACATCTTTCTCATGCAGGTAACTGGCCCTGTTACAGTGGAGATGAAGGGCTTCCTTTTTCTTTTTTTCTTTTTTCTTTTTTCTTTTTTTTTTTTTTGTTCTTCCTCAAGTGCCCTCTAGCGTGCAATAACTATGCAGGTTGCAATATACAGGGGATCAGAAGGAAATATTCTAACATCCAGGCTTCTAATTCCTCAATTGTTCTGCAATTCTTTTTTTCTCTCTCCATCCCCTCCCTCTCCACCCCCTCCCAAAGGGGTCATTTTGACTTAAGTGTTCTGTAAATGGGTGCTTTGTCAGTATATAAAAGCAATAGCCATTTCTTTTATTTATTTATTTTAAAGCAGGAAAGCACACTCGGATCTTTTGGGGGGCTTTCTATGGAGCACTGATCCTTACTTCCAGAAGGTCTGTAGACTCTGCTAATCAGAAAAAAACGAAGAGAGGGTGTTGTTCCCTAGGAAGGACTTCTATTTTATTTCTAACACTGCAATAGACCAGCTGTAGGACTGGAAAGAAGCTGATTAACCTCTCGATGGGTTTTAAGTTGATGTCTCCATAAAAATGTCTAATGTTTCTTTTCTACCTCAGGGGGGAGGTATGAGGCCTAATTGAGGTTTATAAAACAATTCCAGCTCCTCGGATAGAATTTGATGTACAGTGAAGCCTTCCTCTATCCCCTAGATCCTAAAAGGATTTCAAACTCTCTTTAGGAAGTCCACAGGGAAAGCCTTATTGAGATATGTATTTTCATAAATGTGTTGTAAAAACTTCTTTATTGTAAAGAAAGAAGGCACTAAGGAGACTTTTACTAATCTGAAAGAGGAAAGAATACTTTTAGAAGAAAAATATGCTTCCCTTTGCAAACAAAGTTCTCTCTTAAAAATAATAATGATGATAATAATCGCATTCCTATACTGGGCTCTGGCACCTTCATGTGGTACAGATCTTAGTGAGTGAATGCTCAGGTACTCCTAGCAAGCCAGAAAGGCTTGGAGTGCCATCCCATTATAGGATGATATATGTGTCTGCCAAGGACCATTCCAGCTAAAAATAAAGAAGCTCAGAGCCAGAAGGTTCTGAGACGTCCCCTTCCACTCCACCCCATCCACAAGGTGATAACATTTTTGGCCTCAACAACTTTTGAAAAACAACAGGTATTAGGGATAGAGAGTGAAGGTGGGAGGGGATCATTCCAGATGATTTGACACACTTCTAGGCAGAATTAAAGAATTAAGAGCCACGGGGAGCAGAGGGCAATGCATCATTAGAACTTGAATGATTATTTTTGGACCTAGTCACTTTTAATTTAAAAGAAAGGTAATAAAAACAGAATACCTACTCATATATTAACATAGACTTCTGGTGACTAACTCTTGATCACTTATTGAAAAAAGTCTGAATTTCTTAGCCTGGCATTCAAGGCCCTTCAGAGTCTGGCTCCAATTTATTTTTCCACTTTTTTTTAAAACTATATATCCTCACATATTCTATACTCTTGTCAAAGTGGGTCACTCTCAGTTTACTCACCTTATATCCTCCCTCTCCTCCATCGGTGTCTTTGATTATATGACTTCTCCACTCCCAAACACTCACACACATATGTACACACACACCACACACACACACACACACACACACACACACACACACACAAACTGTGTTAACTTCCTTAAACTACCAACCATCCTTAAAGGCTCATTTTAGGTGTCACTTTCTCCGTGAATGATTCTCTGATGCCTTCAATAAGAAATAATATTTCAATCTCTCTCTTCTCAGGTCACTTTTAGCTCTTTGTTTATATCACTTTGGTGCACTCACTTCATTTTAAATATTTTATTTCCAAATACATCCCTACCCTCCTCTTACATAGCCATCAATGCCTCACCAAAAATAAAGAGGAAAAAAAAAAAAGAAAAAAGCTATTCTGCAAAACTAGTCAACACATCAATGGAGTGTGACAGTATATGCAATGTTCTGCAGCTAAAGCCCAATTTGGAAAAAATAATACTTAATCATAATTATATAATGTTCAGTTTCATTTGTCATCTTTGTTGTTGATCTGTCCTTTTACACTGTTGTAATCATGTATATTGTCTGCCTGCTTCTGTTATTTCTAAATTAATTCATATAAATTTGCTGATACTTCTCTGAATTCATAAAATTCATAATTTTATAGCAGCTAATATTCCATTACATTTTTGTACTAAAATTTGTTTATGTATTACATATAGATTGATACCTACCTACTTTCTTTCCAGTGCTCTGTTACTATAAAATATGCTTCTGTGGATATTTTGGCATAGTAGATGAAAGTTTTCTTTCTGTATTGAACTTCCTTGAGGTATATGTCTAGACTGCAGGGGTGGGGAACTGTATAAGCAATGCAGTATTCACAATGCCTACAGTAACTATAAATATGCTGATATGGTCATTAATCACAAAATATAACAGGCTCTCTACATAAGAAATATAGCTAGAGCATTCATTTAAATACCAGAAAACTGAGTCCCAAA
>CM053581.1:57714085-57729987 GCA_028627135.1 Pseudochirops cupreus | reverse complement strand
GGCAAAGATCCTCCTCTCCTCACACACGCAACTGCTCAGCGTCCAGGCAGCTTGGTCCCAGCAGCTCCGGCCTCGTCAGTTCTCATCCCAGGCAGTCCTCAGCAGGAGTCCTTAGCAGAAATTCTGGCCCGCTCGAAGAAAAAAAGAGTTCGAAATCGCTGACGCTGCTTCTGCCGCCACTTCCAGTCAGCACCTCATGGAGAGTAGCTTGGTTCCAGCGTTCTCTTGTTCCACCCCTTCCTGCTATGTCACCAAGTTTAAGGGGCATGGAAGATCTTCAAAGCCCAGTATCATTACAGGAACTTGTGGCCTCAAGGCCACATGTGACCCTCTAGGTCCTCAAGTATGGCCCTTTGAACTACCCCTGGTCTAAAGTAGAGAATGTGAGGGTATATGCGTTTTAGTTCTTGTCTAAACATAATTCCAAATCACTTTCCATAATCATTGGTCTAATTCAGAGCTCCACCAAGAGTGCATTAGTGTACTTATCATCTCTCTAAAACTCCTCCAACATTGACTAATTCCATCTTTTGTCACTTTTGCCAATTTAGCGAATGTGAGATAAAACCTCAGATTTGGGTTGATTTGCATTTTTCTCATTATTAGTGATTTGGATTCATCTTTCAAATGGTTGTTAATAGCTGAAATTCTTCTTTTGAGAACTGTTGGTTCTTATTTTAAACTACTTATCCTTTGGAAAATTATCCCTAGGCTTATATTTTTGTGTTAGTTTTCTATGTATCTCAGGTACTGTGCATTTATTTCAATCTGCATTATGGTTATTTGTGTATTATCCCCCATACTAGACTTAATCTAAGTTTTATTCTTTTTGAAGTCATGACACCATGCTGATAGTATGCACTTAATAAATATTTTGTTAAATTGAATATTAAGCTACAGGAGAGGAATTGAAAAAAATAGATATTGTAAGATACATGGGGATTTATCTTTATGCATTAGAGCTGTTTAAAAAGGAAGGTTTCTAGTACATAAAATTTGAAGTTGGAAAGGACATTAAAGACCCAAAACACTTTTAAAAACAAACAGAAACTGAAATAAGTAACTTAGGTCCAAAGAAAGATACATTTACTTGCCCAAGATCACATAAGTAGTGACTAGCTGAGTCAATATTTAAACTCATATCCTCTGACTCCAAATCTAGTATCATTTCCCCCCCTCCACTATACCTAGCTGTCTCTAGATAGCTATTACATAACCAGGAAATATATGTACCAATATAAATTGCTTATAACCTTATAATATACATTTTGTAAATTTTCCTTGAAAAGAAAAAAAAAGCTTTTCTTTTTCAATCACTCTAAAGTAGTAGTAATTCTCTGATACATTCTCATATTCATACATATTGCTTCTTCTGTGGTTTTCATGAATTGATAATGGGAAAAAAAATCAGTTATTCTCTTTTTTAAAAGGATTTAGAACTGAAAGGGGCCTTAGAGACTATCTTTTCCAGCATTTTCATTTTTCAAATGGGGCTCATGTTAGAGAAGTAACTTAATCAGCCTCATATACCCACTCACCCCACAAGTATATGTAAACTTCGAAACAGGAAGCATGATCCTAATAACACAGAGGAATCTAGCAGGCAAGTAAGTGGCAATTTAGATATTTGAAGTTCTACCCTTTGGAAGAATCATTGGACTTGCACTACTTAGATTCAGAGTGCAAAATCAAATGAAATTAAGTTATTAAAAGCATATGTTTGCATCGTGTAAAGAAAAAAACCTTCTACCAATTAGTACTGTGTAACAACAAAGTCGATTAACTTATGAGATGATGAATTTCTTGTCACTGGAGGGCTTCAAATATAAACTGTGTGGCCAATTGTCATACTGTAGATTTTCATCGTAGTCAGATAAAGTTTGGACTATATGACCAATGAACTGCTGGAAAATCAGAAATTCTTTGATTCCACAGTGGTGTCAGTCCACATTGCTTCCATTTTCTCCATTCCTTCCTCAGGCTTATAATTATATAAATAAAAGCTAACATTTATATGGAGCTTTGCAATTCGCAAAAGATTTGGAGGGAGGGACAGTCAGGCAGGAAAAGTGAAGTATGTGCTCCTATAGCCAATCAGTTTAAGGAGAGCAAGGTCCCCAGCATGTTGAGTCGAGTCCCTGTGGAAGATGTGAGGGAGGACATAAACAGTAGTCCCACAGCACAGCCAGGAATGTGACTGAGAGCTTCATCCCTGGAGAGGTAAGTTACTGCGGCTGTTGTTAAGTTGTTTCAGTCCTGTCCATCTCTTCGAGAAAACCCCAAATGGGGTTTTCTCAACAAAAATTCTAGAGTGGTTTGCCTTTTCCTTCTCCAGATAATTTTACAGATGAGGAAACTGAGGCAAACAGAGTTAAGTGACTTGTCCAAGGTTACATACCCAGTGTCTAAGGCCAGATTGGAACTCATGAAGATAAGTCTTCTTGACTTCAGGTAGTACTTGATACTCTCTCTACTTGTCACCTAGATGCCTGCATGGATAAGATCCTATGTCTATTCAAATTCTGAAGTTCGCATTTTTTATCTCATTTGATCCCCATAACCCTACAAAGTAGGCAGTATATGCCAACCCCCAATTTATGATGATGATGATGATAATGGCTAGCATTTATCTAGTACAGTGGTTCTCAACCTGTGGGTCGCGACCCCTTTGGGGGTCAAATGACCCTTTCACACATCAGAAAACACATATTTCTGATGGTCTTAGGAACTGAGACATCGCTCCTCTATCCATCTCCAGGTGGGTCTGCCCATATGCAGATACTCCCAGATGTGCCCACATAGGAGTATTAAAGGGTCGCTGCATTAGGAAGGTTAAGAACCACTGATCTAGTACTTACTATGTCATTTCATCTGATCCTCACAATAATTGTGAGAGACAAGTGCCATTCTTATCCCCATTCTACGGATGAGAAAAGTGAGACAAGCAGACATTAAATGACTCTCCTGGGTCAGACAACTAGTAAAAGGGTGAGACTTGCTCCAGGTGCAGCATTCAATCCTCTGCCCCGCTTACCTATAAATACGGAGACTAAGGTTTAAAGATGCTAATTAATTTTGCCCAAGGAAAGACTGATTACTGATAGACTCCAATTTTTCGGGCTAGAAGATCAAATAGAAGGATCTTCTATTTGAACCTTCTCATTTGACAGAGGAGAAAACTAAAGCCCCCAAAATGGAAACGTGCCTCAGACTCAGATCTCCTGACTCTAAAACCACTATTTATTCCATTATAAGGCATTAATTTGGGGGTTATCCAAATATGTCTCATGAGTTGTCATGAATGCAAAACTGAATGTGGGTCAATGTCATTTTCCCGGAAGAAGTAGTCAGGATGAAGAAAGCAACACTATCATATATCTATCTCTCTATCTATCTAAGCAAATATAATACATACATATACGTACAAACATGTATTATATGTGTAAATACATAACATGTAAAATATACAGTGTGCATATATATAATCTAAATAGGAAAGACAAAAAGTCCATGAAATTGTTGAGATAATTATTTAATAAGCATTTACTAAACATTTTCTATGGCACTCTGAGAGGTGCAAGGGATAGAAAACATGTAACTGAGGCTGACTAGACATAACTTTAGTTTCTTTACAAATGGGATGCTACTGGATGGGCCTAGGAGCCGAAGGGAATGAGCTCTTGCCAGAAGAGCTCTTTCCCGGAGGCATAAAGACAATCTAAGAAACCAGCTCAGTCTCTTTATATGCTCTCTCTCCTTTAGATTTCCAGACCAGAGTGCAGCAAAGGCTATGAGGGAGCAGAAAATGGTGACTGACAGGAGAAGTGTATGGCAGACTGCCAATGTTTCCTCAGGTGGTTTGAGAGGGGAGTTCATGGACTCCATATTCCTAACTGCCTTCTGTCTTTCTATTTTCTTTCCTGAGCACAGGTCTGAGAATGAAGTTCCTGAGAATAGATGCTCCCATGCCTTAGGGTTTGCCTTGTGGGAAATTTTGAGTGCCAAATCTGCCCACATAAGAGTCGGAGACTATGTTCTGAAAAGGAAAGATATGCTCAACAGTTGACATTTCAGCTTGAGGAAAAAGAATCTTTTACCAAAGGATAACCCTTTGCAGTTCTAAAAATGGCAGCAAAATTGGGGAGGGGAACCAAGAGATCTGGACCTTGCCAAAGCTGATACTGCCATAAGTTGCTCAGTTAGCAAAGTCCTGCGGGGAGTAGGGAGTGCTTATTTAGTCGCCTTGCAAAAGCCTTTAAACCCTAGGAGATGGGGGTGGGGGAGAGGGGAGGATTCTGCTGGTCTCTATGTCTCTGGCCACTTCTCTAATATTATAAATTGCGGAGTCATAGTAAATTGCAGTAGATCTGCATTGCAATAACAAGCTGTTCCCCACCCCACCCAGTTCCTCACACCAATAAAATTACAGGTCTCTTTGAAAGATCATTTTCTACATTTGTTCATGGGATACTTTGAGTCTGTACCTTATAGGGCTTTTGATTAAGAGCTGGAAGGAACCTTAAAGGTTATCAAATTCAAACCCCTCATTTTACATATGAGGAAACTAAGGAAAGGTTAAATGACTTACTCTGGATCACATAGTTAGTGAATGTCTGAGGTGGAATTCAAATCAAAACTTTTCTTACTCCAAATTCAGCATTTTATATGTTGTAACACACAGCATCTTGGTGAATCTTGCTTACTTTTCCAAGGTGAATAAAATAAAGACTTTCCCAACTTGATCATTATATTGGATATTGAGTATCTCTGAGGTATTTGAGATCAGACTACCCACTTTTTGGAGGCAAACAATAGGCATACTGGGATTAGTTCCATATTGGAGCAAAGATTTACCAAGAGAGAAATTCACCCTTTGGGGTCAAACCCTCGTGCTAAATCTGATCTGTATGAACCATCACAAGGCCATGAGTAACATCATGCTGTTAGGGAAATCTTCCTCTAGGAGTTATTTAACTCTAACTGGAGAACTAGTAGAATCTACAGGACTCTAGAAAGTAGGAACTTTCTAAGTATGAAACACCCATCCTTAGGAGCTCTATTATCTGACTTGAGCTCAGAAAAGCATACAGAAAGGCAGAAGGAAGCCAAAGATTTCAAGATCCACAAACTCCTCTCTCAGGCATCCTGGACAAGCATAGAAAGATTGTCATATGTTTCTATTTTAGTCACCATTTTCTGGGTCTGACATGGGAGGAGGGGAAGGAATCCAGAATCCTCCCCCCTGCAGTCCTTGTTGCATTCTTTTTTGATGTTCCAAGGGAAGATAAACACAGCAGTCAGCATTTCACCTTGAATGTATTTGCCTGGGAAGAAGTGGGTCTTTTCCAGCAAAAACTCAAACTCTCTAATGCTCAATTACTGATCATCTCAGAGGTAGCCTCAATCTCTGGCAACCAATCAGGAACTCAGTTGGAGGAATATCTGATCAACCAAGAAAGGAAGGGGGAGAAAGAGAGAGAGAGAGAGAGAGAGAGAGAGAGAGAGAGAGAGAGAGGAAGGAAGGAAAGAAGGAAGGAAGGAAGGAAGGAAGGAAGGAAGGAAGGAAGGAAGGAAGAAAGGAAGGAAGGAAGGAAGGAAAGAAGGAAGGAAGGAAAAAAGAGATGAAGGAAGGGTCTCCATGAGTCAGAAGAGACAATGGATTCACAGAAATAGGGTGGATTTAAGAGAAAGGGAAGGTTTTAGAAAACAATAGGTTGAGAAAGCAGAGGAAACAGAAAATAAAGAAACCACATTGAGAAAATGGAAAAAGTCAGGTAACACTTGGTTCCTTGTATATATTCTGTGAATATTTCAGCCTTCCAATAGTCATGTGTACAAGATGTCTAAGTGAATCAAATTCAATTCCACAAACATGTATTCAGTACCAGTATTCAGGATACTATGCTCAGTCCAGGGGATAAGAACTTTAAAAAAAGGAAAGAGTCCCTCCCATCAAGGAGCATAGAATCTAGTAAAGATATGTATACAAAGAGGACTTACTGGAGGAAGTTGACACCTGAACTGAGCCTTGAAGAGATTTAAAGAGATATAGATGATTTGGGGGAGAACAATTTATGTTACAGAAACACTGTAAAAATGACCAGCTGTAAAAGACCTCTAGTCAATGAAATTTCAGGGGACTGATGATCATGTCATCTATCTACCGACAGAGATGGGATGGACTAAATATACAATTTGAGACACATTTTTGCATGACCAATCAGAGAATCTGTTTTGCCTAGCTCTGCCTGTTTGTTGCAAGGTTCCCCCATTCACTACCACTGGGAGGTGGGTGAGCAAGAGAAAAAGTAGATGCCTGCCAAGTGAAAAAAAAAGTGCAAATTAAAAGGAAATGAATTCCTTGAACTGGGACTATTCTGAAGAGATCTCCACAATTGGGAAAGGGTAGGATGAAATTAACAAACAGATGAGGTCTGCTAAGATTTGAACATAAAATACAAGTGAAAGGGGAAGAATCAGTTCCCCTTTCCTACCCCATATTTCATGTAGTCATAGAAAGGAAACTAAAAGAGATAATGAGGTAATGATATATTTGTTAACAATGTGTTAACAGCCAGTGATCCCTTTAAGTATTGTTTCATTCTCTGAATGAATTAGAATGGGAAAAGTCATGGGCTTGACTGAAAATGAACTACACTCTGTGGGGGCTTCAAAAATCTAAGCCCTGAGGAAAGTTTAGGAATTTGGGTGAGTTCAAACTAGAATGTGACTATAGAGGAGATCCTTAACAGGGATTGGAGAAGGATTTTTCTCTCTTGTCATGCTTTCTCCTCTCCAACTTCCAAGGTGTCTAGCAGTAGAGCTTACTCATCCCAAGGGAAACACCACGTTCAACCACTGGAAAGTCAGATACACAGTAATCGAATAGATATGGCATACAGAGACAAAGCAGCTTCAAGGAATATGATCCTTGGCAGCAGAGCGAGTTAGCAATAGACTCAAGAGTTATAACGTAGAGACAAATTTTGCAGGAGAGGTGTCTCTGGGAGTCTAGCTGAGCAATCTGCCCTGGAAGAAACTATGTGAAAACCATGAGGAAAGAAAAGATCTCAAAACTTTACAGTTGCAGAGTTGTGTTAGCCAAATTTGTTCCCTAAATGAGTGCCTTACTAACATAGTACTCTTTCTGAGATCATTTTTCACCCCATAGATATTCTCTATTAATGGGAGAATAGGTCCCAGATTCCTGGTTGAAGGTGGTGGGGAAGGATGTTTTGTGAATACTGTTTCACTATATTGTTTTAGTAAATGACTTTACTAACAGCTAATTGTGTCCATTCAAGTGGAAAATAAAGGTGTAAGAAATACTGTGGATAAAATCCATAAGACTTAGCAACTGATTGAACAGTGGGAAGGAGATGGACAGTGAAAGAAAGAGAATTATTTAAAAAATAGCTGACGAGTCTAGATGACTGGAAGCATTATGATACCATCCAGAGACAGAGAAAAATCAAGGAATGGGGCAGGTTTTTGGAGTGACAGGATAAATTCTATTTTGTATGAGTTGAGCTGCCAGCAGTATATTCTTCAAGTAAAGATATTCAGCAGACAAATGGATATACTGGACCACAGCTCTTGAAGGAGATTGGAGTTGAAGATATCACTTTGGCAGTCATCTGCTTAGAGGTGATAACTGAAGTAGGAGGGAGAGGATTAATGATTGGAAAGAACGTGTAGAGAGAAGAATGATATAGTTAATATCTAACCAAACCTAGAACACATGGGGGGGGGGGGAAACCATGATTTTTTTTTTCCCTTCTTAAAAAGAAAAATAAAACAAACAAACAAAAAAACGTACCATTAAGAAGTGCCTCTTTACAGTATTTTTGCAGAGGCCCAAAGGCCATCTCATATAAACAGATTATTTCATTGCTACATGTTTTCACCCATTATAGAACATAATAAGATTCTTAGAGGCAGAAACTGTCTCATTTATATCTCTATATCTCTAGCACTTAGCACAATGTTTGCCACATAGAAGGCACTTATTTAATTCTTGTTGACTAATTTATCCGTTGACAAAGTAATCAAAACTCATTCCTCACCTTATACTAGCTCAGAACAATGAGAATAAGTTGAGATATATTTGAGAACAGATGATAGCATCAAATTTCCTTTCAAAACTTTTAATGTTATGGAAGCAGGAAAGGCATTTTACATCTACATTTTAAAATCCATGTGTATTCGAAGGAAAATTTAATCCATGCATTTCTGATTAATTTACACTTAAATCAATGAAGTGTTTTGCAAAAGCTATTTGATGTTCAAGAAGCTTTTTGAGGAAGCCTAATGAGACTTTTAAAGCTTTTTTGCCTTAAAAACAGGAACTTGTTTTTTTTTTCTTAGAGTAAATGATCTTAATATCAAATGATTTCATTTAAAAGTTTCACTTTCGAATGGGCTTTTATTGCTTCCACACATGCCTCCTGCCCAGTGATGGTTCACATATTTCTTAGGTGGTGAGGTTCTTGGTGATGACAACAGTTGAGACCCCTATCACTCTGCAGTCCAGCCTGAAGCAATAAATTGCTGAAATGATCTCATCCTCTCCCCATACCAGAGAGGAGGTATGAATCAGAAGGGGAAGGCAGGAAGAAGTTTGTTGGAGTCAGCTCAAACAGGCTAGTGAGAGCTCATTGTTAAATTTGCAGTAAAAGCATTTACATCTAGGAAACCAGGAAATGCTCCAAATCTGGACTTGATTTACTGTTTTGCTAATTGCCTAGACTTTTAAAAGTGATAGAAAAAAATGTTAATAATGGAAATTAAATTTAAAAATTTGTTATTGATGTATTTCTCTGTCTGTCTGTCTGTCTGTCTCTCTCTCTCTCTCTTACACACACACACACACACACACACACACACACACCAGAGAGTCAGTTATTAAACATTTACCAACATACCCCCAGCAACATGTGTATACTATATAGTATTGGGATGGTCCCACCAGTTCCCAGTGTAAAAGTCATTATATGCCCCTTTCTAATTCTGTAAGTATAGCAGCTTAATGTTACATGGGACCTCTTTTCTCTCTCTTTTTTTTTTTTTGCTTTTTTAGGAGGAGGGGCAATTGGAGTTAAGTGACTTGCCAAGGTCACACAGCTAGTTTTTGTGTTAAGGGTCTGAGGCTAGATTTGAACTCAGGTCCTCCTGACTCCAGGGCCAGTGCTCTATTCACTGTGCCACCTAGCCACCCAGGCCTCTTTTCTTAATCCTCATCCAGACCATGCTTTCTAACCATACGTATCTCACAACATTCTGTCCTGGGCCCTCTTCTCCTTCTATACTACTTCATTTAGTGATCTCATCAGCTCCCATGGATTTAATTACTATCCCTATGCTGATGATTCATAAAATTACCTTCCTACCACAATCTTTCTGCTGATCTCACTGGATCTCCACAAGCTCCACATCCACAGATCTCACATCTCCAACTGCCTTTGAGACATCTTAATGCAAGAGACATCTTAAACTCCATATGTCTAAAGCAGATTTTATTGTATTTCTTCCTATGCCCTTTCCTACCTCCTACTTTACCTATTATTGTAGAGGGCAACACCAATCCTCTCAGTCCCTCAGGCCTGCAACCTTGGAGTTATCCTCAACTCTTCACTCTCTTCTTCATGTTCAGTCATTTTTCAGTTATGTCTGACTCTTTGTGACCCCATTAGGGGTTTTCTTGGCAGAGATACTGGACTGATTTGACATGTCCTTTTCCAGCTTATTTTACAAATGAGGAAACTGAGGCAAGCAGGATTAAGTAACTTTCACAGGGTCACTCAAGCAAGTGTTTGAGGACAAATTTGATTTCATGAAGAGGAATCTTCCTGATTCCAGACCTGGTACTCTATCTACTGTGCCACCTACCCTGCCCCATTTCTAATCTGTTGCCAAGGCCTATCAATTTTACCTTTGCAGTTTCACACAAATACTGTCTCTTCTTTCTTCTCTCACTGTCACCACTCTAGTGCAGCCGCTTAATCACTTCATACCTGGACTATTGCAAAATAGCCTGCTGATGGGACTATCTCTCTCTATTCCAAATCATCCCCCATTCAGTCACCAAAATGATTTTCCAAAGGCACAGATCCAGTCATGTCAACCCTCTATTCAATAAACTCCAGTGACTGTATATTGCCTCTTGTGACAAATACAAAATGCTGTTTGGCATTGGAAGTTCGTCATAACCTAGCCCCCTCCTATTTTGCCAGTCTTATTAAACCTTGACCCACTCCATACATTCTTTGATTGAGTGACACTGGTTTCCTTGCTATTCAACCAACAAGGCACTCTATCTCTTAGCTCTAGGCTATCCTTTGGTTATCCTTCATTTCTAGAACATCCTCCCTCCTTATCTCTGCCTACTGGTTTCCCTGGCCTCCTTTAAGCCCCAACTAAAATCCTATCTTCTATAGAAAGACTTTTCAAACCCCTCTTAATTCTTTTAAGATAATTTTCTATTTATCCTGTATACACACACCTATACCTATACATACACATGCATACATACATACACGCACACATACACATACATATATATTTGTGTATGCGTATTTGCTTATCGTCGCCCCCTTTAGATCTGTAAGCTTACTGAGGGCCAAGACCTTTTGTCTCTCTTTTTATCTTCAGGGCTTTAACACAGTGCCTGGCACATAGCAATCCTTAAGAAATGTTTATTGAATGCCTTGCTCACTCATCAACAGAAATTGTCTGATCAATTTGAAATGAGTAACAGTTTGATCCTATAATCAGTCCTCCTTAAAGGACATTGACATCAATGAAATACCCATGAGTTACTTTAAAAGAGACTTTGAGGCATCAGTCATTCTGACTCATATGATATGGTATGATTCAGGCAACTATAGCACCAATGCAATATTCACAGTGCCCACGATCACTAAACACATAGCCACATGGTGTTTGATCACAAAATATAACAGACTCTCCATAGACAATACAGAAGCAAAACATTTATTCAGATGCCAGAAAACCAGGGGTGGCTAGGTAGCATAGTGAATAGAGTACTGGCCCTGGAATCAGGAGGACCTGAATTCAAATCTGGCCTCAGACACTTAACATGTGTCTTTGTCACAGCCATGTGACCTTGGGCAAGTCACTTAACCCCAATTGCCCTGCCTTCCGCCCTCCAAAAAGCAAAAAAAGACATATACACATACACACGCAAAAAAAAAAAACAAACCAGATACCAGAAAACCAAATGCCAACACCAGGAAAGTGAACTCATCATAGCAACAAAGAAGTTAATGCACCACAACAGAGCAGAGCCTTCCCACAAACCAATATTTGACCAATATTTACTCAAAAGCCTATCTATGTCCCTTGGAAACAAACTTTCCTCCCAACTGTCTAGCATGCTTTGACTCCCAGCTTCCTGTGTGCTCTGCTCCACCCTTCAGCAAACTCTTCCCACCACAGGCTCCAATTTGATTACATTCTGCCTATTGGAGGCAGAGTTTATTTTCAAAGCAGGGAAGATCTTCAAATTCCCATTACTGTTACAGCAGCTAATTTAGGCAGGTGTGGTGGAAAGAACTGAGACAGCTGTTCTCAAGGCCTAGTTTTGCCCAATTATTCCTTGTATGATATTTGGCAAGTAACTTCCTGTCTTTGGGCTTTAGTTTTCCCACCTCTTAAATAAGTAGGCTAAATTAAATAATCTTACACATAGCCTCCCATCTCTCTTTATTTTCCTTGAAACCTAGTGCATTCCTCTTTTACTTGCCCTACTCTCTCCATATTTCTGATCTCCAAGATGCCTGGCTCACAATCATATACTGCCTTTCTTTTCTTTAGATATATCCAGAGGTCACTGTGATTCTTTTTTTCACAACAGAGGCATAGTGTACCTTTGTTGGTTGTGTTTTGTTCAGCTTTGTCTTTGTTACTTTATTATAAAGGAGGAATCGGTAGGTGGGTTTTGGAAAAAGGTTCTGAAGTTTTACCAGAAAGGGAAAAAAAGAAATTTACAAGATAAAGACTTGTTTTTCAGTGAAAGAAGAAAATAATAAAGCTTTAATTATCATGTGAATATTCTAGATTTCTCTGGCTTACTGTCAAAACAACTCTAGGAAACCGAGTTGTAGCACATTGGTGTTATTCAAAGGTTCAAAAGGATCTTTGAATCTTCCAGCACATAATACATACTGCCCTCAGCCTGCACATGTAGCTGTGCATTAGAACCGTGCTGAGTCTTTCTTTCCTCAACATTTGGGGACAATAATCATCAAATTCAGTTAATATCCTAGATATGGGTTGATGAAAATCCCATAATAGTTTCTTTTAGGGGAAAGCCTAACTAAATAAATCAAATAAATGTCCCCAACAGATAGATTTGAAACCAAGGGTATCAGAGTAAACTCAGATTTACCTCACTCTGATCCTGTTTGTTTTATTTGTTATATCACACAATTTCATTTCTGTGGATGTCGTCCTTTCCAATGAAAGTTTATGTTTATTTGAGGATTTTTTTTTTTGCTGTTGTTGTTTTCACCAGTGCAAAGGGAAGCCAACATAGTGCTCATAAAGTGTTAAAGTCTTTATGAACTGCTGATGGATCTCAAGTAAATACTCTAAGGATTAAAGAGGTGATATTTTGGCAAAATGTCTACTTCCACTAAATATTACCTTCAGTAGCTTTATAGCAAATATTACGGAAGAAAGAGAATATAAATCACTTAAATCCCCCAGGACTTAATGCTGAAGTGCCATTTATGCTTTCTCTTTGTTTGAACAACTGTCTAACAGTGTATGATGTACAGACATGTGCACTTTATGGAAAACTGCAAATAGAATGAGGGTTAAAGTCAGAGAAGGGTTCTCATGTTTTCTTTTGGTTTTTTGTTTTGCTAAAGCTAGGCTACTTACCCATCGCTGTTGACCTTAAATGTGTCATTGGATCAGGATTAAGGGTTGTATCTAACCATTAGATGTCTGTGTGATATGATTTCTTTCTTATTTTTAGTAATATTGTCTTTTTCCATAATTACATATGAAAACAATTTTACAAGGTTTTACAAGGGACTTCAGAATTTCAGTGAATGGCATAGTGGCAGGGTTCTGTGAAGTCAGAGACCCTTCACTTCCTTTCAGGGGCATGTGGGAGAAAACAAGGAAGGTCTGAGAATGTGTTGTTAAGGATACAGCTGTCACTCACCTTGTGACATAGACTCATAATTACTCATCTCACAGCTGTATTCTGTATATATGACCCCAAGCCACTTACAGGACTGCATGAGGCTCTTATAGGGATACAATCCCACACAGAAACACAGGAAAATACATCTCAATAAGTATATTCCCACGAGTTTCACTGGGCTGCCACAAAAAGGTCTTACCTGCCTGTCTCATTCTCTTTTCTAACAAATACCAGTCTCTGCAGTTTTAGGGTCAATTTAAGGAACACCAGCCTTGGGGTCTAGGCTTTTCTAGGAAAAACACATGCTTTTCTTATTCCTCCAGGAAGTTTTAGGGCAGGAGAAAGGGAGGTACTCCAATTAGGCAATTGACAGCAATATCTGCTTTCCTTTTGTTCTCATGACTTAACTTGCCATGTCTTCTTGAATGTGATAATATGAAAAATAATGTCATTCTATTCTTATAAATCAGGTAGTAACAAACACAACCCTCCTCCTCCTGCCTCCCATCATTACCACTGGGCATGTGGTACAGAATGATCTCATTCCTAAGTATATCTTCTATGACCTGAGAAATATTGAATGGTGAATGACACAATTTTTAGAATAGACAAGATAACAAAATGTACGCTACTTACCCATCGTTGTTGACCTTAAATGTGTCATTGGATCAGGATTAAGGGTTGTATCTAACCATTAGATGTCTGTGTGATATGATTTCTTTCTTATTTTTAGTAATATTGTCTTTTTCCATAATTACATATGAAAACAATTTTTAATTTTTTTTAAAGTTTTGAGTTCAAATTCTTTCTTTCCTTCCCTCGCTCCCCTTTCCCCCTCTTTGAGACTATAAGCAATTTGATATAGATTATTCGTGTGCTGTGCATGATGATGTGATTTCAGATAATCACAAATTAGAGATGGAAGGAAACTTGGAGATCATTGGTTCACATAGCTTTAGAGCAAGAAGGAACCTTAGAAATCATCTAGCCCATTGATTCCCAAAATGAGGTCCAGAGTGGGGTAGTGAATAGAGCATCAGCCCTAGAATCAGGAGGATCTGAGTTCAAATTCAGCCTCAGATACTAACAAAAAATGTGATCCTGGGCAAATTAACTGTCTCAGTTTCTCATCTGTAAAAGGAGCTGGAGAAGGAAATGGCAAACAACTTTGCTATCTTTGCCAAGAAAACCCCAAATGGATCACAAAGTCTACTGAAAAACAATCCAACAAAGGATCCCTGAGACTCTTTCAAGGGGGTCTAAGAGATTAAAACTATCCTCATGATAATACTAAGATACTTTATTCTGTAAAATACTAAGTATTGATAGAAAGGACCCCACATAAGCAAAAGTTCTTTGGGGTTCTCAGTAATTTGGAAGAGTATAAGCAGTTCTGAAACCAAAAAAATTGAGAACCCCCTAAACTAAAATAACCTAATCACTTTGCAGATGAGGCAATTTAAGCCCAGATGGAATTAGTGATTTGGCCACAATTATGTAAGTAGTTAAAAGCCAGGCCCTCTGATTTCAAGTTTAGTGGCTTTTTTTCATTGAATCATATTCCTTTTGGTCTAACTCCCTCCTTTGTCAAGTGGGGAAATAGAGGCTCAGTAGGAGAAGGTATTTTTCCAAGCGCAGACTAATACCCAGGTCTCCTGTCTACTTACTCATTGTTCTCTTCATTATGTCGATCTTACAGAGATATATATGATCTAAATTCTGCCCCCTCCTAGTCTGCCCCTGTGTTTAAAACTCCTCTGCTAGTATTAACAATCCCTTTTTAAAGGTTAAGACATTATTTTTATCATCTGGGCAGAGGGAGAGGGTAAGGTAAGGATTAGTTTACCTGACTTATTATCCATTCATTACCACAGAACATCATAGTGGTGGAACAAGGCCTGAAGGGAAAGTGTCAGAGTCTGGTCATGAATCACACCTAGTCAGATCAAGCCCCTTGAAATCTCAAGAAGAAACAGAACCAAAAGAACTCAGTGGGTGAGAGGGCTTCAAAAGGCAGCTTTAGCAGTAGGGGAAGCATAATTCTCATATGCTACCTACCACCCCACCCCCATCTCAGAATCTCCACAATGTGCTGTACCCCACTTTTCTTCCCCTGATCCCATTTCACAGATTTTCCTCAAATTGGTGAAAAACAGATCTCCTAGTCTGGACATTTAATCAATCTGATTACTGAGAAACATCTTATGTCCCACCCTTCCCCCTCCAATCCCATGTGACCTCAGCGATACCACTGAATCTAATAATCAGTGAATTAACTTTTAACTTACTTTAAAACCAAGGCATTTCAACCAAATTTTGAGGCATTTTCAAATGCGTGCTTAGTGACAAGCAAGTTCATATAAATGACTGAAATTGATATTCAATGGCTTCTAAAATGTGACCTTAACTTAATTTTCCAGTGTAACCTTCATCCTCTACATGAACTTTTTGTTCCAGACTGTCCTTGAACTTGTCTCCTTGCTTCCCTTTCTTTCATCTGTGACCCCCTCACCCCATGCCATCCCCCATTTTCTCCACCTGATTTACTTCAAGACTCAGCTCAGATTCCATCTTCTCCAAGAGGCCTTTCTTTGTCCTATATTTAATCCTAGAGGCAATAGGAAGTCACTGGAATTTATTGAGTAGGGGAGGGTGACATAGATCTGCATATATGTGTGTGTATGCATATGTATGTATGTATGCATAATATATAATATATATTATA
>CM053581.1:57693716-57713585 GCA_028627135.1 Pseudochirops cupreus | reverse complement strand
TGCCCTACCAAAAAGTGACATAGGAGAGAATAGACTGGGGGAGGGGGGAAACACTGGGATGGCTGTTTTGGGGTGGTGGGCGGGGAAAAGACGGGGAGAAAATATGTAACTCAAAAAAATTTTAATAAAAAAAAAAGATTCATGCCCTCTCACTGTAAGTATGAAGCCTCACTGCAGTATTATAAACAGTCGTTCTTAAATGCATTTTCAGGTGTTTTACCACAAATATTTAGTTGGATACATCTAATTTAAAATGTTCCTTCTAAATAATTCTGTAAAATTCCCAAGTTACTACTTTTGCAAAACTATAGGAATTATGGTTACTAATAAGATAATTATTCATCATAATAAATGTGAACCTAGATGCACTGCTTTTCTTGGCACCAAACTGTTGTGTCGTAATAATTCAGAAGAAGAATATTATTTGGGTGATTCTACAGTTCTGAGTGGGACAGCTAGGTGGCACAGTAAATTGAGTGCCAACCCAGAGTGAAGAAACTCATCTTTGTGCATTCAGATCTGGCCTCAGACACTTACTGTGTGACCCTGGGCAAGTAATTTAACCCTGTTTGCCCCCGTTTTCTCATATGTAAAACAAGCTGATGAAGGAAATGGTAAACCATTCCAGTATCTTTGCCAAGAAAACTCCAAATGAGGTCACAAAGAGTCAGATATAACTGAACAACAACTATACTGAGTGGATTTGGAAGATCTGAAAATCTAGTTGAAAATATATTTTTTATTTAAAATTTTGCCCCAGGTATCTCAGCAAAGAATGCATCAGAAATTGAGTATCTGTTCCATGAAGACATTGTTTCATTTTGTTTTCATGTCCTGATTGCCTAGAAAAGCATATTATGCATAGCAGACAACTAATAAATAGTTATTGAATGAATGAATCAAACTGATTCAGACCTTAAGTATGTTCTACCCAAATTACTTTAAAAAAAGGAAATATAGACAGACAGACGTAAGGACAGATGGACGGATGGACAGACAGACAGACAAATAGATAGACAGATGATTAGAGGAATCACTGATTTGCTGAGTTGGGGAAACTCCTCTGAAGCTGGGTTTTTACTGGGTTTCCTTTCTGTGAGCTGTTTGCTCTGGACCTTTGACTTGTATAGAAGACACAGCAAGACCTGATTAGTCATTACTGGCAGGGGTTTCATTGAAGAGTCAGAAGGAGCTGTCTTCTCAGTAGGCCATAAGAGCAAAGGAAGAGAAAGAGTGATCGCTCCCACAATTAGGATGTTTCCAGCGCCAGCCCTCCCTTGGACATCTTCTTCTCCTCTTTTAAAGTCTAATGCTTGGGCAGATCTTTCTGGCTCTGTTACTTATCATTTCTAACACATTTCCCCTCCCCTGCCTCCCAGTCATGGGAAGCAATAAGGGACTGCTGCATCATGTTAAGTCTTTCAGAGCTGAGCTAGAGCTCATGGGGTATTTCCTGCTTCAGAAATAACCCAATTCAACCTCCTTGTTTCACAGATGAAGAAACTAGGCCTAAGAGAGAGAAAATGGCTTGTTTTACCTTTTACTTTTTACCTTTCTCTGCATCCAGTGCTCAGTGCAATAGCCAGCCCATAGTAGTCACTTATTAAACACTTAATAAGTGACTAAATCAACTAAAATTGCATAGCATGATGGTGGTAGAACCCAAGTTCTGACTCTTAGGACTGCAAAGATGCATGATATAACATCTAGGTGTTGAAAAGAATGAATAGAAGGTGGTCCAAACTGAAATTCCAAAGGTATTGACCTTGCATTGTTAGTTTGAAGGATATTTTACCACTATCCCATCCTTAACAAATTCTCTTTCATTTGCATGTTCACATAACCCAGACTAAGAGGCTAGGACACAGAGGTCATAGGCCTCTGGGAAATGAGCCCATCTTGTCATTAGCATTAGACCAACAAGACTTTGTGATTTTCTAGTTGCTTACGCAGTACCCTGAAATTCCTACCAAGTTTTTGAGAAGGATGTTCTAATTGAGAGTTTACTTTGAAAGCTGACTCTGCCTTCATTTATTCTTGCTTTTTTTTTAATTCGAAAATGAAGCAGTTTATCTTCTTGTTTTATACTAATATCATTAAACATTGTAATCGCATACCCAGTGACTTCTGACAGAAACTCATTTTTTACATCATTTACAGATAAAGAGAACAGATGGAAGCAGTTGCAACATTCAAAAGCCTTCCCTGTCCCTATCCCCTTATTTTTTTTCCTTTAACCTACATCAGCACCACTAGGTTTCATATTTCTTTTTTTTCCCCTCAAAACCTATCTTGCCTCCCATCCCATCCAAACTCAATAATTGCTAAGCAAAGAACTTGCTGCTCATTTGAATATTCACAGGGATGAGTCAGAGCCTTAGTTTCCTTAAAGGGAGACTGGCATTTGATCATTTCCAAGACCCATTCCAACCCTGACAGTCTATTTCGTAATATCCCATGTCTCCAAGCTCCATCTAACATGAACATTAAATTCCCAAGGTCTCTCCTATATCTTTAACATTCTAATTTCTAAGTTATCTTCCAGCTCCAATTTTCTATGTTCTAAAGTTCTGTAATAGCAAGCACCCTGGCACATCCAGGATGGCCTGCTGGCACAAGTTCTTTTGATTTGCTTTATAAAGGAAAAACAACTTTAAATAGGTTAATGGTCCTACTTTAATTACAGAGAAAGAAGTGAGTATAGAAAATACAAGTAGAGAAATAACCACAAAGATCAACAGACAGGGCTTCAGCTGTCTGAGCATAGTAATATTGCCATACTGGGGGTAGGGGCAAGGGGTGGGGCTCTGAACATACAACTTCTCAGAGTCTTGACCAGCAAATCAAAAGATCCTTCTCATGGGCCAACCCCTAAAAGAAAATGTCAACCTCCCAGAATATATGACAAAGAATTAGCCCCTGATTGGTTCAGAGCTAGAAGGCATGAAACCTACTTGACTCAGCACAGCTGTGAATTATCATGTTTCAAAGGAGATTAATCCTTCAGATGTTTACAATTTAGTCTGAGCCTGAGAAACTGAACTCCAAAAAGAAAAACAACAAAAATCCCACCTTTCTTGCACTTACGAGTCCCTAGCAGTTTGAACATCCAAACTCTCAGAGAAAAAAGTAGATGCATGATGTAATTGAAAGACACCAAGTCCAGTGGTCAGAAGGTCTGGGTTCAAGTCTAGACTCTAACACTTATGGCTGAATCTAGACAATGCACAATCTCTCTGCACCTCTATGTATGTACCTATAAAATGAGGACCTAAATCCTTACCAGGGGTGGGGAACCTCTGGCCTTGAGGCAACATGTGACCTTGGAGGTTCTTGGGTGCAGCCTTTTGACTGAGTCCAAGTTTCATAGAACAAATACTCTTGCTAAGGGAATTTGTTCTGTGAAATTTGGATTCATTCAAAGGGCACACTTGAGGACGTAGAGGACAACATGTGGCCTAGAGGCCTAAAGTTCCCACCTCTGTGTCTTATACTAACAATCGAATTCTGTTCTGAAGAAAGCTTTTTTCTAAAAGACTAGGGAAATGGTGACTGGTGACTCAAGGTTAGTACAGAGGAAGTATCATGTTCCTGCTGGGAGCAGAGAAAATTGTCTTGGCTCCTCCACATGCTGTGCTCTCTTGGCATATCTTACTCCAAATTGGCCTCTCTGTGCCAGTTAACTAAGTTCAAGGAGGCAGCTCCAGAGTCAGAAAGAAAGAAAAATCCCTTTGGATTTCTTCTTCCATTGAAGCTAAGGTTATAGTAGAGTTTCACAGAGAAAATGTAATACCTGTCATGGAAGTATTGAATGTCAAAAAATGTCTTAGGTGAGTGAAAGCACCTTGAAACTCTAATTCACTTATTAAAGCCTAAGGTATGATCTGCTTCTCCATTTTGGCTCATAATATCCCAAGAGCAAAGGAATCACTGCTGTTAGAAAAAGGCAAGTCCAGGTTTCAGCACTTAGGATCCTAGAATATCAGCACTCAAAGGACTTTGGAACATAGGACTTTAGAGCTAGAAAAAACTTTGGAACAGAATTTTAACTCACATAGTAGGTGCTTTGTAACTCAGTAGGTGTTTTGTCCCAGGACAAGAAACTTTACAGCACACTTCCACAGGCAGTACAGAGACAGCTGAGCTTAGGTCTTAGTTAGCAAGAACAAATATTTAAGGGTAAGAGAGTATATTTGGAGACATCGGTCATGGGAAAACAAAATATGTCAAAAGCGTATTCAAAAAATCAACATTGCTACAGTGGCTTTACAAAAGAAAGAGAAACATAGACAAAGAAACAGAAGGACAGAAAGAAATTAGTGAAACTAGCTGCTGTGACTTTATAATAAATTCTTCTTTAGTCTCACCCTGATCTGTTCCCTCATAAACCCACCCCCCCCAACAGGAATTGTCTCATGTTATCCCAGGATCTGTGCCCATGGGGACCACTATCCAGACACTTCTGTCTCTCTCTTCCAAGTCAATTTGTAATAAAGTTTATTCCAAGCTTTATATACCCTTGCATATATGTGTATATATATGTATATATATATATATACATATATATACATATACATATATATACATATACATATATACACACCTATGTATATATACATGTATGTATGTACATGTATGTATTTCATACCTTTCACTCCAAGATCATTTTGGGAAATGTAATGCAGGGGCCAAAATGCAAAATTACAGTTTTGTTTTGGAACAGAAAATTTTAGAACATAGAACATTAGAACTGATTGGAACCTTAAGATTCTCTAGTTTTTGATTCAATTATATTATTAAGGAACTCATTTTGTGGGAGAAGAAAAGTAGGCCCAGGGAGGGAAAGTCTAAAGCTGAAAGCTGTTTTTTTCTCCTGGTGAGTCATGTAAGGACAATAACATCAGCACCAAGGAGCTATGATGTCTTCCCCGAACTAACACACACACATAAAACCTTAAGGCCTTTGTTTCTTTGTTGCATAGATAATATGGTCATCACTGCTACTGATTGAAGATTCAGACATCAGAAGTAAAAAAGAACAGAAAATGTGGTTTGGGGAAGAGAATGTCTGGTAAGAAGATGCCTGGAAATAGAACTTGAATTTCTGGACTATAGCGTAAAATATAGAATTGATAGGCTCTTCACCAAGCATGAGGTACATCTATCAAGGGTCATTAACCTCCCCCGCCTTTTTTGGTTTCTTGTGAATGTGATCCAGAGAGCTTCAAACTGAAAAGATTTAGGGAGGGAGAAAGTTGTCAATATACTTCTGCCAAACCTGATACTGTAGAAAGCAGCAGCGGTGGCAATCTTGGAAGAAAGAATGGTAGAAAAAAAGAATGAACAATGTATAGGGAACAACATCCAAGAAGAGATAATACCAAAACTGATCGCCTTTTATACTTCAATGTTATTCAGTCATGTCTGACTCTTTGCAACCCCATTTGAGGATTTCTTGGCAAAGACACTGGAGTGATTTGACATTTCCCTCTCCAGTTCATTTTACAGATGAGGAAACTGAGGCAAATAGGCTTAAGTGACTTGCCCTGGGTCACATAGCTAATAAGGTTCTGAAGTCACATTTGAACTCAGATCTTTTTGACTCCAGATCCAGTAACTCTAACCACTGAGCTACTTAGCCTTAGGCACCTATGTGCAAATGCACTGAGTATAGGTAAACTAGAAGAGAAGCTAGGTATACAAAAGTAAAAAGACAAATTTGACTTGATAGATCTCACTGAGATTGAATGGAATGGGACTTATAGCTGGAAAAAGGCCTTCTAACAAAGAATCACAAAAGATAAAGGGGATGGCCTTCACTGTACAAACTTCCATGTCCACCAGAGAACCAGGAAGTGGGGCCACTGCTGAAAGGATGGAGTCAAACTGCCCAGGTTAGCTCCTACTCTACCCTTCATTCCTTCTCAGTGGGACCTCCAACTCTCAGTTGGATGCTCTCAGAGACTGGGATTGTAGAACTACTTGACTCATGATTTTCTTGTCTACAATTTGGAGAAATGGCAAATGACTCAATCCCATCTCCCCCTATGCTGCCCTCCAATAATCTCTGAGAAAATACTCCATCATCCTTTTTTGATCACCCGACTAGACAGAGACAGCTTTTGCTGAAGAGAGAGAAGGTATTACTGACTCCATAGATGCTATTGTCCATTATTGGTTATAGCCATGATTCCTTTCAAGAACTGAGATGGACTGGGGCAGCTAGGTGGCACAGCAAGTAGTCAGCACAGCAAGAGTCAGCACACTCCTTGAGGCCCACCAACACTTCCAGATTATCTTCCACTGCATGGCTCAGAAACCTCTTTTCCTTTGAAATCCACTCCATCCTCACTACTGTCACAATCCTCCCTTAAAAGAATTTGAGTGCTTCACTCAGCCTTTCTGTCTACCTGAAACACTGATCTTATAGTTATGGATTTAACAATGTATGTTTTTTCCACCTGTGGGATCCTGACCTCCAAGCGTATCCATGTCAACTCTTCTGACTTAGATATCCCCATTTTATGAATGAGACTGAATGAATAAACTGAGACTGACAGAGCTTACGTGATTTTCCTAAAGTCATAGAAATAGAAAATATTTGGGGCAGATTTTGAACTTAGGTCTCCCTGACTACAAACTCAAAACTTTATATACTGTGCCACCTGCTGCCTGAAAATGTGACCCAAGGAAATGAGGTGACTTGCCCAAGGACACATATACACAGTCATGGAGCAGATATTGGACTCAGGTCATTTTTGGACTCCAAACTCATTGACCTTTTCAGTCTGTTCCACATCATCTCCCTTTATATTTTTCCTCTCTCTAGTACCCAGGCTCCTCTGACCTACATCTCCACTTTACCTTAATCACCTGTAGTAGTGGTCATAGCACAATAAGCACCACAACCCTAAGTTCTACAACTTGTGAGGTCTTGAACTATGAAGTTGTCCTCACATCATAATCACCTTTTTCTTACATCTTTCCTCCTAGGTTACTGAACTTAGTCTAACCTCTGGCTTATCTATTGTTTCATATTCTTCCAGGCTACTACTGTCTCTGCTGTGTCTTTACTTTATTCTCTCAACAGCACTGACCTTATAATTAATCAGTTCAATTATATATTTATCATCCACCCATAAAATTCTTTGACCTCTTCTCTTCCTATCATTCAAGTCTTGACAGTTCTCAACCTTTCTTCATCCCCATCCACAATCATTTTCTTTCTTTACTGCTATTCTTAAACTGTTGAACACTGCTGAAGAAAGTCACAATTCTATATCAATTGGACCCATTACTAATTTTAGTTATCTAATCCCTACCAGTACAAATGGATAGTGTATTGGGCCTGGAGTAAGAAGATCTAAGTTCAAATCTGATCTCATTATATTAACTAGCTGGTGACCTTAGATAAGTTAATTAACTCCTATGTGTTTCAGTGTACTCAACTGTAAAATGTGGGAATAGTAATTACCTCACAGGTTGTTCCAAGCATCAAATAAGATAATATCAGATGAGATAATATTTGCAATGTGCTTAACACAGTGCCTGGCATGTAGTAGGCACTTAATCAATACCTCTTCCCTTTCACTTTCCTCCCTCTGCCTTCTTACCTCCCCAGTAGCACTCCACACTCACCTTCATAATTAGTTTTGAATATCATTTGATTTGCTTTTGCCCTTGCTTAGGATGGTAAGCTGCTTTTGCTTCTAACACTAATTAAAATTTGTTAGGAGAAGGTTTGCTTTTGTAAAGAAATATTATCGAGCTAGGGCTTTGTTGATTCAAGAAGACAAACACCATTGAGGCCAGAAAAGGGAAAACAGTTTCTTCTCCACCCTTAATTCCTTTAACACAACATTCTGTGAAAATACTCCATCACCATAATTCATTTGGTTACAATTCTGATGACAGGATAAACACATTGTCATCAGTCTCATAACTGAGACTCTGCCATCCAGATAGAGTCTATTGGAGTCTAAGTTCCACCAGTATTGTCTTGGAAAATCCAGTATTATCACCACACCACTGTGAGGTTTCAGAGCAAGGCTTCAATGTAGGATGTTACAAATAAAATATTTACATAAGAGTTTAAGACAATGATTAGTTATAGTTCAAGGTAGAATGGGTTGCCTCCTCAGTGGGTGGTAATTCCTTTATCACTGGAGGTCTTCCCGAGGAGGCTGGATGATTATTTGCTCATGCTGTAGAGAGAAATCTAATCTGCAGATAAGGGTTGGGACCAGCAGTTCTCAACCTGTTGGTTGAGACTGAACGGCCCATTCACAGGTCACAGGGGTTGCCAAGACCATCGGAAAACACATATTTCTGATGGTCTTAGGGACCAAGACACCGCACTCCTCTGTCCCAGGCGGGTCTGCCCACATGCACATACGCCCACATATGAATAGTAAAGGGTTGTGGCATTCGGAAGGTTGAGAACCACTGATTGGGACAGATGACTCCTGAAATTCCCTCCAAAGTCTAGAATTAAATCATTCTACTCGATAATTAGCCCTTATTATTATTTTGAAGACAAATTATTAATATTGTTCTCATTTCTAAGCTTAAATGATCTATTTTTAAGGTTTACCAGTTTTCTTAAATATTTTTTCTCCTTATTCTCTATGATTCCATTGAATTTATCCTGAAAGATTATTTTCCTTCTTTTTTTCAAATGGTGGCATGCTAAATTCTGTCAGAGCATAATAAGAACTTAACAGTTTTAATACCTCAAAAGAGCTACGATTTCATTAATGTGTATAACACCTTCAAAGGCTTAAATGCCAAGTCACAACCAACCTCTAATGCTGTTCAGCTTCTATTCAGATCTCCCCATACAGCCTTTGTAAGGGGTTCACCCAACCCCCTAACATCCTTCCTCTAAATCAGGAATTCTAGGGGATCTGTGATTAGATTTCAGGAGAGCCATTATTTTCTTAATATTGCAATAACAATATAAATTATATAATTATATGTATGTGTATGTGTGTGTGTGTGTGTGTGTGTGTGTGTATATGAATAAATTGGGGTTAAGTTTATATATGCATGTATGTGTATAATGGGTTTCTTTTGTAATGCTGCATATGCTGTTTTACTGCTTTAAAATCATTATTCCCAGGAATGATTCTAGGCTTCACCAGACTTCCAAAGAGATTCATGACTCTCAAAAAGGTTAAGAAACTTTGCTTTAGGTCTTTTAATATAAAGTGGATTTGAAGTCATCACTTGGACAGTAGATCTTTTATTCCATACCTACTTCGTTTTCTGGATCTGTTGTCTGGATGACAATGTCTTCTATGCCTCTCTCTGTGCACAAATCATAGTTGTCACTATACTACAGATTATTTATATATCTGTCAGTTGCCCCTTGGGTAACTTGCAACTTAAATCATATGTGATGCTAACATAAAATGTTAAAACATAGAATGTTATGGCTGGAGGGAACCATACATACACCTTAAAACATAGAATAACAAAGCTAGAAGGAAATTTGGATCACAAAATATTAGAATATAAAGCCTTATACCTAAAAAGGACTGTAGACAAATGAATATTTTTAAAAATGCAACATATTAGAGCCATAAGTACCCTTAGAGATCATAAATTCTAAACCTCTCATTTCACAGTCATAGGTGTTTTCCCTAATGTGAATTTTATCAATGCCCCTGACCGCTTGACACCTGCATGTTGTCACCAGATTAAGGTGAATAATTTTTGCTACTAGCTTCTGCTATTATTTATTATGCAATTGGCAGATGCATTTTAAAGGCATTCATTTTCCTCACTGTGAAAACTCAAATATTAACTTTTACTTATAAATGAAATAGATATGGCCAATTCTTCATGCATTTTAGCCCTGAGTAACCAACCCTTAGACTCTGTTTGGCAAAATAAAATTCAGAAACTGCTTTTGCTAATAACATGTTCCAATAGCCAGTAATTCCCACAATGCAAAGAAATGCTTTTTAGAAAAGTAAAATTGGATGGTCACTTCTTAATGGACCCAGTGGCACACTAAAATGACCACACTTTTTTCCTATCAAGTATCAGTACACAAGTCAGTCCCAGGGGGGTGGGGGCAAGGAGAAAAGGAATTGCTGCTGATAATATTGTTTTGGTTATATGTAGATACCTAGTACTCATGATATAAGCAGAGATTTGTCATTCAGTTATGTAACTCAATATTTACATAGGAAATTTACCTGCTGGGTCAATTCTGAAATATGGGTAAACTCTCTTAAGCCTCTAGTTACTCAACAGACAGAACTGTTCCATTTCCATCTTTGTATCTGTGGAATTTATCACAATGATTAGCTATTTACTAAATGTTTAGAGCATAGCAGTTATTTAATAAATGTTTCTGAAGTTATATAACTAAATTACAAACTAAGCTATAAATCTATTGCTTCTGTCATGAGTACTAGGTATTTACATATAACCAAACAATATTATCAGTAGCAATTCCACAACTATTTATGTGCTTTATAAATTTCACATTGAGAAATGTGTATATATATGTATATATGTGTGTGTGTGTATACAAACACATGTGTATATGCATGCATATAGATCCTGATGTTGGGAAAGATTGAAGGCAAAAGGAAAAGGGGATGGCAGAGAATGAGATGGATAGATAGTGTCATGGAAGCAACATACATGAACTTGGACAGACTTCTAAAGATGGTAGAAGATAAAAGGATCTAGTGTGCTATGGTCCAGAGGCACAAAGAGTTAGACACAACCGAACAACTGAACAATGACACGTATGTGTGCATACATATGCCTGTGTATAAACATATGTGTATGTGTATATAGTTGCACATATATAAATATATAATATGTATTTATAATAATATAAATACTCAAGAAACATCTTTTCTTATCACAGGTGTAATCAAATTTGAGTCCTAGAATCACAGATAGAAAATTATACAGCTTGAAGAGATTTGAAGTGACCCATCCTTTTGCTTTCTGCCTTCAGGTAAGCAAGTTTTTTATTTTACAGGTGAACCAAATGAGACAGAGAGAGGTCACTGATACAACTGTATCACGACATTCACTACCAAAGAGGTTTTTAAACTGACCCATTTGTAACCAAATAACCACAATTACTTATCAGCAAACACAGTTATTATGAAGTAACTAAATTAACCAATTTCAATTGTAATACTTAATCTTCTGTAATCAAGATATTTTACTGAATGCCGTTTGATTTTTTAATAATATAGTTGTTGTTGCTGGGTTGGGTTGGGCTTTTTATTGTAATCCAGATGTGCTGTGCCACATCACTGATCTCACTGAGCTTTCCCTTGTAACAAAGAAAAACAGTTCAACCAAACCAGTTTACCCCCTCTGAAGGCTGATTGTGCAGCATCTGCACCCATAATTCCCCACCTCTCCAACTCAGGAAGAGAGGTATACTTCATCTCTGTTGCAAGATTAATCATTATAATTACATAGCATTTGAATTTGGTTTAGTCTACTTTTCATTTACATTACTGTAGTCATTGTTTACATAGTTTTAGTTACTCTCCTTAATTCTGTGCCAATTCATATGAATTTTCCTATTTTTTCTTCATTTTTTTATATTTGGCATTTATTAAAGCACAATAAAATCCCACTGCATTAGTTTTGGAGGTTTTATTAGTATAACTAAATAGCCATTTCCCAATCAATGGGCACTCCCCTTGTTTCTAGTTCTTTGTTACCACAAAAAAATGCTACTAAAATTGAAATAATTCATTCTTGAGCTATCTGATATCTCCTTCTAAAATATAAGATTTCAAACTGCCGTTAGCCTTAGACAGGGGAATCTAAATCTGAATTCTACCTTACATACTTAGGTTCTGGGGAAACTGCTTCTCCATTCAGATCCTCTGGATCCTCATCTGTAAAATGGGGGTAATAATACTTGCATCTCATCTTCCAAGGTTGTTGTGAGGTAAGCCCTTCATAACTCTCATTTTTCCTTCTAGATTTATAACTGAAACTCAGAGAATTCTAATGTATCACTGAACATTGCACAGATACTAGGTAGGACAGTTGGTTTTTGAATACAGGTTTACCAATCGCAATTCCAGATATATATTTTTATTAATCTAGTACAGGAACATGGAAGCATTCTTTACTTCTCTAGAAGAAATGAAGATCAACTTCATTCTCCCACAGAACTTTTGAACCATCTCTTTGTACCGTGTATAGGCATAGTTCTCTCATCCTCCATCTTTCTCCAAGCCTTCTGATCAGATCACAAGTTTTCATCAAGTTTTCCATCATGTGTCATCAGCATCCTTTTGTTCCTGTAGTCACTATCATTTTATTCATCAGCCTTTGTGGCAGGCAGTTAGAAATGTGGAAGGTTGTCAAAGTATGTCGACCGTTTATGGAAATCAAGGACAAAAATAAGCATTTAGCATGGATCTACATAAAATTGACAAGACAATGTGCACCCCAGATCCACATCAATTTCTGTTTCCAAGTTCTAGTCCAAAGTATATCCCTAAATTCTCACTGCAGGATGGTAAGAACAAAAACAGCCATATGAGTAATATTAGTGAATGGCAAGCATACATATGAAGAATATGCATACTATGCTGGCATTCTGTAGAGAGGGATAAGTTTCTAAATTATGGGAGCAAGAAAATATGTAACAAATATTTATATTAGCAGCTAACCTTTTTTCAATGCCTTTTTCAAGCAGGTTATGAGACTACTTTCACTGGCAAATTTTGTGACTTTGTAATGTTGCTTAGGAAGTATTTTACAAAGAAATTAGTCTGTAATGATACTACTCAGTGGAAATGCACTGGTATCCTTGATATTAAATAAGGAGCAACGAAATAAAAGAAAAGGAGGATACTTTCACAAGCCTGTCTTTACTCTCCAACTCTCAATTCTTTGCCATCACAAGGGAAAAAAAAGCAGTTGTTCAGTGGCTCTCTGGGATTAAGGGGTTGAAAAGTCTGTCACAAATGTCATCATGTTCCCATTCAGGAAGGTAATGCATCGCTTTCTTCCTCCTGTCCCGGTTCTCACAGTTAGTCACACACAACATCAATATGCCTGGCAAGAGGAAAAAGATACAGCAGTAGCTACAAAAGAGAAAATCAATCGTTTCAAAAGTTGTTTTTTTCTCCTTCCTCCGGTGCCATCGATCTTTCATTATTTTCACGTTGTGACTTTCTGAATCTTGGTTGGTTTGTTATATGGAGTCCTTCAGGTTCTTGCAGGATGGAGAGGGTCTCACTGAAAATGGATAAATTAAATAAATAAACAAATAAATGAAGAAACACACAAATAGATCTAGATCTATAGATATAGAAATATAGATCTATACTTAGATCTATATAGCCATTTTGTGTGTACATAAGGCAGCTTGTTTATGAGTCCTGGAATATACATTTTGTCTGATTCCCATTGTAAATTGGGTAAAAATAGAAGACAGGGTAGGTTCTTTAAAATGGTATTTTCCAAATTCAAAAACACATATTGCAAAAAGGTAAGTTATTTAGCTGTTTTACCTATGAATGACCTTAGTGGATCTAGGTAGCTTAAAGGTCAGAGACTAGGAGCTGTGCAGAAAAAAGAATCTAGGAGACTAGAAGAGAAAGATATAGCAGAAAGGAAGAAGAGAAGGAACTATCCATATTTAAACCTATGTATTTTATAAGTAGTAAGGATCCTTGAGAATAAATGTTTTGTGGTCTAGGGAAAAAAAATAAACAAAACCACTGTCTGGAGGACTTTGATCTAAGAAGGACTTCAGTGGAAAGGTACCCTAATAACACTAAACAAGATTTGTCTTTTTCTGTCAAAACCGTTTTGGCACTTGAATAAGCCTATGGACCCTGGCTCAGAATAATGTTTCTAAATGTATAAAATAAAATGTGCAAGATCATAAAGGTAACCAATTATTTCAAAATGCATTAATATTAATTGCATTAAAATATATTGGGAAATGGTTTACAAAATATATACTTAAATAAAAGGTTCATGGACCTAGAGGGCAAGGACTGTCCTTTGCCTCTTTGTTTCTACTTTGCTAAACAAGGTTCTGGCACATAGTAGGTGCTTAATTAAATGTTTATTGAATGCCTGATTGATTGAATTCAAACCTAGGGTTTCTGAAGTACAGTGAATCATTTAACCTCTCTGAAGCTTATTTTTCTCATCTGCAAAATGAGTCTAACAGTATTTACATTTTCTACTTCACAAAGAAACCCATTTCATTTTAGTGGACATTGATTTGTTAACATTTTTTTTTTCCTTACATGAAGCAAAATCTACTTTTCTACAAAATTCACCCACTGCTCCAGGAGTCCCAGAGAACAAATCTAATCCCTTTTCCACAAAGTTGTCCTTAAAGACAGCTATAGTGCTGACCACCACCTCCTCTTCCCCCCCCCCCCCCACCTCCAGACTAAACACTCCCAGACTTTTCAATAGATCTTTTTATATTCAGATTTTTTATCCTTCTCCACCCCAAAGCCCCCAAATCTTCTTTGAACTGCTTTGAACTTCAAGGAAAGAGCAACAGATTTCTTTCCTGTTATGTACAGCAGAATTACCATTTTTCAACTCCGTTTTGACTTCTTCCACCTGCCCCTGCCCACTCTCTGCATGTCTTAAAAGTCGTTTTTACACAATTAATTTGTTGGCTTACTATTGTTAATTATAAATCAGTATTTGTAATCTTATGCAGGGAATTTAAATAGGGGAAGGTCTGTGATTTACACCAACTAAAAGCTAGTGTAATTGATGAATTTTAAGGAAAGCAGACATTTAAAATTTTAACTACCCGATATTAACTAGAAATAGTCTTATCACAGATCCAATTTTCTCTTAAAATCAAATGCTAAGTATTTTCTTTAAGATCAGGTGGTCAGTGAGAAGTCTGATTTATCTCCAAGAGAGAAAGTTCAGAAGTATAGTGGAAAAATCAATCAAAATGAAAATGTTGTGGTATTGAGGACATATAAACAGCTGTATTAACACTAAGCCCATACTCTGGCCCATGTGGGCCAGAATCTGAAGTGGTGTCAAAGTTATGTAGGGAAAACTCCGAGTTTATGATGATAGGACACTGAGGAAGGGAGGGCAGGTAATACATGGGCTAAGCCAGCCCATATATTGTAAGTTATAGTCCTGAAGAAGACTCTGGTCATTATCAGATGGAGAGGAAGGAAGGAGTATTTGTAAACAGCACATAAAATCAGAGAGAAGTAAGGCCAACATTGTGATTGTTAATGTATAACCTCAACATAATAGGGGTATCTAACTCTCTTATTTTGGAGGAGGGAGAGAGGATACATGTAGGAATAGAGGATAGGATAGGATCAGAATTTCCAGTGTTTCTAGATGTGTTTTTTTTTTTCTGTGTGCTATAGAATACTAGAATGAAAAGGGAACTTGAGCTCATCTATCCCAACCTTATCATTTTACAAAAAAACAGTCATAGAGAAGTAAAGTAACTCATCCAAGATCTTTCAGTAAGCCAAGACCAAAACCAGAGCCTACACCCAGGTTTCCTAAATCCTAGTGCTGTGCTTTTCTTATAACATCATTTCTGAGGATGTGTTTTTCCTGTGCTCTGAGCATTCTAAGGTACCTAGTCTTGTGTGCTAGAACAGACCATGCTGTCAAATTGCATGACGTGTGGGACATAGAGGAGTGTGTCACAAAGGCAGCCATAATCATCCTTCTTGACAGTGATTTCTGACCCATTTCCTTTTCCCAATGGCATCTTTGTCAAGAAAAAGGTGAGTGTGATAGGGATTCTGTTTTTTCAGGCTGCTCAAATGACAAGGTTTGCTTAGAATCTTCACATCATCAAGGGCTACTCTTAATCTTTACTTGTGAAAGGCAATGTCTTATTGCATATGGAGCACTGATCCTAGAGTCAGAAAGAACTGGGTATGAATCTCCACGCAGATGTTTATGTAGCATGTGACTGTGTCAATCCTATATGTTTCAGTTTCCTAATCTGCAAAGTACCTGTTATATAAGCTTGTGGTTAAAAACAAATGACTTTATGTAAAATTATTCATAAACCATTTTAAATATGTTTTCATATTTTTCCAATTTCATGTAGTAACAATTTTTAACATTTTAAAAAATTTTGAGTCCCCAAGTCTTTCCTTCCCTTTCTTCCCTTCCCTTTCCTTGAGAAGGCAAACACTTTGATGCAGATTATACACATGCAGTTATGAAAAACATATTTCTATATTAGTGTAACCTTATAAAAGAAAACAGAAAAAAAGAAAAAGAAAATTAAAAGCATGTTTTGATCTGTGTTCAGACTCCATCAGCTCTTTCTCTGAAAGTGGACAGCATTTTTCATAAGTCCTCCAGAATTGTCTTAGATCATTGTATTGCTAAGTCTCTCAAAGCTGATCATCATACAATGTTGCTGTTATGGTGTACAATGTTCTCCTGGTTCTGCTCACTTCATTTTGCATCAGTTCATATGTCTTCCTAGATTTTTCTGAAACCATTCTGTTCATCATTGTTATAGCACAATAGTTTTCCATCACAATCATATTCAACCATTCGGTAATTAAAGGTATCCCCCAATTTCCAATTCTTTGCCCCACAAAAAGAGCTGCTATAATTTTTTGGGATATATATAGAACATTTTCCTTTTTTTCAATCTTTTGGGGATATAGATATAGCAGTGGTATTGCTGGGTCAAAGGGGGTGCAGAGTTTTGCAGGTCTTTGGGCATAATTCCAAATTACTGTCCATTCACAGCTCCACCAACAGAGCATTAATGTCCCATTTTTTCCACATCTCTTCCAATATTTATCATTTTCCTTTTCTTTCATATTAGCCAATCTGGTAGGTATGAGATGATAACTCATAATTTTTTTAATTTGCATTTCTCCAATCAGTAATGACTTAGAGCATCTTTTTTCATGTGACTATAAATAACTTTTATTTTTTCTGAAGACTGACTATTCATATCTTTTAATTATCAAATTGGAGAATGACTCATATTCTTGTAAATTTAAGTATGTTCTCTATATATTTAAAAAATGAGGTCTTTATCAGAGAAACTTGTTGTACAATATTTTTTCTCCAGTTTCCTGATTTCCTTCTAATCTTGGCTTCACTGGTTTTGTTTGTGCAAAACTTTTTTTTTTTATTTAATGTGAACCAAATTATCTATTTTACACCCTCAAATGCTTGCTATCTTTTATTTGGTCATAAATTCATTTCTTATCCATAGATCTGATTAGTAAAATATCCCACACTTCCCTAATTTCCTTATGATATTACCCTTTAAGTCTAAATCATGTACCCATTTTGACCTTATCTTGGTATATGATGTAAGGAGCTGGTCTATACTTAGTTTGTGCTAAACTACTTTCCAGTTTTCCCAGTAATTTTTTTTAGTCAAATAGTGAATTTTTTTCCTAAGCTCTTGCCTCTTTTCATTTATCAAATGCTAGATTACTGTGATCATTTACTACTAAATATTCTATACTTAATCTATTCCACTGATTAACCCCTCTCTTTCTTAGCCAGTACCGGATTATTTTGATGATTACTATGTTGCAATACAATTTGTAATCTGCTGCTGCTAGGTCACCTTCCTTCACATTTTTTCATTGATTTTCTTAATAATCTTGACCTTTTCTCTTTCCAGATGAATTGTGTTACTTTTTTTTTTAGTTCTACAAAATAATACTTTAGTAGTTTGATTGATATGACAATGAATAAGTAAATTAATTCAGGTAAAATTGTCGTTTTTATTATATTGGTTTGGCCTGCGAGTGAGTAATTAAAATTTCTCCAACTGTTTAGAGCTGACTTTATTGTATGAAAAGCATTTTATCATTGTGGTTCATATAGTCTCTGAGTTTATCTTGTCGGGTGGACACCCAAGTATTTTATATTGTCTGTGGTTATTTTACATGGAATTTCTCCTTCTATCTCTTCCTTCTGGACTTTGTTGGGAACATACAGAAATGCTGATGATTTATTTTATATCCTGCAACTTTGATGATGTTAATTATTTCAACTAATTTTTAATTACATCTCTAGGATTCTCTAAGTATGCCATCATACCATCTGCAAAGAGTGATAGTTTTATTTCCTGGTTGCCTATTCAAATTCTTTCAATTTGTTTTTCTCTTATTGCTATAGCTAGCTTTTCTAATGCAATATCGTGGGATAGTGGTGACAATGGGCATTTTTGCTTTATCCCTGATCATACTGGGAAGGTTTCTAGATTATTCTCATTAAAGATAATGCTTGCTGATAGTTTTAGATAGATTATACTTATCGTTCTAAGGTAACCTCCAATTACTCGTATGC
This sequence comes from Pseudochirops cupreus, assembly GCA_028627135.1. NCBI lineage: Eukaryota > Metazoa > Chordata > Mammalia > Diprotodontia > Pseudocheiridae > Pseudochirops > Pseudochirops cupreus. The sequence goes on along the minus strand of CM053581.1, from coordinate 57,695,264 downwards.
TTTCTAGTGTTTTTAATAGGAATGAGTTCTGTACTTTGTCAGAAACTTTTTCTGCATCTATTGAGATAATCCTGTGGTTTCTGTTGTTTTTGTTATTAGAGCTCATAAATCTTAAAGTGAATTAAATTAAATTTAAGTAAAATATAATTTTTACAACTAAGTAGCTAGGTTGTGCAGAAAAGAAACTGTTGGACTTGAAGTCAGGAAGACAAATTTGAATACAACCTTGGCAGCTTACTAGTTGTGTGATCCTGGGAAAGTCACTTAGCCTTTTTTAGCTTCAGTTTCTATATCTATGAAACAGAGGCAACTATAGCACCTGCCTCACAGGGTTGTTGTGACAATCAAATGAGATAATATATGTGATCCTTAAACTGAATTGTAAACGCTAGCTATTATGAGAATGAGAATGATAGCAGTTAGGAGGAGGTAGGCGGGAGGCAGTGAATAAAATGCCTTTAATCATATAATAGGGCCAACCAGGAGAGAGTTTTTCTGGAACAAAAGAATTATTAGTCATTCTTATCTAAAAAGAAAATCTATGGATAAGGGACTATGGAAACACATGTACTGTAGTTATTTTAGGGAATAAGAACAATCAGACTCCAACAAAGTTCATACTCTGTGTATGTTTATGGTAAATAGCTAGCATGGGATTTCAGCTGTTGATGGGCAGATCCCTATTAGTGAGATGGAAATCTTTTTTTAGGAAGCACTTTCAAAGAAATTGGCCAGTAATGATAGCATTCAGAGGAAAATAGGTGGGGTTACAAAGTACATTTTTAACACACTGAGTATTTATTTGAAAAAGTGAGTGGATTCAAGTAGAGGTGAGAGTGGACTACATAGGCACAAACGGTACCAAACAGACTGGATTTTATCCCTCTGCAGGGCCTATGAAGTCAATGCAAATCATCCCTGTGGGAGGAATGCTGGGATGGGAACATAATTAGGATGGTCTTTTCCTTTCTTACTTGTCAAAGGCAAGACTCAATTTCCAAAGACCTGGATTTGGATAGATGACCCTAGGCAAATCAATTCACTTTACTTGAGACTCTGCTTCCCTTTCTCTGTGAATTAGAAATAATAATGACTTGCCCTTTCAATCATCATAGTGAGAAGAACAAAAGACTTTGAACCAGCGGATTATTTTCATTCCTGCCATCATTACATACCAGATCAGTGAGCTTGGGCAAATGTTTAATGACTTTGAGCCTCAGTTTTCTCTTGTGTAAAATAGGGATAATAATACTATCTTTGGTCACTTCATAAGGTCGTGATTAGAATCAACCAAGGGAGTACTAGGTAGCCTTTGGGATAGAAAACAAATAAGCTGCTTTTGTCTTAAAGCATTTATTGATTTATTTCTATATCGTCTCTTAAAGGGCTATTTATGTGTCCTGTTATACGTTGATCTCTGGCTAGGCTTCTGTGAAGACTTCCAGAATATAAGCTTCATTGTAATGCATATCACCACTCTGAGGTAGGGAACAAATGTTTTTATGCCTGTATTTTCAAAGAAGGAATGGGAGACTGAAAAAACTTTTG
>CM053581.1:57666622-57693216 GCA_028627135.1 Pseudochirops cupreus | reverse complement strand
TTAGCACCATGCAGGCATATTTATAGTGATTGTGGGTGCTATAAATATTGCATTGGCACTACAATCATATCTTTCCATATATTAATTTTCACTCCAGAAAAACATGCATGCACACATACATATTTGCATGGCCATTCATGTATCTGTCTATATCTATATCTATCTATCTCTATATATCTATGTACCTATATCTACCTATATATCTATTTCTTTATCTATATCTATATCTATATCTATATGGATATGGATATGTATTCTGAATATATATGAGTCACATCACTTTGCTTAGGAAAAGCATGTAGAAAGGCACTAAAATGGGAGGTATATTTGATCATACTTTGGATATCAACAGTTAAAGCAAGCTACTGATAATAGGGAGGAGGAGAAGGGCAGATAATTAACATTTTGATGTTAGCAGCTAGAAGTTATGTGGTGTGTGTTTCTTTTGTTGTCGTTGTTTACTTTTTGCTTTTTGGAGGGAGGAGGGCAGGGCAGTTGGGCTTAAGTGACTTGCCCAAGGGCCCATGACTAGTAAGTGTTAAGTGTCTAAGGCCTGATTTGAACTCAGGTCCTCCTGACTCCAGGGCCAGTATTCTGTTCGCTTGGTATGTGTTTCTGAAGAGCTAAATCAGAAAGGACTCCATCCCTGTGTTGGGGGAAGATATCTCTGAATGACATTATCCTCATTCCAAAGCCCTATCAATCAGCCAATGTCCTCAAACATGGAAAGATTGTATTGATATGGCGATATCGGTATCCTTCCCAACTCTCCTGAACTCCCTTTGAAAAAGCTTTCAGGTACCTTTTTAGGCCCAGAACCAGTGGGCTCAGGCTCTGAGTGTCCCCCAGAACTTGGCGTGCAGTTATGACTATTAGCGGACAGGAATTGGTAACAGATGCAGTCCGAAAACGCATCGTTGTTTTTATTATATTTGTTTTGTTCCGCCCTTGCAGGAAATGAGGGTAGATATCTGTACAGACCATATTTGTGTCCCTATCCCGGCATTCAGCATAAATAATACATATTCAGAGAAAGATGACAGAGCCATGAAATCATTTTTACTAGGTTGTCATAAATAACCCACCTCCCATTTGGAACAGCTACAGCAGCTGATGCTTCTGGATAAAGGAAGATGCAGCTTCAAAATATCCATTTCGATAGGAAGGAGATCATTCTTATTCGGCCAGTATGTGTTTCACCAGGTATGAATGTTTATATTTTTCTTCACTCTTGTTTCAAAACATCCCACCAAAGCATTTTCCTTGTAGAATGGTCCACTTTAAGTCCATTTTCAGGAATTCCTACTTCTTGTGGCAGCATTTCTTTTTTTGGTTCACATAACTGCTAACACTGGTTTGCCATTGATGAGAAGAGTTAAAGTGGAATCTAAATCATTTTCCCACTTGGTCATTGTGTTGGATGTGGCTGGCCTGGTAACATTAAAGTCTAAATGTTTCCTTGGCTTCTTGACTTGTGAAATCCAGGAACTTGAGGCATACTATGATCTTTAGGTCCTAGTAAAACACTTTCAAGGTGAAATCTAATCTGATAGCAACCAGGTAATACAAAAAGAAGTTCTGGTACACATAGCATTTGATGATGCTAGTCTTGCCCATGCCCAGGTGCTTGATCACCAGTAGTTTACAAAGATGTTCTCTTTGCTGGTTCTTCATTCTGCTTGCTCCCTGACTTCCTGACTGTTTCTCCAAATTGGCACTGAATACATGCCCAACCAAAGGGGCACAGTATTTTTCATGACATTCCTGAAATGACCAGGCTAGACTGGCATCTCATATTTGAGCCTAGAACAAAACGAGGCATCCATAAACCACCTAATGATTAACAAAAGGTTTACTTCACTAGAGTTGGGGAAGGATATTCAGAGAAGGAAAAGTATATTTATCAAAGAATAGAATATTGATTCAGTTGAATGCAGCTTCCCTATCTCTATGTTGTCCATTGTAACTCAAAGGTCAAGTTTCAGGCCCTAGCTAGGGCTCCTCTTGGCTTTTTGTACCCATGCAACCAAGTGATTCCAGCATCAACCTTCAGTCATCTGAGCCAATTAAGACTCAAGGAGAGTTTTGATGTATTTCAAGGAAAAAAAAAGAATTAGCCCATTCCTCATGGATAGGGATTCTGGTAGGTATTCCTACTACTATACTCCCTTAGCCTAATTCCAAATTCTTATAGTACAGGATTAAACAGCCTAATGCAGCTTGAAGATACATGGGAGCTAAGGAGAAATGTGAATCACCTAAGCATTGGCAGACTGACCACCAGGTGATGGCCAGAGGGAATACCCCAATCCTTTGTACAGCTATCCTGTGTATGACCAAAGGAGACACTGAAAGGGCCACTGTGGGGAGGGGAGGAGTTTATGGAGAATTTTATTGATTGAGTAAATGACTTAGACCTTATACTTTCTTGCTAGATACTTAATTCAAGTGACAAGCTGTCACCCCACAGGCTTAGTTAAGGCAACATACTAGCTGATTTGGTTACATTTCCCAGGTATCACTTTGGTCACATTTGGTTACATGCCCTGGTATCATTTGCTGGGTACACAGGGGTCATATACAAAAAAAAAAATCAAAAGAAAGAAAGCACTAATAACTTGAGTGATCAGGAAATGCCCTGTACCTGATTATGTTTTGAGCTAAGGATTGCAAGGAATAGATATGAGGAGGGAGTGCATTCCAACATAGGTAACCACCTGTTGTTTGTTTGTTTGTTTTGCTTTTTGTAGGGCAGTTGGGGTTAAGCAACTTGCCCAAGGTCAGACAGCTATTAAGTGTTAACTGTCTGAGGCCACATTTGAACTCAGGTCCTCCTGACTTCAGGCCTGGTGCTCTATCCACTGTGCCAACTAACCACCCTCAGGGTGACCACCTTTGTAAAGATACAGGGGAGGTAAATGGAGTGTCAAGTATGAGTATGGGTGGCAGGTTAACTTAACTAGAGGAATAATATAAATAAAATTGGAAATAAAGGCAGAAGCCAGAATGTGGATTACTTTAAAGATATGAATAAAGACATATTTTATGCTTGAAACAAATTGGATTCATTGAATATATTGTAGTAAGTGAAATGGTCAGATGCATGTTTTTAGAATATCATTTTGGCAACTGCTTGAAGGATGGATTGGAGGGGGAAAAGACTGGAAGAAGGTAGAGCAATGAGAAGGCAGTTATAAAAGACCATGGAAGAAGGAAGACCAATTTGGAAGCAATAATATTAAGTCAAGGAGAGAGTTGTTGAGGACCTGAACTGGGGAAGAGGGGAATAAGTGAAGAGAAGAGAGTAAGTGGGAAAGTTGTAGTACTGACAAGATTTGACAACTCATTTTGTGATGGGATTGAGCGAAAGAAAAAAATCAAAGAGTAGGTGATAGTTGGAAGTCTGAGTCATAAGAAGGGTGGAGATTGTAAATAGAAAAGAGAAATTTATAGGAGGGATAGATTTTAGAGAAAATATGATAATAATACTTCTTATATAACACTGACTGTCAGACACTGTGCTATGTGTTTTACAATGTTGTTGTTTTTGATCATTCTTTGTTCTCAAAGAGGACCAATGACATCAGGAGAGTGATATCTTGTCTTGCAAGTGAATTAGATTTAAGTGAGGCAGAGCTGGGCAAAGTCTACAGCCTCACTCTTTCCTCCAGAGTCACTGGAGTCCAGCAGTAAGACATAAGTCAGGATGACTGATGATGGCCCAGGACATAGTAGTAGACTTTGTTCTTTTTAGGTCAAGGTCTTTCCTGGGTCTCAGTGTGCCTAAGGCAACATCCATTCAGTAATTAAAGGCTAGGTAAGAACTGAGGCAAAAGATGACCCTAGTTTGCCTTCAGGAAAGAATCAATCTGGGAGGGAAAGACCCTCAGAATTTCTGGCCAGAACAGAAACAGTTGCTATTTACACTCTCTCTGAGACATCAAAATGAAAAAAAAAAAACAAACCATACAAACAAATAAAAAAAAAAGCAAGTGAGGCTTGGCCTGGGACCTATTATTGACCAATCAGTGAGAACTAGAGTGCTTGGGTATAAAGGCATAGTCAAGTAGCTCCATTTAAATACTAAATTATTTCTCAAAGTTTGTTGATGTCATTACTTGCAAATGAGTTGGATTTAAGCGAGACAGAGTTATGCAAAGTCATCAGCCTCATTCTCTCCTCCAGAGTCATTGGAGTCCAGTGGTAAGACATATGTCAGGATGACTGGTGATGGCCCCCATATCCCATCAATGCTCTGACTGGATAAGTTTCAAAATAGTGCTAGTCTTGATCATGTTTCTATAGGGACTGTTCATTTTTAGTAGTCACATCTTCATGTGAATTGTCCAGACCCTTCAATGAGACTCAACTTCATTGAGAATATTATTTCAGGTCTAGTCCTCCAAACCCCAGGATACCTTGTGAAGTAAAAGCAATCAAAATTTATATTCCTTTGGACAGACAACCCATGTGTAAAGGTATGACTCCGCACATGTAAGAAGAAAGGGAGGAGGGGAAGAATAGGAAAAAGAGGAACAAAAAGAGGAGAAGGAAATAGCAGCATTGTTTCTATGATTCCATCTCATCCTCTGCTGTCCTCCTCACCTTCTGTGAAGGCAAACTAGACCATCTTTTGCCTCAATTCTTACCTAACCTTTAATTAATGAATGGGAGGAGACAATGAGGCTGATGATTTTGCACAGCTCTGCCTCACCTAAATCCAATTCACTTGAAAAAAAAAGACACCATCCTCTTAACATAATCAGTCCTCTTTAAGAACAACAATCTGTGAGAAGTAGTAGCTGCCCCCATGGTGACCAACTAGCCAGTTTCAGTTGGGCTTTATAATAAATTATTTCATTTTATCTTCACAAGAACCCTGGGAGGTAGGTGCTATTATTATCCCCATTTTACAGGTAAGGATACTGAAACAAAGTGATTTCCCAAATGTCACACAGCTAATAAGTGTCTGAGGCTGTATTTGAACTCAGGTCTTCCTGGCTCCAGACTCGGCATTCTATCCATAACTGACCCAATATAATGAATTCAGTTTTGGACATGAGTCCAAAAATGTGAAAATGTTTTCATCTGTAAAATGTGTCAGGTTAAAAGTACTCTAAAGTCTTCTCTATTGTTACATTTTATGATTTGATAATTCTAGAAGCAAATATTTCATTTCAAATATAGGTTCCAATTTGAAGATGTGGATCATACTTGTTGAACCAAAACTGAAACAAAATGCTGGACATCAGAGCAATGTCTCACATCCCTAAAATACTTTGAGAATTATAAAGTGCCTTCCCCTCAAATAGGCTTTCTGGTAATTAGTGGAAATAAGATGTTTATTTAATGATTAGGAAGTAGACGTTAAATGACTTGTTCACAGTCAGAGATTTGGGTAATAAATTAAGAGAGCCTGACCCTGGACCAGGACCCATACCCCTATAGCACACTGTTAAAAAAAAAAAACAAAATTTGTGATCATATTGCCCAAGCCCCTTATTTTACAGCTGATAAAACCAAGTCTCAGAAAGAAATGGACCACCCAAGGCCACATATTTCATTGGGTAAAGAGTAAAATCCATAGTTTTATTTTATTGTCATATTGAGAGTATTAGCTTGGCTGCCTAGACTTGATTCCTAGTCCTGGCTCAGTCATTCATAACAAATCAGATGCCTTTAAGTAGGTCCTTTGATCTCTTTGTCTCTCAGTTTTCTACCAATAAAATGAAGAGGTCATACAAGACAATCGCTAAGGTACCTTCTAGAATAGACTTTCTGTGATTTCCAGCATCTTACCCCTTCCATCTTACCAGTTTTCCTTTTGGCTCTTTATGCCTCCCAGAATCTAGTGTTGAGCATATCATGGGCACTTAGCAAATATTTGTTCATCATGGGGAATATAGTCTACACCCTCCTAGGACCTTAACATATAAGGATATAACACAGTGGTTCTCAACCTTCCTAATGCCGTGACCCTTTAATACAGTTTCTCATGTTGTGGCGACCCCCAACCATAAAATTATTTTCGTTGCTACTTCATAACTGTAATTTTGGTACTGTTATGAATCGTAATGTAAATATCTGATATTCAGGATGTATTTTCATTGTTACAAATTGAACATAACCCACAGGTTGAGAACCACTGATATAACAGCTAAAACTTCAAGTAGGGGGTGGGTAGGGATTAGATAGAATATGTAGGTGGATAAATATGGACACAAACAGAATCATGGAATCTTATATACAGAACAAACTTTAGAAATATTATAATCTATCACTCTCATTTTACAGAGGAAGAACCTAAGAATTAGACAGTCATTCAACTGGTTAGATATGGAGCTAAGGAAAGAACCTAGTTGTCTGACCTCCCATTCCAGTATCTTTCCATGTCAGTGATGAGTAAGTCTAAAAGAGTTAATAGGAGCATTTTCTTCTCAGAGAATTTGTCGTTTGCCTTACACTGGTTCAGCACAAGATCAAATTCAAAGAGATTGTTAAACACCCTGCCCCTACTCTATGGTAACATGGAGTTCCAAGACCAATTTGAGGATTTTTTTAAAGAGACTATCATAAATAAGGTTGAAATATAACAAGAATGGAAATGTACCAGGGCTGTACCACTGTTCTCTGAATTATTGCTGTGACTTACTCAGTTCAAAGCATTTCTGAAAGGAGATGTACATTTCTACTATAGTGGAATTATGCTGCTCATAATAAGTATGTTTCAGAGCAGAAAAAAAACACGTTATCTCAGTTTATGAGGGGAAAAAAAGACATACAAACACAAGCCAAGTTTAAGAATAACTAATTTTCATATAGATTTCTTTAAGGGTTGCAAAGCACTATTTGCCTATCTACATATATATATATGCATATATACATATATACACACATATACATATGTATGTGTTTACGTGTGTGTAATATCATTTAATATTCATAGGCATGGTATAGATACTATTATTCTAATTTTACAGATGAGGAAACTGAGGCTGAGAAAAGGTAGGTGGCTTGCTCAAGGCTACAGAGTAAACATCAGAGGTAGGCTCAAATTTGGGATTTGTTCATTCCAAGTTCAAGACTATATCTGCTACTCCATAAGCCAGTATGATTTCAATAGACCAATATCAGAAGTTTCAAAAGATGATAGATTTAGAACTGGCAGATGAATTTAGAGATTACCTAATCCAATCTCTAGGGCAGCTAGGCGGCTCAGTGGATAGAGCTGGAGTCAGGAAGACCTGAGTTCGAATCAGATTTCAGACACCAGCTGTGTGACCCTGAACAGTTCACTTAACCTCTATTTGTCTTTATCTTGAGAAAGAAATAGCAAACCATTCCAAAATGTTTGCCAAGAAAACGCCATGGACAGGGTTGATGTGCTATGGTCCATGGTATCACAAAGGGTCAGTCACAACTGAACCACAAAAAGAAGCCCAATCTCTAATTTCACAGGTGAGGAAACTGAGACCAGGGGAGGTTAAGTGGATTGCCTAAGGTCACACAGAGGGTACTGTAAAAGGGAGGGCTTGAACATAGTTCTTCTCACTCCAAGTTCAGGACTCTTTTAATTTCTTTTCCTGATATATTTTCAAGTCAATATTTGAAAAGGCCAGTGATTTAAATTCCCCCACCCAGATATGGGCAATATAGGAACTTGTTTTCCTTGACTACACATATTTATTAAAAGACTTTTTTTCTCTCTTTTTTTCTTTGTTTTTTTTTTCTTTTTTGGAGGAGGAAGTAGAGAAAACAAATGTTTCTCAACCAAAAAACAAAACTTAAAAAAAATCTCTTCACTCATCCACCCAAGGATCCTACTGAAAGGAAAACTGTCCCTTTGGGGAGAAAGGAATAGCAAAGACTAAGTATTACAAATCAGAATTACAAAGTATTTCCTTCACAGAACTTTTGTTCAGTCATCTGACCTCTCTGTCCTTCAGGTTGTGGTGGAATTTAAGGGCAAAAGTGATGGACTGGATTCATGCTCAGGTGTCCATTGGGTGAGATGTCTTCTGAGATCTGAAATTCTGTGATTCTATGAGGGCACAATGCTTGATCTGGGAAGGAGTAGAGCTAGATGGAGAGCCAGTCTTTCCATGTCTGAATTTCTATCACATTTTATCATGATATTATTATAACTAGTTAAAGGATGGAATAAATTGAGGCTCAATAAAGCAAATGCATCTGTGTTTTTCTTTTTATTAGTCTGGGGAATCTATCATTTCCTCCTGAAGCTAGCAATATCTTAGGATGGATTAATGTAGTAAGGTTCATAAGGAGGAATGAAAGACTCTCATTGTCCTCTGCCTTGGTCAAACCAAATATCTAGACCATTTTCAGTTCTGAGCACCGAAGGACAAGTTGGAATGTTGCTGTATGACAGGGAGGCATGGTAGTTTTGGAAGAATTAAGAACTTAGTATCATACAGAACACAATAGAGAGGGATATATGATGGGTGTACTTAGCTACAATATATAACTGATAAGGAATCTTAAAAATGAACAGGATGTCTTCAAGGAAATTTATGATGGGAAGAGAAGGTAGACTGGTCATATAGTGAGGGAAAAGATTATGCACATTTTTGGAAATGGTGGAAGGAGAATACTTTGCTTGATTATACCTATTTGTTATGAAGGTTTTTTTTTTTAATTGATTGGTTGATTTGTTGTTGTTCATTTGGCTGGGGGTGGGGACTGGGGGGAAGGAGAGAAAATTAGCACTTGTTACCTGAAAATATAATTTAATGTATGTGTATATGTGCGTAAACATTCTATATATATATGGATGGATGGATATGTGTATGTACATGTGTATTATATATGTATATGTGTATATATATACACATACATATATATGTATACACACACACACACACACACACACATATATATATATATATATATATATGTATATGTATATATGTATACATATCCCTGCCTCAGTCAGAAAATTTGTGTGAAATTGATGCTATAAGTATGATAAGGCAATAGAGATTTTGCTAAGGCATAATATTTACAGGTGGGTAATAGCACCATTCTGAGGACTTTTTCTCCCTTTCCAGGCCCCATCTTGTGGTCACAGAAGTCACATTTTTAGGGTTTTTCTCCTCTTTTTGATAGGGTATATACCTTGTAGTATCCCAGAAAGCTTCATTCCCACATGACTATAGCCCTAAGAGATCCTACCCTCCCGATTTCACACTGTTGCCATTTGTCCTGTATACAAAAACTGATAGTTATATTTTTATATGATACAGATGATCATTTGCTGATATCTACACATTACTGTATTAAATGAGTTTGGGCAAGTCATTTAACTTCTCTGCTTTCATTTGTAAAATGAGGGAGTTAAATTAGATGACCCCTGAATTTTATTCTAAATCAATGATTCTATGAATACTTTTCCCATTTCCTAATAGTCTCTTGGTTTTGGTTATCTGGCATGGCATCTTTTTTCTCCCCCTTTATTGTGTATACTCTCTGTTGTTCTTTCTCTCTAACTCTGTTAATTACCACTAATTATTGGGACCCTCTAGCCACATTCCACTATTTTCCCCATATGCCTGACTGAAGCAGAAATTTAGAGCAACAAAGATAAAACAGGAGACTCTGCTTTTACATAAAAATATACTGGACAATTTTGTCAATTGCCACTGACCAGTAGATAAGGCAAACTAATCAAAGCAGCAATGGATCATAAAAGAGAGAAGAGGCAAATTATTCTCATTGTCTCAATCCATATCTCCCCTTAGAAGCCAGTGGAGACATCCCTAGACCCTAGATCAAGGAACCCTGAGAAAGGTGCCTCCCATCCACATTTCAGATCCGACTTCTAAACTTCAGAGAATCCGTCCAGCGGAACTGACTGAGTTGAGTTCCAACCAAGCCATTGCCTCTATGGATGCTGCAGCTGCAGCTACTGAAGACACAGAAAAGAAAGTAAAGTTCTTACAACTGAATGTCTTTTGTGCAGTATTTATTCATAGATATCTGAATCTATTTGCTAGATCTGGAAGCCATATTTCCTTCTACTGTTAATGTTTCCTCTATTGGTTTATCTGCTTATCCTCAATGTCTTTAAGGGTTTTTTTTCTTTCTTGAGATTTTTGCTCATTTTACTCTTCTTTCCTCCCTTATTTCCCTTAATGCTTATTTTCAGATTTTTTCCCTTGATAATGGTTTCCCTGAAGGTTAGATTTCAAGGCATCTCTGCCTCCTGTCATGCTAAGCAATTCATGGTTTGCCAAGCTAAGTTTCTGCCCTAAGTGACCTTTGGGGAGAAGAATTGGGCCCAATTGGACGCTGGTTTAGTGGAATGCCAGATGGTCCCCCACCCCCACCCCAGTATCTTATCCCATTTTCTCTATTCCTCAGTTATCTGGCCTGGCAATATAGTGTGGCCATGGTGGTGCTATTGAAACCTGAGTTGATTTCTAGTATTTGAAGTTTGGATTTCTAAGGTGTTGGGAAAAGAAGAGGGTTGGGGCATAGGGTTGAGCTCTATTATAAGCCCAGACACATGTTCTACCCCCTTTTCCTCTGTTCCTCCACTCTCTTGCAAAAGGTCTATTATAGCACAGAGTGTTTCCATGGGATTGGGAATAGAGGCCTAGACAAATTTCTGCAGTTTGAAGATTGGATCTCCATGGCACTGGAAAGAGGGAGACTCATGGTAAGGAAAAAAAATCCTAAATAAAATGATTACCACCTCCCTTGCCACTGTACCCTAAGGATACCTAGGTCTTTTAGTTTTACTTGCAGCTGAATCTTATTCCATATATTGTCTCCCCCATTAGAAGCTAAGTTCCTTGAAAGAAAGGGTTATTTTACTTTTCTAGAAAGCCTAATTGCCCACAAACATGTTTCAGAGAATCTCAGAATGTCAAAATGAGAAAAGGCAATTTTAGCCTCACATGTGCCTTGAAAGAAATTTACTCTAACACTGACCCAACAGGTGTTTATCTAGCCTTTATTTGAAGACCTTCAGTTAGGGGGGTCCCTGACAATGCATGGCATTGTCAGGTATCATATCAAAATAGTAGCAATTATAATTTGGGAGAAAACTGTGGTGTAGTAGGGAAAAATAGGACCGAGTATAAGGGTCTCATCATTCTAATTCTGGCCCTCCTATGAGCTAGATTGTGACCTTAGGTAGGTCACTTAACCATGCTGATCCTCAGTATCCTCATCTGCTTAATGATGGAGTTAGATTAAAGGATATGAAAAATCCCTTCTGGTGCTGACATTCTGTGTCTGAAAGTCTCAACCAAATCTAACATTTTATGCTTTTATGATTGTATTATTCTAATTCTCCACCAAAAATCCTACACTTGTGACTCACTATAACTCAAGAAATTCATTTACTAAGACCTGGAGGGATCGTAGGATATATTAGTAGAGAGTGCACTTTAATAGTTGAAATCACAGATCTTTTGAAGGATGGTAATTACTACTCTGCTAAAAAGAAAAAAAAAACACCTTAACTAAATAGAACAGAAGTTTTAAAAAATGGAACATATGGTGCTATTGGCTGAAGAATGCTGAGAACTTGGTAAAAATATGGCTATAGCTGCATTATTGAGCTACTAAATAATTTAAGCATTCTTTGTGTATTTAATAAGAATATTTTGAATAGATGGCATTTATATAGAATTTTCTTGTTGCAAAGTAGTCATATGCAGTACTTACTTGATCTTCATAAGCATGTTGAAAAGTGTCTAGGAAATATGAAATTTCTATTTGATAAATTAAGAAGCAGTGTTAGGGAATGGTCTTCTGATTCCCCAGTTCAATGTCTTTTCCACCATGGGCAGCACAGGGTAGGAGAATGCACCAGTTTGCTGTTATTCAGTCGTTCTTAGCAATTTCCTAATTTTCCTGACCCCATTCAAGGTTTTCTTGGCAAAAATACTGAAGTGATTTGCTGTTTCCTTCTCCATCTCATTTTACACAGATGAGCACCCTGAGGCAAACAGGGTTAAGTGACTTGCCTACAGTCACACAACTCGTGAATGTTGGAGGCCACATTTGAACTCAGGAAGATGAGTGTTACTTCCTGACTCCAGACCTAGCAGCCTATCCACTGTACCACCTAGCTGCTTCAGAATACACTGGGCTGAGCACTGGAGGATATGTTTGAATATTGGTGGTCTGGGCCTCAGTTTTTGCATCTGTAAAATGAGAGAGATGAAGCAGTCCTAAAACCTATAAGCTCTGACACTAGTGAAGGGAAAGACCATTTTTTAAGCACTTATTATGTTCAGACACTGTGCAAAGTGATTTATAAATAGTATGTCCTTCACAAAAATGCTACAAGGTAGGTGTTATTATCTGCATTTTACTGTTGAGGAAACTGACGCCAATAGATGATAAATGACTTGCCCAGAGTCACACAACTAGTAAGTATCTGAGAAGAGATTTGAATTCAGGTCTTCCTAACTCCAGGATCAGCACTCTATCCATTATACCACCTCAGCTGCCTACACTGGGACTTGGTTACAGCATTTAGTGGCTTAAGAATTATATTATTGGCTAAGAAATTAACATAATGTCCAACTGAATGACAATAGCATAATTTCTAACATTTGTTCCTTGCCTTTGAATTTTAAACAAACATGCTCTACCAGATGCACCTGGGTGGGGAATCTTACTGAGTTTCATTGTTCAATAAGAGGAATAAAGTGAATTGTCCAGGAGGGCATGATATATAGATGTAGCTGTCTGGAGCAATGTGAATTCTAAGAAACTCATTTCTCCAATGTGATAATTGCTATTTATTCTATAGGCTAGCACATGACATATCATCATTAAAGGAGCTCCTAATTCTCCTTTTATTATTAACCACACTTTTCAATTCTTTATCGACCACAAGAAAGACTATTTTCTTTTTCACAACATCAATAGAAAAGCTAACTCGAGTTTGCTTTAATAGAAATTAATCTCAAAGCTATTTCCACATTTTTAGAGGTAGCTCATTTGAAAACTTCAATGGCTGCAGTTAGGGATGGGATCTGCCTTCCAATGGCTACAGAAAGTGAGAGCTAGATATAATAAAGACAAAACCACATACTTATAGTTGGAAAGGATCCAAGAAGCCATATAGTCCAACCTATCACCCACAAAGGATTTCTGCCTCTACTTAAAGATGTCCAACAAGGAGACCCACCAAACAGCCTCTGGTCCATTTCAGTTTGTGGTAGCTCTAATTGTTGGGGAGTTTGTAAGGGGAGGGGAATTTTTTTCCCCACATCAAGCCTAAATATGCCTCTTTTTAACATCTACCCACTGCTCTTAGTTGTGCCTACTGGGGACAAGCAGGATATAACAGCCTAAATACTTAAATGCATCTATCATGCTCCCCTTCCTCATCAAAATAATGTTGTTGTTGTTTTTTCTTTCAGAAAAAAATAACTCCGGCTCCTTCAGTCACCTGTACACAACTTGGACTCAATCCTCTTCACAACCTCTTGTGTTGTGAATGCTTTCCAACTTACCAATGCCTTTCTTAAAGAGTGATTCCTAGAATTCAGTGCAATTCTCTAGATGTGGTCTGACCAGGGCAAAATACAGAAGGACTTTTTGTCTCCTTCTTCCTGGAAACTGTAATATTCTTCATGCAGCTCAAGATCTCATTAGCTTTTTTGGCTGCAAAATCACAGTGCTGACTCATGTTGAGCTTATATGAGTCCACTAAAACTTCTAGTTTTATTTTCTTGTTTTATTTTGTTTTAGGACAAACTGCTAACTAAACGTGCATCCACAAATCCTATACTTATGAAATTGTTTCTAGTGGCTGGCACTCATACAGTACTGTAAGGTTTAAGGCTTGCAGAGAATTTAACTTAATGTCATGAGTCAATCACCACTCCCATCTAAGTGATCCTTTAGGTCTAGTTTAATCTCCATTTTACAAATGAGCAAACTAAAGCTCAGAAAAGTTAAGGGGCTTATACATAGTCACAAAGCTTGCAAGCATTATGGGCAAAATTCTATCGCTAGTCTTCCTGATTTCTTATCCACCAATGCAATATTCACAGTACCGACTGCAACTGTGAATATGCTGGCATAGTGCTCAATCACAAAATATGGCAGACTCTCCATATAGAAGACAGAAGCAAAACATTTATTCAAACACCAGAAAACCAAATCCCAACAACTAGGAAACCAAATCTATCATAGCAACATAGAAGTCAATATACCACAATGCATCAGAGAGTCATGCCATCTTTTAGCCTTCCCACAAACCGACACTCATGAGCCTACCTGTCTCCCTGTTTGTGTCCTTCATCTCTAACTGTTCTGACTGCCAGCTTCCTGTGGGCTCTGCTCCATCCATCAGCAAACTCCTCCCACCACACACTCCATATGATTACATTCAGCCTAGTAAGGGGTAGGGAACATCTTCAAAGCAAGGAAGGTCTTCAAATTCTCTTAGGCTTATTAAGGGGCAGGGAAGATCTTTGAATTACCATTACCATGACAGTGTGCAATCCACCCTGGTAGACTGCTGCTTCACCACAGATCCCTAGAAAATCTCTTGCCAATTCCTCTTACCTGATAGATAAGGAAACTGAGAGTGAGAGAGAGGAGACTCAGCTCAGGTTTTATATGCAATCAAGTCCTCAGGTGGGAATTGAGAAAATTATTATTACTCTAGGCCTAGTATTTTTTTCTTTGCAGAAAGCAGGCTCATCCATCAGAAGAGAGTCTGGTACCATAGTTGCAAAACCAAAAAGGACTTTTCAAGTCTTATGGTCCAATCCCATTATTTTTTACGGCTGAGGAAACTGAGGTTCAGAGCGTTTATGCAAGGGAGTTAGTGTCAGAGCTAGACAGTGAGCTGATGACAATGGATAGAGCACTGGATTTGAAGACACCAGAACCTGAGTTTAAATCCTACCTCTGACACACATTGGCTCTGTGACTCTGGGCAATATAACCTGAACCTCCCACCTGTAAAATGGAGAAAATCACAGTACTTATCATCCAAGATTGTCATGAGGCTCAAAATAAGCCTTAAAGTATAATGTAGGTGCTAGTTATTGTGGTCATTCCAACTTAAGACCCTCCATCTCCAGATTCAGAACTCATTCTGAATCACTCTGAATCATTCTAAATCACTCTGCTTCCCTGGTCATAAAACCAATCACCATTTATCAGGTGTTTGTATTGTGTCAGGATCTGGGGACACAAAGACTGAAAAAAAAGACCCTGCCTTTAAGAAGCTTACACTCTATTGTAACATAGTTCTGGCACTAATTAGTGTTAGTTATCATCCAAAATCACTCCAAGACTTCAGAGCTAAAATCCTTGAGAAAAAGTGCCCACACTAGGTATTTCCACTTGTTCTCCTTTCACTCTCTTCTAAACTCTCTGCAATCTGTGCTGTGCCTGAAACTGCTCTCTCCAAAGTTACCAGAGATCTCTTAATTGCAAACTCTTAAGGTATTTTCTCAAACCTGATCCTTCTTGACTTTTCTGCAAACTTTTCACACTTTCTCCTTCTGGGTGTTTTCTCCTCACTTGGTTTCTATGCTACTGCTGTCTTTGTATTCATACAGTCAGAACCTTAGTTCAGGCACCTTTCACCTCTCACCTGGATTATTGCAATAGCCTTCTGGCTGGTGTCCCAACCTCATCTTTCTCCAATCCAGGCTATCCTGTATTGAGCTTTTAAGCTATTTTCCCCCCTAAAGTATAGGGTCTAATCATGCCACCCTCCTAGTTAGTAAACTTTAATGATTCTCCATTAATTACCCCTGAGATCAAATATAAATTCTTCTGTTTGGCATTAGAAGTCCTTTACTTGCTCCCTTCCAACCTTTCTAATTATTTCATACCATACTCTACTTTCCAGAAGTACTGGACTAATTGTAGTTCCTTGAACATGACTCTCTATGTCCTATCTCAATATCTTTGTAGATATTGTCTCCCAGCCTAGAAGATTCTGTGCCCTCCCTTCTACCTCTTACTTTCTCTCATTTCATTTAAAATTCAGCTTAAATTCCACCATTTTCAAGAAGCCTATTCTGGTCCCCCCAGATGCCTTTATCTGTATTTCCAGTAGTTAGAATAGTACCTGCACTATGTTGGTGCTGTTCAGTTATTCAGTAACGTGTGACTCTTCGTGACTCCATGGACCATAATGCCCATGGAGGTATATTGGTAAAAATACTGGAATGATTTGCCATTTCTTTCTTCAGAGGTGAAATAATTTGCCCAGGATCACACAGTGAATAGGTGTCTGAGACCGGATTTGAATTCAAGTCTTTCTGACTCCAGGCCTAACACTCTATCCACCGAGCCACTTAGAGGCTGACTACCTAAAAACACTTAATAAATGCTTACTGATTTGCTGATTGATCAGTTTGACCTATAAAAGGTAATTCTTTATTGGCAAGAACACTGAATCTGAAAACAGAAGACCTTGGTTTGAGTACTGGACCTAGGGAATACTAGTTATGTAAGACAAATCAATTTCTTATGCTTCAGTTTTCTTATCTATGAAATGGTGATAATCCTACTTGTACTACATTCTTCAGGGTATTGTTAGTCTGAGAGCCCTCTGTTAATCTCTGCCAAAGCATTATATAAAAGTGAGTTATTTGTCTTCTTCTTATTATGAACACAATTTTGGTTTAGACACAGGGTCTCATGAAGGTCAACAATTTATATTATAGCATGTCATACCAACTGTTCTCTTGGACAGTGTCACTGAGGAGAAGTTCCTCCACTAAAGTCTACCCCTAATGCATCACTGGGGATATGAAAGCAGCCACAGGTTCTTAAAAGTTATGGCAATGGGTTTCAAGTTCTGACCAATGCCAAGAAACCCTGACAAAAGGCTGTGTTGTGTGTTGAACACCCAAGGATGATACTACCTATGGTGCAGAGAAACTCATCATCTGAAGATTGGCATGAGGGTATGGAGAGAGGAAGGGAGTGAATGTTTTGACTGAAGAAACTCCTGAAACCATCTATTTAGCTGCATAAGGGCTATAAATTGTGTAAGAAGCAGGGCCAACCACTCTGATGAATTCATGGAACCTGGGAATATTGAAATGAGCCAGTGTGTGTTGACAGTAAAAGTCCCCTCTACCTAATTCAACAAATGCAAAGTAGACTGAGTTTGAGAGATTATTTGATCATGCATGATAAAACAAAATATTCCTGGTACTAATAAAGGCTTACTTTCTGACCTGCACATAAAAAGTGTGCAGATCAAGTGACAATCCAGGCAATTCGTCCTCAAAGAACCCCTACAGAGGCAGAACTTTTCTAGAATAATTTCCGCTGTGCCAGAAATGCAAATGACCTAAAAGGACCAATGTCACTCAGAAAGTTTAGTCTTCTATAGCTAGCCTTTCTTAGGATGACATTTAAATATGACAGACAATTGATGGGGATGGACGCTTCAGCCGAGGTTGACAGAAAGAACAGGATGCTTCAGGAAGGAAGGAAACATCTATTGAGATGACAGTAATGAGGAACTATTTGTCTCGTTTGCTTTGCATTTTGAATTTTTTACTATGGGTGTCCCAATATGTGAATATATATATGTATATGTATATATACAGATATATGTGTGTTATGTGCATATTTGAATACACACGTACATGTATTATGCCTATATGCATACCTATGTGTATACATATGTGTGCATATATACATGTTGTATTACACACATACATATATATGCATATTCATATATGGAAATATATTTCTATATGTGAAAATAGCCAATTTAAAATACATGGCTATAAGTACGCGTGTTATATAGTTTTGATTGGCTATTTACCGCTTTAGGTACTTATTAAAAATTAAGAAGCAGTGTAACTACAATGCACAGCACAATAGAGTCAGGAAGGCATGAGTTCAGATCTCACATCAGACTCTAATTATCTGTGTGACCCTCAGCAGGTCACTTATCTTCTCAAACTATTCTTCTATTAAGGAGGAATAATAATAGCACAAGTTTGTTGTGAGGGTCAAATGAGAAAATGTATATAAAAATTAATGTACCTTAAAGTGCTATATGAACATGAACAATTAGTATTAATTAATCCTTCTCTATGGTCCTTATTTGAGAAGAAAGGGCCCTGAGTTCTCAGAAAGAATGCTAGTAAAGAGCAAATCCTGACAGTTTCTACTACACTGGACAGGATCTAAGATCTAAAAACAAGTTTCTCTCTCTGTCATCTGAGGACCATTCTAGGTCTGGGTGGATAGGCACATTGGGAAAAGTTGGACCACAGGGAGATGAATTTCTTTGACATCCATCATCTCTGAAATATCTATGCGTGGAGGAATTATCATCTCCACTGGTGGGGAGAGATCACCTACATTCATGAAATCACAGATCTTATGAATTTTGAAAGTATGGTAATTACTACTTGGCTTTTAAAAAAATACTTAACTAAACAAAATGAAAGTTAAAAAAATAAGACCATATGGTGCCTTCATTGGTAGGGTGCTCAGAACTTGGAGAAAATACGGAGGTTGCTGCATTATTGAGAATATACACAACTCAAAAAAAAAGATTAGTAACTTTTCTGCACACTTGCAAATGAATGTATAAAGGAATGCATTTAAAAAGCAGTTTTTAGAGTTTACTAAACCAGGATGATCCAAGTTCAAATCTGGTCTCTGGATCTAGTACTCTGCCCCATCTAACTGCTACTGTTCAAAGAAGTGGCAAATAGTATGAAAAGAAATAAGATGACTTACCCAATTCCTATGGTGAATTCTAGGGTTTGGTAGGTCAAGTCATTTGTCCCCCAAATCAGCAATCTGCTCATTGGGGCGTGCTTTCTCAGTACAACCTCTCAGGGTTGATATCACAATTAATAGTCTAACCTTCATCATTGCACTTAGCTTTTAGTACTCCATTAGTTATTGTAGTGAATGTATAACAATGAATGCAAATGTTGATTTCTTTGGAATACTTTAGGTGGAAACCCCATGTTATCCATATAAAATCAAAGAATGTCAAATTTGGAAGGCATCTCAGAGACCATTGAGTGCAATTTAAAGGCCACATTATACATGAGACCTTTCTCAATCTCTTTTCCCCAACCCTCTCCTTCCCATATTAGTACCTTGCCTCCAAGATTATCTTCCATTTATATTCTATATGTCTGATATGTACTGGGTGATTGTTGTTTTTGGTTTACATGTTGTCTTCCTCATTAGACTATGAGTGTGAGCTCTTTGAGGGTAAAAGCTATTTTTCCCCTTATATTTGGGTACCCAGTACTTAACACCATGTTTGGCACATAGTAATCATTTGATAAATATTTGTTATCTGAAAAATTAAAAAAAAAACAACTTTGCGCTTGAATAAGAATCCCCTTTGCCATGTCCCTGACAAATAGCTATTCAGCATCTGATTTTCTAAATTCAGCAATGGGCAACTCATTATTTCCTGAATGTGATCCATCAGGACGGAATTCTAGTATGGCTCAAATTATTCAGAAGATGGTTAGGGTCCATTTGTTCCTTTGATTTTCCTTAAGTCAAGCCAAAATTGCTCCTCCATACCTTTCAGCCGTTGCCCTTAGTTCAGTCTTCTGATGTCAAACAGAACAAGTAAACTCATTGTCTCAAATGAGACTCTCTCAAATGTTTGTAGCTTGTGATTATGCCTGCCCTTAAGTATTCCCTTCCTCAGGCTTCCTTTGACTCATTCATCAGTGTATGGTCTATAATCTCCTTGCTATCCCGATCACCTTGGATGCTGTCTAGCCTTCCAATGTTGATCCTTAAAAAAAAAGAAAGAAAAAAAATTGTAAGCAGAAGTGAAAACATTGGTCTTCTTTATAAATTTTTACAATTTTTAATGTAGTGTTGCTTTTTAAAATCGAAAAAAACATTCATAGTATGAGGATAGTTGAAGGGAATATATGTATATATGTATGTATAAGAAGGTATAAGTGTGTTTATATGTGTGTGTGTACATGTATACATAGTAGGCAGTGGATGAAGGGATATCTAAAAAACAAAATTAAGAGGTGAGAGAGGAATATATTGGGAGAAGGACAAAGGGAGAGATAGAATAGGGCAAATTATCTCATATAAATGAGTTAAGAGAAAACTGTTACAATGGAGAGGAAGAGCAGGAAAGTGAAAGGGAATGGATCAACCTTACTCTCACTGTATTTGGCTTAAGGAGTGAATACCTTACACACTCAACTGGGTATCTTACCCTACAGGAAAATAGGGGAGAAAGGAATAAGAGGGAGGATGATGGAAGGGAAGGCAGACTGGGGGAGAGGGTAGTTAGAAGCAAGCACTTTTGAAAAGGGACAGGGTCAAAGGAGAAAATAGAATAAGTGGGGGGCAGGATAGGATGGAGGGAAATATAGTTAGCCTTTCACAATATAACTATTATGGAAAAGTTTTGTGTAACTACACATGTACAACCTGCATTGAATTCCTTGTCTTCCCAGTGGGGGTAGATAAGGGGTGAAGAAAGGAAAGAATCTGGAAATCAAAGTTTTAAAAACAAATGTTATTTTTTTTAATTGCTTTTTTACATGCAACTGGGAAATAAGCTATACAGGCACTTGTGTATGGAAATCCATCTTACCCTAATAGAAAGTTAGAGGGTGAAGGGGGAGGATATAAGAGAGAACAGATTGGGGGAAGGGGTATTCAGTAAGCTTGCTATCTTGGGATGGGGCTAGGGAAAAGACAGGGAGAAAATTTTTAACTCAAAATCTTATAGAAATGAATGCTGAAAACTAAAAATAAATAAATTGAAAAAACCATTCATGTATTAATTTAGCAGATATCTATTAGGTACTTTCTATATAGAAGACCTTCTGCTAAGTATTGTGGGAGATATAAAGATAAATAAGACATAGTCCCTGAGCTCAAGGACTTTATAGTCTTGTAAGAGAAAGAACGTACGAATGTAAATAATTATGTTCATAAAATAAGTAAGTATAAAACAAATGAGAATGTGGTTTGTGAATAAGAGCAGCATGAAATGCTATAAAAATCACAGAATGTTAGATCCCCAGAAAGATATTATTGTTGTTCAGTCATTTTCAGTTGTGTCTGACTCTTCATGACCCCATTTGAGGTTTTCTTGGCAAAGATACTGGAGTATTTTGCCATTTCTTCTCTAACTCAATTTACAGATGAGGAAACTGAGGTAAACACGATTAAGTGACTTGCCTAGGGTCACATACAGGCCAGATTTGAACTCAGGAAGATGAGTCTTCTTATAGTAAATTAGTGGGACAGCTGTGAGTCAGACTTTGACCATTTGATTCAGCCTAATAGTCTTTCAATTTACCTCATTTCTTTGCAAATGTTGCAACCATCACTTCTAGCTTTCATTGATCCTATAAGGGCAGAATAGGGCAAAAAAAATGAAAATGGAAAAATGTTTAATCCCCATTCACCCACACATTACACTATTGCCATATAAATCCTTTTATGTATAGGTGATCTATCAATCGATAAGCATGTATTAAGCACCTTTCCTATGCCACACACTTTTGTATTGGACTACAAAGACTGAAGTTAAATAACTCTTGCCCTCAAAAAGCATACATACTTTTAGGGGAGACAACAAAATACATACTTGCTCACATCCCTTCTCTGCCTAAAATCAAACCATGGATACCCATTGAACAGATACAAACTTCTAAATCAGGAATTCAAGGCCTTCTATAATGTAGTACCAAACTACCGTCCTAGCCTCATCTCACAACATTCTCCACAATGTCCTATGATCTAGGGAAACTGGACGTAAGTAGGTATGCCTTATGATAAGACTATGACTTTGTTCACAACATTCTCTGTGCTTGCAATGTCCTTTGTCCCTTCCCTTTGCTTGTTGTGGCTGAATTCAAGTATTGTTTTCTTCATGAAAACTTCTCTACTACCTTCAGACATTATTGACCTGCTTGACTTCAGATAAGACTTCTCTTTCATTCTTCTGAGATTTTTATCATTAATGATTTGATGTCAGTCGTTTATTTTTAAATGTTATTGCCCTCTTAGGTCTTTGTGGGTAGGATATGTGTCTTCTCTAAACTTTATGTATTCCCTTGAGTCATAAATATAATTAGTAATTAGCTTACTATTATTGAACGAAAGAATTGATACACAGGTCAGATAGCATTCTATCTATTTGGAAGAAACCACTTGATTGTAGATCTCACTTAAGAAAAAGCAAATAGATGCATATAGGGTTTGCTTGAATGACTGTTGTTGCTCCATTTTAATTGAAAATTATATATGTATGTGATATATTGTTTTTATTGAAACCTATTGCAAGATTTATTGCAATTACATATAATTCACTTATTTTTATTGCAGTCTGCCATCCCAACAATCTCCTGAAGAGGTGAGAAACTGATTTCACATCCAAAAGAAAACTAAGGGTAGTAGATTCCGCTGTATATTATTCACATTGCTAAAACAACATCTTTCTTCCAGCTCAGTGCACTGTTCTCTAAAGTCATGCTCATGTTATCTGATACTGGGCAAACAGCAATCTGTAAATTTTTAAAAGGCATTTTTGATGCCCACAATTTAAAAAGAGTTTTCTATTTTTTTTTTTTGCTTTTTACCAAAGATTAGCATATTTCCCCCTTTCTACCTCCTTAAAAGACTTCCAGTTTCATGATATGAAAAAAATGTCTCCAATATCAGAAAAACATCAAACAAATTTGTTACCAGGGCTGATATGGAATTCATTTTTTAAAAGCATGAATAACTAGTACATTAATCCATAATATTACTGCAGATATAGTCAAAAGGTAGCAGAAATAACACTAGCTCATACGACTGTAATGTTTTAGAGGTTCCAATATGTTGTTCTCACACTAGCCCTATAGTTCCCATATACATTCTCTGCATTTCAGATATGAGTTAGCTGAGACTCAGAAAAGTGAATTGATTTGCCTATTGTCATATGCTTAGGAGAGGCATTGGCAATAGGATTTGAACTCAGGTCTCCTGACTCCAGGTAAGATAGCCCGTAACAATACCCTTTCCCTTATACTTTGCTTATTTGGTTTGGGATCAGCAGACTGATTTCCAATACTGCCTTTAATCTTAAATAATTGTGTAATAAATGACAATTTTACTTCTCCAAGACTCAGTTTCCACATCTGTATAACAAACAAACAAACTTGTGCACTACCTATTCATTGGATTACTATGAGAAACAAATTTGGTGATTTATCTGAAGTGCTTTATAAACCTATTGCGACGTATAAATGTCAGCTATTATTATAAGATCAGCCAAAATGTTTCCCATGTGATGTTTTCTGTGCAAAAGGGAATAAAATAAACCCATATGAAATGAAGTTGGGCATAACTTACTGTGAGTTTCATTAGAGCATTAAATTCTAATGTGTCAGGGTATCAGTCACATAGAACTCTCAGTTAATATTCGCCCCAACTGGCAAGTACAACACAACTCGGAATGTAATGCCGCATCCATCTCTGTTAGTGCATCTGTCAGCCTATATCAGCACACAGTTTTTAAAAAGCTAAAAGGAGGTATCAGCAAGATAATAAATGCTTAGTGGTATACAAATGTAGGATGGGACTCTTTTCTTTTTCTCAGTTACAAATGAACAAGGCACTGTTCTTCAGTATAAACATTTTTGGCTGTAAAAGTCTGAGGACACTAGCAAAGGATCAGCAACTTCCAATTTACAAAGTGCCAAGCTATCTCTTCTATTAACATTCTTCCCAAGTTGTTTGTGAATTCTCTCTTCAATGTTATTGTTATGTGGGGTTTTTTTTTCTGTTCATAAGTATCCCTTTCAGTGCCTTTACTCCCACTGAAGGACTTTACCCCCATATACCCATCCCACCTTGACCCACTTGGCATGCAAACCTTTATTGCATGGAGTCAGGTACAAATTTCTGCAAGAAATATAAGAAAAACTTCACCTCACCATCAATCATCTGAAAGATAGAATGACAAGGGTAGAAACAGTAGACATCTTGATTTTGTATCTTATTTCCAGGTGTCAGAAGTAGAATTAATGGGCCGTAGAAAGGTGCTTGAGAGAGAAAGTTTTTGATCCAGAATATTCAAATATTTGAAATAGATAGGTCTACTTAAATGACACAATTCTGTACAGATTGAATGATGACTTGTGAAAATTGCTGGGTGGCAAATCTATAAGGCAACTTTAGTTCTGTGCTTTTCAAGTTCCTTATTTGACTTTTCATGTTTACAGAAAAATTAAACCCCTCTGATCTGGTTTCAGCCTTATGTGTGAAACTGCTTACTCTAATATTTCAATAATTCAAAGATCTGTGATTTCATATGTAGGCAACACAAATTTCTACCTTCTCTCCACTTTAATAGATAATATTCACAAGTTGTTGTGGCCCAACTAGAGATGATTCTCTATAAACTCATCTAGATTTATCTTCTGATGGGAGATATACAGAACCAGAACTAGTCTTCCCACCACACCATAGTCCATGGCATCTCTCCTTTAATCTCTTCAATGTTTGATACTGGCTCACATGTGACAGTCAACTCCAGATCCACATGGATTTGTGTGAATGATTAATGGATCTCATTTGGATTAAGCCCCCATTGTTCCACTGGGAATCTCTAAGATTGTCTAAATTCATTTTGCACTAGGCTAGCAGACCAGACAATGAACATGCATTTTAAAAGTAAAACATTTAATCGGGACTAAATTAGCAAAGGAACTGGGAAAACAATCTCTGCACACACTCTAGGGATTAAAGCCTCATTCCCAGACCAATAGTATAGGAAACAATCTATTCCAAGACTCAGGCTCCTGAAATGGATAATTTTTTTTTAATTCTCTCTCTCTCTCTCTCTCTCTCTCTCTCCTTATGTAGACATGTCCTTAAATGGAAACACCTTTTCTTAACTACCCCATCTGCCAGCATCAAGCTTCTCTAGTTCAACTGTCAGTATTTAGAAGTCATTTCTTCTGCTCTGTGGACTCTCAGGAACACCTCAGCACTCCTAGGCTCTTGACTGCCACCACTGCAATCTCTCTCACAGTTCTTCATTCTTCTGAACAATGTGTATTATCACATACACACGGCGTTAAGGGAACTGAAGTCATGGAAATGCCAGTAAGATCTGGAGCTGATAGGGAAACAAAGTTCTTTCTTTGCCTTTGCCCTGGATCTAATATCACCAGCCACCCTCTTCTTCTAGACCTCTTTAGCAGTCATGATTTTATAAAATGATCAAATCCTGTAAACCTTGTCCTCATATCTTAGATGACTCCTTTGTCAACTTTTATTGCTCCTTCTTTCTCTTCATCTCATTCTTTTAATAGATCCTGAAGGGCAGGGACCTGTTTTATTGTGGTATTTGAATTCTCAGCCCCTAGAACAATGTATTACACATCTTACTTGCTTAATAAAAGTCTTTTAAATTGAATTAATGTAAGCATTAGACAAATTCCTTTTTTAGTTCTAAGCCTTTTTTCTCTTTTTCCCCTTCCCTAGTCTCCTGGTTTTTCTTTAGTGATTAACTTCTTCAACCTCTCCTTTCCCCACCCTAAACATCTCTTTCCATATTCAGTGCATTTTTCTGCTGTCTTTGGAGTTTCTCACATTTGATTTCTTACTTATGTGGCAAAATCAGAGTGAATGTCCCAATACTTATATCTATGTATTGTGGATTTTCAATTTCAGCATTCTCAACAACCATGGAGTTGTGACCTTGTGAAGACTACTTCTACAATTTAGGTATGCTGCCACCAGATGGTGGTAGAAAATCAGGGTTTTATGAAGTTTAGTTGGGGAATGCACTGTTCCTGAATTTGAGATAGGGACTCTGCCCTCCCTCATTTTTCTTCCTGGAGTGTAAAGGATCACTATAATACCAAAATTTTCTGTCATAAGTAAATGTTTAAATAAATAATTGCAATGTATAAATGCAGAGATTTATGGAATGGGGGAAAGGGGAGAAGAGAAGGAATCAAGAATTTATTAAGCATTTACTATGTGTTGGGCATTGCTTTACAAATATTATCTAATTTGATCTTTACAATAACCCTGTGAGATAGGTTGTTATTATAAACCCCATTTTATAGTTGAGGAAATCAAAGCAGACAGGTTTGTCTGTCCAGAGTCACATGGCTAGTAATTATTTGAGGATGGATTTGAACTCAGAACTTCCTGCCTACCAGTCTCCTGTTCTATCTACTACACCACCTAACAAGATAGACAGTCACTTAGGAGGGAACCAAAAAAAAGCATATCTGAAAGTTATACTTTTTGAAATATTTTTTTTCCCAATTACATGGGAAAGCAATTTTTAAAATTCATTTTTAAAAGTTTTGAGTTCAAAATTCTGTCTCTCCATTCCTCCCTTCCTCCAGCTTTGTTGAGAAGGTACTTGATATAGATTACACAAAACAAATTTCCTTATTAATCATGTTGTGAAAGAAAACATAAACTATAAAAAGAGAGAAAGTAAAAAAAAATTTGCTTTCATCCTCATTCAGACTCCATTTATTCTTCTTCTTGAGGTAGATAGCATTTTTTATCATGTCCTGACCTATAGAATTGTCTTGACTCATTGTATTGCTGAGCATAGTTAAGCCATT
>CM053581.1:57643693-57666122 GCA_028627135.1 Pseudochirops cupreus | reverse complement strand
CCTTCTAGATGTAAACATGTATTTTAAAATCTATTATGGATCATAGGAGTCTATAGTAGCAAAATTAATGGACTCAGAAGAGTCAGAAAACCTGGGATTAACTGAGGCTCTTTTACTTACTGGCCACATGACCACGGACAAGTTTCTTTTTTTTTTTTTTTAGGGCAATTGGGGTTAAGTGACTTGCCCAAAGTCACACAACTAGTTAGTGTGTCAAGTGTCTGAGGTCGGATTTGAACTCAGGTCCTCCTGACTCTATGGCCGGTGCTCTACTTACTGCGCCACCTAGCCGGGCCTATGGACAAGTTTCTTAATGCCTCTGAGCTTCTTTAGCCTCTTCATCTATAAAATTTGACTTGAAAGTTTTACCAAATGTACCTCCTTTATGAGGCTACTGAGAGGAAAGTTTGTCATGTATTACTTAACTGTAAATCATTGTGTCTCAGAGTCAGAAAGGATCTCAGTGTTCCTTCTATCCAACTTGTATTTACTGATAACAATAATAGTATGTCATAATAACTGTAGCCAACATTTATATAGTGCCTACTATGTGCCAGGCTCTTTCAATTGCTTAAAGATTATCTCATCTGAACCTCATAATAACTCTGAGATAATCATTATCTGAATTTTATAGATGAGAAAACTGAGGTAGACAGGGGTTAATTGACCCAGGAAGATTCAGCTAATAAGTGTCTGAAGTTGGATTTGAACTCAAGACTTCCTGAACTCATGCCCTTATGCTCTAAACACTTTGCCACTTACTTGCCACCAGTATTTGAATAATATGTGCACAGGAGTCTTCTTTATGACATCTTCTGCTTAAAGATGTCCAGTAAGGGAAAACAGTCTGTTTCACTTTTAGATATTAGTGATTTTTAAGAAGTGTTTCCTTTTACCAAGCCAAAATATGTCTTCCTAAGACTTCTACCCATTGCTCCTAGTAAACTTACAGGTTCAAACAGGGAAAAAAAGTTATCCCTATTCTTTTTGTTGTTGTTGTTTTGGAGGGGGAAGGCAGGGCAATTGGGATTAAGTGACTTGCCCAAGGTATACAACCAGTGAGTATTAAGTGTCTGAGGTCATATTTGAACTCAGGTCCTCCTGACCCCAGAGCCGGTGCTCTATTCACTGCACCACCTAACCACCCCAATTACCCCTATTCTTTATATCATAGATACAGAACTATAATGAACCACAGAAGTCACCTGGTCCATCATTTTCATTTTAGAGGTATAGAAACTGAAGTCCAGCAAAGTTATATCACTTTCTCAAGGTCACACATCTAATGTCAGGAGCAAGATTTGAATCCAGACCTTCCAACTTCACAACCAGTGCTCTGTCCATTATACCATGCTGCCTCCCCCTTGTGATACCTTTCAAATTTTTGAAAACAGCTATTATTGTTCTCTGACCACTTCCAACACACACATACATGTGAGCATGCACACACACACAAACACACCACAGTTCCTTATTTGACATTGCTTCCAGTATTCTTTCTGTTTGGGCCATATTCTTCTCTCCCTGTCTCTCTGTCTCTTTGTCTCTCTCTCTCTCTGTCTCTCTCTTTCTCTCTTTCTCTTTCTCTCTCTCTCTCTCTCTCTCTCCCTCTTTTGGGGGTAAGGCAAAAGTGGAAGAGAGAATATAGTCTTCCAAAATTTGTCAATATCTTTTTTAAAAATGTAACTGTCAGAAATAACACAACAATAAAGATGTGGTCTGACTAGGACAAAATATAGCAAGATAAAATATAGTCAATAGACATTTATCAAGCACCTACTATGTGCCAGGCATTGTGCTAAGCCATGAGCATAAAAATAAGAAGAAAGACAGTTCCTGCCCCCATGAATGGAAGACAAGATATAAAAGGAAGCTGGGGGGAGGGTAGGAGTGGGAGATGCCAGAGGACATGATGTTTGTAAAGTTGAACCAAGGAGAGCAGCTGGTGGGAAATAAATTGACTGCAAAATTCTGAGCCCTGTATAAAGGGAGGCTTTGAGAGGAGTTTTTGCTCCCCACTCCAGGCCTCTAATCAGAAGGGTGAAAAGGGTATTGAGGAGACATTGAGTATCAAAGCTGAAACAATCTCCATGATGGTGAGATTTCTGGTGATGAGCTTATTCTGGAAGAAGTATGACTCTTTTGAGAAGTCCAAGCAGAGTTACTGGTGGGAAAGGAAGAAGTAGCACCCCTCACCTCCTCGTTCTGGATATTATGCTTCTCAATGCACCCCAAGCTTATATTGCTCTTTGGGCTACTTTGTCACTCTGTTGACTCATACTGACCTTGTAGTCCTCTAGAACCAAGAGTGACTTCTGTTGGTAAAAAGCAGAGTTGAGACCCCAATATAGAATTTTTTTTTACCCCAAATATAAGCTATCAAACTGCTATGAAATTCCAACTTTATAAATGAGGAGTAGAGAGGTTAAATCTCCAAGATTCCGGAGAGAATAAGCAGCAAACTGGATATTCAAATCATTGACTCTAGTTCTAATCCATATATAAGAAAAGAAAGGGACAGGTACCACCTTTGAGAAGTCTTGGCTAAAACTTATTTCCAGCATAGAACATTGAAGAGAGCATGCAAGCTGAACTTACAGCTCTGACCTACAACATTAACTTTGCCAACAAATTACCTCTATGACTTTGGGCAAGCCAATGAAACTCTCTAGGTTCCAGTCTCACCATCCATAAAATGAAGGGGTTGGACCCAATGACCTTTCAGGTTCATTTAAAAGCTATATCTGTGATCTTATGATACAGCAAAATGCTTTCTCCTCTTTGGAGGATGAGCAGTGGAATGGCTGTCCAAAGGGTCCAAAACTCTATCAAAAGTAAGGATGCTGCCATTAAAGATGGACTCTACATAACCTGAGAAGGGTAACCATTTCCCTACAATCAACTTTCTTATAGCTTGATCTCTAAGTCTGCATTACACGACAAGGTAACATTTTCATGAACAAGTCTAGTGTCTGTGATCTGCCTTCCTATGAAATTAGTTCCTTCCCAAATGCCTGTTATTCCAGTTGTTAAATTACTTCAAGTCATGCTCCAAAGCCTATGTCGTATACACTACAATCAAACAGCAACAACACTTTGCATATCATTAAATGCCAAATTTTCTCTGATACTCTGGCAGCTGAACAGCAGCCAAAAGTGTGTGTATGCTGTGGTTCCTTACTATTCTGATTGCCAAGTGAGCCCAGGCTGGGAGATATTAGCTTGCCAAGTGTCAGTGCTACGTTAATTCAGTTATTATTCTCTGGGAGCTAAGTATGTAATGCCGTTTCCTCTGAAGGGTATCACTGATGTTGAGACTGACCATTCCAATTGGGATAACTACTGCAATGCCAATAACTGACTCCTGATCATCAAATATTTATGTAAGACACAGTCTTTGCCAACCATGGTGGTGATAGAGAGGTTTAGTGACAGATCATTTGGTTGCATCCTTGCTGCCCAACTGAATATTTAATTTGAATGAGTGTTTCTCAGCTGCACCTAGGAATGATGGCAATTTGAAATGCTTGGGATACTTTTTGTATGTGACATCAGTGAGAATGAATGAAATGGATTCTATCTGGTTAACCATTTCCCACTTGTTTCTCTGCTTTCTGAGAATATGTACAATTACTTCCCCTATTTCTAGGAGTTTGCATGAAGAGGCATATCTGATTAAAGAAATAAGATTATTAAGCAGGTTCGAAGGAGGGAAGATATGAGATAAAGAGGTTGAGGTTAAGAAGCTGGTCTGTGTGTCATGAATTCTTTTTGGATCTATAGGGTAGAGCTATAACCAAATATTGGCAAAAATAGAAGAGAAGATTTAGGTTAAATGATAGGAAGACCTTTTTTAAAAATTAGAGCTATCCCCAACTGGAATGGGCTCTCTCCATATATAATGTTCCCCCTCTTCTGCCACTGAATAGAGACCTTCAAGTGGAGGCTAGATGACCACTTACTGAAGATATTATTGAGGGAATTCTTGCTCGGGTATGGACAAGATGGCCCTGAAGGTTCCTTGTAACTTTGTGATTCTATGATTCTGTAAATCTAATATTTTTTTTCTATTTGTCTTTATTAGTGATTCTGCCGCTATCTATCCCTCTATCTCTGTTTCTGTTCATCTTTTTGTCTTTGTTTCTTTTTCACTAATGTCTCTCTATCTCTGTGTCTCTTGTCTCCTTGTCTCTATGTCTCTATGTGTCTCTGTATCTCTTTCTATTTCTCTTTCACTTACTGTGTCACTCACCAACTTTTCTTTTTTCTCTTCATCAGCCAAAAATTCTAATGTTTAGAAAATAGTAACTAAATGAATATTCTGCCCTGTGTTCCCCACAAGCCATCGAATGTACTAGAAATTCTAATATTTTGGCAAATAGCAACAGAATTAGTCGAGTAAGCATTAACATTTTTATTATGCATGTCACAAAAACGAGAGTTAGAAAAGACAGAAAAAATGATGATTACTTGTGAAAATAGTCTCCTGCTAATCTGTATTCTATATATTTAAAACTGTGTACTTATACATATTGTACCTTTGGGGAGGTGGCTCAGTGATGACCACTGGCCATGAAAATTCTGGTCTCTAAAATAATAACCATTGTCCCAAGTATTGAAATATAATAGCTTGAACAATTTTCGCACTTTGGGGGAAAGGAACCAGAAGAAAATAAATCCTTTGTCAGGACATGTTCTGATCTGGCATTCAAAATGTAACAAATGTAATGCTCAAGGTCATGTAATGTTATTGATAAAACCCTGAGAACATAGAACAGATAAGCACCTAAACTCAGCTCCCACCACTTAACTTTGAGATTTTTATTTGGATTGTGAGCTACTCAAACTCAGACTTGAGTGTACTTACTTGGTCTTATGCCTTTTTTCCTCATATATATCTGAAATTTTGGTTACCTCCATGTAATAATAATGAAATTTGAAGATCTTTGTACTGCCAAGCTGACAGGTACTTAGCACCTAGTTTCAAATTAAGCCTCTGTAAAGAAATAGGAGGTATGAACCCCTGTTGCTGACATAACAGAAAGTGGTGGAATAGGGAGAAGCTAATACCATGTATAAGGAGGAGCACAAGCTGGACAATCAGAATTTCCTGGGGTAAGCATTGTAGAGGCAGGGCCACTGCTGCTGGCAGGGAGAGAGAATGAGGGGAGAGAACAGGGGGGAGAGAGAGAGGGAGAGAGAATTTCTCTCAGCGAGCATCTGGAGGCTGGGCTGCTACTGCTGAACTGAAGGCTAAACTGAGAATTGAGAGGAACTGAGAAGAGAAATGAGAACTGAGAACTGACACAGAACCTGGAATTGTGGTGGCAAAACTCAAACTTGTGGTGGCAAGACTTCCAAGGGCCAGCTGGAGCTGCTGAAAACTGAGGAAGCATGACTGTGGTACCAGTACTTTGTACGGATGTTGTTGTGACTTTGTTAATGTGTTTGCATGTTATTGTGGCTTTGTTAAGCCTTGTTTTCCCAGGAACAGAGACTGTGAAGGATTTGAGATGTACTGGACACTGTAAGCTCCAATGTGGAGCAGGAACTGCACGGAGAGCTGGACAAGGAACTGGGAGCTGTCTGCCTTTGAACCCAGCTGAAAGTTTGGTGGATTCAGGTAGGAGCTACCTGCCTCAAGTCAAGATGAAAAACCTCTCTGTGGATACTGAGTAGTGACTGATGAAATTATAATTTATTTGTGACCTATGGGTGGATGGCTTTTGTACTTTCCACTATCCCTTAAGAGGGTACTTAGTAGTGACTGATGAAATTGTAATTTAATTGCACCTCATGGGTGGAGGGCCTTGACTTTTGTACTTTGTGTCCCTTAAGGAGGCAAGCTTCCTTAAGGATGGTTGAATGATTGAGTTACTAAATGATTATACTTTGTTTAAAACTGTGTGACCACTTTGGTGAAAACTATGTGGCCATTTTAGTGATAAATTGTTGAGTTGTGAAGTGGTGAATGCTGTATTTTGATTTTCTGTGATAAGCTGTAACATTGTGAATGCTATACCTTGATTTTCTGTGAATGCTTTGCTCTGATTTGTTATTGAATAGAGAGTTCACTATACTATGTAATCAGAACCTTGAAAGCTGTTCACAACAGCAGTCCTCTGGAAAGCTGCTCATGTGTGGCTTTACACTCCACTAACTGCGATAGTTATTATAAAACAATAGTTTAATTACATATGATAAAAGCATAATAAAATACAAAGCAAACAATTTAGTTATAGTACAGTTCAAAATACTCCTTTCATCCCAAGTTCAGTTTCCATACCTCCACCCTACCCCTCCAAAGACTTGGAAAAAAAATTTCTATTCATAACTGGTTCTCCCTACCCACAGCCTCCCCTGTCAAGGTCTAGATCAGGGGTGGGGACCTGCAGCCTCAAGGACACATGTAGCCTTTTAGGTCCTTGGGTGCAACCTTTTGACTGAGTCCAAGTTTTGCGGAACAAATCCTTTTACTAAGGGCATTTGTTCTATGAAGTTTGGATTCAGTCAAAGGGCCATGCTTGAGGACCTAGAGGGCCACATGTGGCCTCAAGGCTGCAGATTCCCCACCCCTGGTCTGGATCAAGGGAATCTATTCAATATCTAGTCCTAAATTTCCCAGCTCTCAGATATAGCATGAGATATAGGGAGAGATATAGATATGAGATCTAAGCTCATAAAAGGCCCTCAAATAGAAATCTCTCTTTGTGCTATTTGTGATCAGCCTAAAAAAGTATCTCCTTAAATTCAGTGCCTATTTACCTATTGATCCATCTTTCCAATGCAAAGAGTCAGTGCTTAGAGGTTTCAAAGTTGAGCTACCTGAAATTCAGTGACAGGGATACCAACACGGCAAAGCTATCTCAACTGTCCCTAGAATATTCACAGGCAGCTAGGTATTTCAGTGGATATGAGAACTGAACCTAGTTCAAATCCTGCATTGAATAGTTCCTATCTATATAATACTGGACAAGTCACTAACTCTGTCACCCTCAGTTTTCTCATGTGTAAAACAAGCCTAATGATAACATTTACATCAAAACATTGTTGTGAGGATCAAATAAGAAAGCATGCACACAAAATGCTTTACAAACCTTAACCTGCCATATAAGTGTTAGTTATTAGTACTACATCTTCCTTTCTCTTTGCCTTCAAATATATGAACCATCTCTGAATCAAAGATCAGTTTCCTTTTATCTACCTCTTTTCTATCCATTCTGATAACTGACATCAAAGCATCTCTGGAGGCATGCAGGGAGATGAGATTATGGCAGGACATTAGAGTGTCAGCAAGAAGACTCTATTTCCCTTACCATAAGACAATAAGTCTACTGTATCTTTATGATATCTCAAAGTGAACAGAAATAATTACTAGGTATTTTTCATTAAATGTATTATTTATTTTTGACATTCTTTTCTTTTTAAATTTTAAGTTCAAAATCACTTCTCTCCCTCCCACCTTTCTCTCACCCACTGAGAAGACAGGCAAAATGACATCAATTATACAAGTGAAATCAAGCAAAACGTATTTATACATCAGCTACAGTGGGTCAAAGTTAAAAAAAATAAAGTGAGAAAATTATACTTCAATTCACACTAAGAGTTCATCACTTCTCTCTCTGAAGGTGGATACACTTTTTTCATTATGAATTCTTTGGAATTGGCTTGGATCATTGTATTGATCAGATTAGCCAAGTCTTTCACAGTTGTTCATCATTACAACAATGTTATTACTATACACAATGATCTACCAGTTATTACTTCACTTTGGATCATTTCATATAGGTCTTGTCATGTTTTTTTTTTCCTAAAATCATTCCCCTCATAATTTTTTCTTAAATGGCACAATAGTATGTAACGTATCACAATCATACGTAACAGCTTGTTCAGCCATGCCCCAATGTATGAGCACACCCTCAATTTCCAATTCTTTGACATCATAAAAAGATCAGCTGTGATTATTTTTATATATAAAGTTCAATTTTCCTCTACTACTTTTATAGCTTTCTTTTAACTCTTTTAGGAATTCTTCTTGCTCTTGTGTCCAATTAACATTTTGTCTTTAAGGCTTTGCTTGTAACTGTTTTTTACATTGTTGTTTTCTTCTGAGTTTGTATCTTGGCTTTCCTGGCCACCATTGTAGTTTTTGTGCTGCTTCTTCTTCTTCTTCTTCTTCTTCTTCTTCTTCTTCTTCTTCTTCTTCTTCTTCTCCTTCTTCTTCTCTTCCTTCTTCTCCTCCTCCTTCTCCTTCTCCTCCTTCTCCTTCTCCTCCTTTTTCTCCTTCTCTTCCTCCTTCTCCTCTTCCTCCTTTTCCTCTTCTTCCTTCTCCTCCTCCTCCTTCTCCTACTCCTTCTCATCCTCTTCCTCCTCCTTCTGCTCCTTTTTTTTCTTCTTCTTCATGTTTGAACTTTATGTTTACTTTGGGATCTAATCACCTGGGCATGGGAAAGTACTGTCCCATGCTTTAATATTTTTCATGCTGCTGTTTTCAGAACTAATTCTGGGGTTATAAAATCTTTTCATGCTTCTAAAGTAGGGTGATCTGGGGAAAGTGATCACTGCTCTACTGGTCTGTGCTCTAGTCTTTATCCATGAAGGGCTCCTGCTCCTTTGCAGCTTCAAGCAATACTGCTCCTTTCGGCCCTGGACCTGTGACTAGGTCTTCTGATCTCCTGCAACTACAAGAGCTAGCACTCTTCTTGGCCCTGGAACTGTATGGAGGTCCCCTATTCCCTTGTGACTGAACACAAGAGCTCCTCTCTGTCCTGGAAATGTGACACAGAATTGCTTATGGAAAATAGAGTTTCCAGTCAGTGCCAGCTGCACCCAGTGCCAGCAAAGGGTCCCCTGTCATTTCTTTCTATCACATTGTCTAACCTCCTTACCATCTCTGGGCTAAAAGTTCCTGGAGCTAATGTTGATGCTGTCTGTTGAAACTGCTGCTGCTGTTGCAGCTTCTTCTAAGGCTCTGGTGCTACCACAGTGCTCTAGACCGCTCCCACCCTGGTGTTTCAAATCTTTCCTGTCTACCTAAGTTGTCTTAGGCTGGAAAAATGTCTCAGTCTGACCTTTTCTTGGGTCAGATGCTCCAAAATTTTATTTGAAAAGTTATTTTAAAGTTGTTTGGAGAAGAATATTGGGAGAGTTAAACTGGATTACTGACTGTACTCTGCCTTCTTGGCTGACTAGATACTTTAAAACTGAATTTTATCTCATTCCTGGAGCCACATGGGGACAACTGTGGTCTCACCTAGAAGTATAACAGAATCTTTGGTGCAGGGTACTTCTTTAGAAGCCCAGTGCATCAGCATGATGAGAACCTCGGATATCAAAGAGTGAATCTCACGATATTAAAGGGCCTGCTAAAGGCCCTCCAAGCATGAAGAATGAGTATCCCAAACCAGTCTGGTGTACATATCAGTAGACCAGTGAAAAACCCTAACATGTGTCCCTGGTAGGATTATAATGAGCCAGTCATAGGAATACAATACACCAATCATTCAAACCTTCAAGGATCTATTATTTCATCATTGTGTGGACTTCTTGCCCAGCACATATTATAACCTCCCCACACTTCCAAAAAAAAGTGCTTTATAAATTGCTGGGTCCAGTGAAGTAAACAAGGCTGGTGGGCAATTTTCCAATGATGAGCTTCTCCGCACTTATCTGATCCATTAATCTGGTCTTTACACTACAGACATAAAAATCTCATCAGGCCACTATTCAGAACTTTTCTATCATGGTGGGATTTAATAATAATAATAAATCATTCAATAATTAGACACTTATTAGGCATCTACTAAGTGCCAGGTTGCCCCCCAAAACACAAAATACCACGGACAGCATTGGCAAGTTATGGTCTATTGGGTCACAAAAAGTCATATACAACCGAACAACAGAACAGCTTATGTGCCAGATACTTTCCTAAATGCTGGGGCTAAAAATAACTAAAGTAATAATAGGAATAATAATAACAATTTACATAACACTTCAAGTTTGCAAAGCACTTTAATATGTTATCTCACAATGACCCTGCAGGTTGGATGCTATTATTATCTTTCTGTTACCATCAAGGAAATTGAAGGTGAGAAAGGTTAAGTACATCACCTAGAGTCACATAGAAAGTTAGCATCTGAACCAGCATTTGAACTTACCTACTCCAAGTGCAACAATCTAGTCACTTTTTCACCTAGCCAACCTATAATCACTAATACACATCATCCATTGACATAGTGTTCAAATGAGAAGGGTCAACTAAAGGCCAAGAAGAAGCATCATGGTAGGTCTTTAATGGAAGCATGGGCAAATATGTGATCCCAAAAGTACAAGTATTTACTCGAGGCAGGGCAATGGGATCAGTCTCATTTTCAGCATTTAAATGAAAAAAGTCAGGATGCCATTACCAAGTCCTTCTACCACAGTTGTACCATGAAGGCCATGGGCCATTAGCCTTCATTAGCAGAATCGGGGTCTGGCCTAACCCATGCTTTCTGTCTGATTAGAAAGACTGTGATACAGTCCATGCCACTTAATCTGGACCCAGGTAATAAGCACATCTTAATTAAGATGCCCTGCTGGAAGCCAATTTAATGAAATATATATATAATAGGATTTCAATTCTACTTTAAAGCCTTTGTGCTAGATAATAGGGGTGGCTGGAGTAGCGTTGTGTCGCTAATTTCACAAGCTGAATACAATCTCAGTATCTCAGCATGAGTATTTTTAAAGCACAGGGGGGGAAAAATGAAATAACATCAACTTTTTTTGAATGGTATAAGGGGAACAGCATTTTAAACTATTTTTCATTCATCAGGCTCTCACTTTTATAGCCTATGTTTAAGTGCACTGATAATATCATCAATCAATTTTTACACGCTTTGTTGCAGCTTTGTATGTGGTTTGGTGTTTCTTGAATTTTTGAGAGTGGACCAAAAAAAATGGTTCTCTTACAAAAATCTATGAAGTTTAACATGAGTCCTGAAACCTTTGAGCTTAAAATAAATTTGTTAGACATAAAAACAATTAGGCAGCTGATAAGAAAGAATTTAGTAGAAATAAATAAAACTCCTGGGTTGAGAATGTCTTAATGCTACTTAGCCCAGGAAGCTGGTCAGTAGCATGGGAATTAATGGGCCATTGGTCCTTAAAGAACTTAAGGGAAGTTGAGTTGCCAGGGTGCCTGAGTCTGTCCAAAGGCTGACACTCATGCAGAGTCTGCCATTGTCTAAGCCATCTGATTTTGCTCTTCAGTACTGACTCTTGCCTTTTTTTTAATCAATGAGGAAACTGAGGCCCAGAAGTGTGGGGATGATGTGGCTTATTCTCTCTCCCTTTCCAAATTATCATGACTTTAATTATCACTACATAGTGTATCCTCCATTCCCTCTAGAATATAAATCTTTGAGGACAGGGATTAAAAAAAAATCATAAATCCAGTACTAAGTAATATATTAAATAGAGTAAGCATTTAATTGACACTATTGACTTGAATTTGTTCAAAAAAGTACTCTGACCTTTTTTTCTGTATTATCCATTTCACTCATCCATTAAGATCCTACTCACAACTCACATCCTCTATGAACCTTTCCCCAATGACCTCAACCCTTTCATAAGAACAATAGCTATAACTTCATAGCATTTGAAAGTAAGGTTTATAAAGACTTCATTTCTACCCTATGAGGGAAAAGTACAAGGATCATAAACTCAATTTTATAGAAGAAGAAACTGGGCCTCGGAGAAGTGAAGTCATTGTCTCTACCTTTTCTAAATCCCAAATGACTTCATACTTGGACATATGAAGTATTCCTCTCCCTCTCCCTATAACATACATAGTTCCATTTCCAAACTGTCTGCTGGGTTATGCATCCCTCCCATCCTTCCTGTAACATTTGAAAATACAAAATGCCTATGGTGCAGCAAAAAATAGCCTTGGTTTAAAGTGTGGCTCTGATATTTATTAACCAGATAATTGGGAGTGAATGTATGACATGACTGAATGAAAAGAGCATGTATTAAGCATTTTCCATTTGTCAGGCACTATGCTAAATTCTGGAGATACAAATGGAAAAGAGAGATAATACCTGCCCTCAAGGAACTCTTCTAATGGAGGAAACCATAACCATAGGGAAGTGGTGACTAGGGAGGAGTGCTTTCATCTAAGAAGCAAAAGAAATAATAGATGGAACAGTAAGTAGCACAGTCAGTTGACATTGCTTTTCAAGATTGTGTCTTTCTAATTCCAAAATCATCTCTCAATTCACTACATGCCACTCTCATACTCTGTACCAAAAAAAATTTTGGATTAAAGGTGCACTTTCTTGATTTTGCTCCAAAGTTTCCTTAAATTCCACTTTATCACACACAACAGATCTGCTAGGCCACTCTTTGTGAGTTGGGCAATGTATCTCAAGACCCCAAATGACCAGACCTGAGTTAGTATGGAAAACATTGCTCCCAGAGTCCCTGAATACTGCCTCCAGGGTCATTTTCCTTATGTCAGTGTAACTTGCAAGAAAGATCAGTGTAGTTTTTGCTATGGTAAAATAAAAGAAAAAGATTAGCTAGAAACTCATAGTTACAAAGAAACAAAATATTAGCATTGGAATAGAAACTTCTAAATCCAAGCCTTTCTATTTACAGATGAGTAATCTGAGCCTCAGAAGGAATAAGGTGATGCCACCAAATATATACAGCTGGTAGTAATAATGACCACCTCAGGTGAGTGAAACTTAGATTCTAACCCAGGTCTTCTGGATGAGGTTTATGGGAGTCTTTCCACCATACTTTCTGACCTATATAACATGTTTTACCTTACTATACACTTTATACTGGTTTTCTCATTAATTCCTTGCAATGACCTTGTGAATCAGTCCAGGTAAAGATTGTCCCCATTTTAGATATAAGGAGACTGAGTCTTATAAAGGGAAAATGATTTGCCTAAAGTTATACAACTAATACATAGCTGACCTAGGATTTGAATTCAGGTCTCCTGAATGCAAATACAGTGATCTTGTTTCTTTACCATATCTCGGTGTGCTCACTAAGAATTATGGCGGATGAGTCAGACAATTAACCAAAAAAAAAGCCTAACTTAATTGACTGCATCATAATCAATTGAATTTCCTGAACCTCTAATGCTATTGAACAAAGTACATCAAATTACATCATATTCATCCCACCAAGGCACTGCTTCATTTTTTTTTTGCTGCTAATTGGTACAAAATCCATAGTTTTCCTTAGGCTATTTTGCTTACAGTTATTTAATAAATATGCCCAATTCTTAGGTTAACTGGTGCTAATACAACATTTATTTAAAAAGGCAAAACAAGGAAGTAATTTCGAGAGGCATTTTTTTTTTAATCGCAGAAGCTACATTTGCTATAGCAAAAGAATTTACCGTAACAGTCAAGGAGACCATTTGACTGACTATGGTCCTTCTTCCTCTACTTCCCAAGAGAGGAAAGAGAAGTTAGACCCAGGATGATGGACTGAGAAAGGAATGGAGGGATTGTGGGATTAAAGGCCCTAGTGAGTATGAAGAATATGATTAGGAGGGATAAGGCATAGGGAGAATTGGATGTTGGGAAGTTATGATCTGATACAAGAATTTTAAAATTTTTGATGGTAAAATTAGAATACTTGTGGGTGATGGTGAGATGATGACATTGTGATTATTTCTATGGATAGCTGAGGTAGTGGAGGACTGGGTCCTATGCATGCTATACCTAGGAATTTCAACATTTTTGAGTAGTTATAAGGGTGTGACCTGCCCTTTGTTGCTATTCATGGCTATAGATCATGTCATTGAAGCAATCCCCAGACAGATGAGAAATAGAAGTGCTGCCCTACTTTGCACCATTGGGAAAAATGGAGACTGCTGCCACATGGCATCTAAAGCAAGTGGTTATCTAGGCAAATTGAGCCTAAGCACCCTTTTCCAATCCTCCACCACTACCCCTGCTTTCTCCTTTGTTTCCTTTCCTGAATAGAGGTGCCTAAACAACAATGAGGAAAAGCATTTCCAGTCTGGGAAGAAATCTTGTGAGTCTGAGATATTGGAGATACTGGGTCATGTTGTTGACACCTGAGTGGGTGAAAATAGAGCTCTTACATTGGATGGCATATCACTAATGGGAGAAGGACCTCAACTTTTTGATATGGTTAGCCAGAAAACATCTACCTGAAGCAGGGCAGTTTAAACAGTGTAATATAAAATACCTATATTAAACAATCTAGTAAATAGCTCAATGTTCCAATGTTTAAAGCTCAATCTACTGGAAGAAGATTTTATATTCATGTATATTATGTATTTTATAGTATATTGTGTATTTAAAAGTTAGATACCATTAATTGCCTAAATCTGATCGATGTATGCTTGTGAGAGTGTTTTGTGTTATTTCCTTTTTTTCTAGATAATAAATAGCTGTCCCATACATGATTCCTAGACATTAGCTAAAACCTAAGCATTAAGTAATTTTTTTTGTGGTGTGCTGAGATGAGAGGGTAATGAGTCAAAATTCTGAGAAAAGAACTCTAACCTCTTCATTTAGGTGGTTAGGTCTCCTACAGACTGAGCTTAGTCCATTCACATGCATGGGTCCAAATCCAAGAAAGATCCTTTAGTGGAAAGGGAAAGGGTACAACACCATAGCCCCTTGGGTCCAGTAGCAGTTTTTAATTGTCAGATGCCCCCCTGCATCACAGAGTAGCTTGTAAAAGTTAGAGATAGCTAAGGAAAAACTAGTATTTTCTTCCAATTCTCTAGACCTATGGGAAGTGCGGATATGTGCAGTGGGCACAGAATCAAGTGATAGGCAAAGATGGGACATCGGAATTCAAATTCATCCAGAGCTAACATGATATTAATAACACAAACATAAATCCATTATTTACTTTAAGACTCAGTTCCTGTATCATCTTCTCAATGAAGCCATTTCTGATACCCCAAATTGCTAGTGCCCCTTCCTCCCTAAACAATTTTGTATTTATTCATATATATGTATAAAGAATATATATGCCATTCTGGAGAGCAATCTGGAACTATTCCCAAAAGGCTATAAATAATTGCATACCCTTTGACCCAGTAATACAACTTCTGGGGTTGTACCCCAAAGAGATCATAGAAGTGGGAGGAAGACCCATATGTACAAAAATATTTATTGCAGCTCTCTTTGCAGTGGCAAAAAAACTGGAAATTAAGGGGATGCCCATCAATTGGGGAATGGCTAAACAAGTCGTGGTATGAATGTAATGGAATACTATTGTACTATAAGAAATGGGGAGGAGACGGTCTTCACATTCACCTGGAGAGGCTTATACAAACTGATGCTAAGTGAGAAGAGCAGAACCAGGAAAAATTTGTACACAATCACAGACACATCATATTGTGACGACCAACTTTGATAAACTGGACTCTTCTCAGCAACGCACAGGTAGGTATAAGACAACTCTACAAGTCTCAGGATGGAAGGAGATATCTACATTCAGAGAAAGATCTGGAAAGAACAGAGTTTAAATGGAGACTGAAGCAATCTACATGCTATCGTTCTTTTTCATGTTTGGTTTTGTTTCTTCTTTCCCATTGGCCACTCCATTGGTTACAACCCTTCTATACAACCAGACTAACGTCCAACGTGAAAGTATTTGCAGATCCTATACTTGGTTGCATGCTGCCATGGAGGGAAGGGAAGAAGGAGGGGAGAAAATTTGAAACTCACGGGATTGTGCAACTGAATCTTGTAAACTAAAAGTAAATAAACAAATCAATTTCAAAAAAGAACATATATATATATATATATATATATATATATATGCACATATACATATCTACACAAACACATATACACATGTGGTGTGTGAATATACAGGGAAACATAAACACATATCCACACCTACTATCTTTCCTGACAGAATGTAAATTTCTTGAGACGAGGACCTGTTTCATTTTGTTTTTATATCTTTGGTATCTGGCACAGTGCACAACATATGATTGGGATTTAATAAATGCTTGTTAGTCAGTTGATGCTTGGATTGAAAGGGGCAGTTTCTGACATCTGAGACGATTTTGTGAGGCCCAAGATCACATGAACATCACACAAGGGAAAGTTTCAGACAAATGGAGA
The DNA here is from genome assembly GCA_028627135.1 of Pseudochirops cupreus. Lineage (NCBI taxonomy): Eukaryota > Metazoa > Chordata > Mammalia > Diprotodontia > Pseudocheiridae > Pseudochirops > Pseudochirops cupreus. Next base: position 57,649,998 of record CM053581.1, on the reverse strand, counting down.
TACCCTAGTCTGGAGTTTCATTGTAAGCTGTGAATATACTTTTTTTTAACATGAGCGCTCCAGCATGCACCTCCCCCATGGACCCAGGATGAGAATCTGGTTCCCAGAGCAAGAGATAACCCATAACATCTTCTGGGAGCTGATACAAAGGGGGACTGAAGGTGAGGGGACCTGTAGGAAATCTCATATTCTGAGAGCTATAGAAAAATGCAATGTGTATAGCATTCTACACATGATGGCTGAGAACAGAACAGCAGGGAGAAGCAACCTGTGGCATTTACAGGGGCCTGAGAACTGCTAGTAGCAGAGTTACAAGACAGGTGGTGTTAGATGTCAGCAGAGTACTGCAGTGCCACCACAGAGCAATGGGGAGAACTTTGGATCTGAATACAAAATGCAGTCAGAGGACATGGGTTGAGATCTTGGCCTTGCTATCTGTGTGACCCTGACCAAGTAAATTCACCTAAATGGCATCTACTCTGCTTTGTAAGAAACTCTTTCCCAATCTAAATCCTGTGATCATAAGGTAGTTCTATCTTTGAATCCAGACTTTTCACTGATAACCCTCTGGAGCTTAGAACACTGCATTTATCATGATAGGCACTTAACAAATGCTTGATGAATTTGAATTAGGCTGGGCCAGAGTGCAAGAAAAAGCTAAAGTTTCAGGATTTTACTCATATATTTCTCTGGAAGAAACTAAGTGGTGCATTGGATAGTGTTGGGCCTAGAGACAGGATGAACCTGGGTTCAAATCCAATCACAGACATTTAGTAGCTACGTGACCATGGGCGAGTCACTTACCTTCATTTGCTTCACCAGTCAAATGAGGATAATAATAGCACCTAATCCCAGGGGTTTTGTTAAGATCAAATGAGTTAATATTTGTTAAGCATTCTGCAAAACTTAAAGCAGCATATAAATGTTAGAAGTAAAGAAAAAGGGAAAAAATAGGCAGAATCTTATAAAACACATAACCGCTGTCCTAGAATGCACTGGCATGGGACTCTCTCCTCATTGGTATAGACAAATGTCCTGCCCTGTGTGAGGGGCAGGGTGGAGTTGGCAAGAGCAAGAGAGAATTTGTTTTCTTCAGTCATTCTTCAAGCTTCGAGCAGTTTCAGGTGCTTCTGACTCCAAGCTTCAAAGAGGAAAATAGAAGAGGCCAACCCACCTCAGGTTTCCAAAGGAAAAGACTTTAGGAAGCCATGAGAGGAGACAGTAGTCTCCATCGTGTCCCTATCCCCAGTTTGCTACACTAGACATTTCAGGGAGTTTCCCCTTAGGGGAGATCTAGGACTCTATTCCTTGGATTATCAAAATCAAAAAAAAGTCCTGATCAGAGAATCTTTCTCTAGGGATCTTCATAAAAGCAAAGGACTCGATTTTATCTCAAAATCCTACATATAACACAGCAGAACTTTTACAAAAAAATCTACCTCAGAAAGCTTTGTTGTTGCTCAGTCATGTCTGACTTTCATGACCCCTTTCAGGGTTTTCTTAGCAGAGATACTACAGTGATTTGTCATTTCCTTCTTCAGTAGACTTGCCCAGGGTCACACATTGTATGAGGCCACATTTGAACTCAGATCTTACTGACTCTAGGCCCAGAACTTTATATACCAAGACACCCTGTTGTCTCCATAAGCATAAACACAAATATCCAAATATATGCCACCAACATGTGGGAGGTATAATCTCTGGCAATAACACTTCAGTCTCTAGGGAGGGCAAAGGGAATAGATTCAGAATTAGGCTCAGTCCCCATAAAGCACAGTCCAATTCCAAGTCCCAATTCTAATCCCAAACCTTTCAGGGCTCAAGCCCCCCAGCACCCTGGCTTCTCAGGGTAACCATGCTGAGATGACTGGCGGCTGTACCGGCACCCCACCAGCAGTTCTGGCCCCAATGTCACTATGGATCAAAGCCAAAGTTGTAGTCCAGTGGGAACGATCTCTGGCATCTGAACCTGAGGAACCAAATGAAGCAGACCAGGAAACAAACACTCCTAGAGCCACTTCTCAGAGCTGGGGTAAGAAGAGGGAGCCTGAGGAAGGCAAGTCTCTTCCCCCCACACAGGTTCAGATCATGACATCCATATTGGGAGCAGCAACTAGCATAGCTTAAAGGATGGTAGAAAAACAGGATCATCTGGGTCACACCAGTTTTAAAGATGTAGGCAACCAATCAATGGCGGCTATCCCATCCATTTGGTCAAGGATGCAGCTTGGCTCTATGTTAGGCAAACAGAGCATGCTCAAAAGCCAGGTTACAGAGATAATGATTTTTTTTTTTATCTTACTACTACAGTGAATAGTGTAAAATGTTAGTAAAGATGTCATGCCACGGACTTAATAGACACTCAATAATAATATGTCATTTGCAGAAAATGCTGTGTGTATACTATAAAATGTCAAGAAGGGGTGGCTAGGTGGTGCAGTGAATAGAGCACTGGCCCTGGAGTCAGGAGGACCTGAGTTTAAATCCGGCCTCAGACACTTGACACACTTACTAGCCATGTGACTTTGGGCAAGTCACTTAACTCCAATAGCCCCCCAAAAAGCAAAAAATTTAAAAAAATTAAATTAAATAAATAAAATAAAATGTGAAGAATGTTACAAGATAAGAACTAGAACTAGAATTTCACTGCAGAAGAAACTCTTGGATGAGGACACTCCCTCTACCAGTGCAGGTTGGATAACTGCCTACAAAATCGAGAAATTAAGTGACCTGCCCAGAGTCACATCACCAATATGAATCAGAGGCTCTCCTCAAAATCAGCTCTTCCTCTGTTCCAGGCAGGATTTCTACACCATGCTGACTCTTCTGTTTCATTGTTTCATGTTGCAGGCACTCAAATTTTGGGCCACAGCAACTAATTGTACATGACCAACTTTTTAATCAGTAAAAGATCTAATTAACTCATAGATTTCTATGACCTCAGCAATGAAAGGGACTTGAGAGGCCGCCCATTCCAGCCTTTGAACAGAGAAATGTCTATCATAATATATATGCGTACTAGTGAAATGGTTGTTCACCCTTTACTTTAAGACCTCAAGTGAGGGGGAATCTACTACCAACCATGGCAGCTCATTCAACTTTTTGATAGTACTCATTGTTAGATAGTTCTTCTTTACATCTAGCTGAAATTGGCCCCTGCAACTTTTACACATTTTTCTAACTCTGTTTTCTGAGGTCAAGCTGAACTAGCCTAATCCTTCTTCCACATGTCCTGCAGGGACTAAAAGATAACCATAATCCCCATTCCTCCACCAAAAAAAAATCTCTGTCAGGTTAAACATTGCCGGTTACTTCAGCCAATCCTTTGTCATGATCTATAACCCTCAGAATCTTTGCTACCTTTTTCACTGCTCTGGTTTCTGCTCCTCCTTGGCCATCATAAAAGCAATGTATTATTGGGTTTCTTGGTCTTTTTTTTTTGCTGGGAAAGGGGAGGTATGGGGGAAAGGAATAAAACACTCTTTGTTGCATTAAAAAGCACACCTAGTGGAAGTCCAAAGGAAATGACCTCTAGCACCTGAAACTAAGGACAAAATGAAACAGATCAGGAAACAAACACCCCCAGACCCAATATAGGAGCCATTGCCATAAAGAAGCAGAGAATTTGGAATATAAAGTATAGATGTATATATAGGGCTCACATGCATAGGGCTCATAAAAGCCCATAAACAGATGCTACATAAGGCAATCACAGTATTATCTACATGCCAATGAATATTATTTAACCCCAAAGACCCTCTAAGTTCTTTGATGTGCCTAGATGGAAACAATATTTCTCAATGAGTCTATGTTGTCTAAATAATTTATTGTAATAGGGTTAAGCTGGTAAGGTACAAATGTCTTCATCACCCCACCCCATCATGTTGTGCATCTGCAATCTAGCTATAGGATCCTCACCTTTTAAATTTTTTTTTATTAAGTTGCATTATTTTTCAATCAGCAAAAATCTGCCTTCTCTCCCTCTCACCTTCTCCCGTTTCCTCAACTGATAAAGCAACAAAAACAAAAACACTGTTACAAACAATTATAGTCAATAATATGACATTTTTTACTTCTATTTGGAACAGAGAGGGACTTGAAACAGGGAAACCATTAAGGAAACTGTGAACAATGATCAAGGTCAGAAGTAAAAAGAGTCTAAACCAGGTTTGGAGGTGAATAGAGAGAAGGGATTTGGTTTGTATCCGTTACCCATCCATACCTTCCCAGCTTCATTCACATAGAATGGGTTCTAGCTGCTACCTGCACCTTACATTCTCTCTTCAATTTCCATGTAATCACATAAGTTATCTTCTCTGCTTGGAATACACTATTTTCATATTTCTACTTCTCAGAATTCTTGTGTGCCTTCATGGATGAGCTCTAATTTCACCTCTGATAAATTATCTCTGATGCTCCATACCCCCAGTTGATAGTGCTCTCTCCTTCCTCAAACGACCTTGCATTTACTTAAGTGTATATATGTTGTATCCTCGCTCTCATTACCACCAACAAGAGAATGTGAGGTCCTTGAAGGTAAGGATTATCTCTTTTTTTTTTATCTTTGTTATTCCTAGTACCTAAAACTCTTCTTTACACATAGTATATGCTTAATAAATGTTTGCTGAATTTTAACATCAATAGAAAATCTACCTTATTTGAGCCTAAAATTGCTTTGTATAATTTGAATACTTTTTGTTTTAACTCCCAACCTGTTAGCATGCATGCAATAAAAGGCATATGTCTTTTCAAGAACTTGTTAAGAATTACTTGAAAGAGAAGTAAAAACATTTTTAAAACATGATTTGGGTACATTTAAATGAAAATCAACAGTGATTTTTTTCTAATAAAAATCTCAGTTTTCAACCTACATAATGATACATTTGGAATACTATTCTCAGAATACTATTCTCACTCTTCACATACACACACACACACACACACACACACACACACACACACACACACACACACACTCCCTTTCTTCCCCTGGAAGAAACAACTTCTCTCAGAAACTAGTCTGTTTACTCTTATCACCTAGCACAGCACCTTGGACAATTGAAACGAACTCTAACCCTAATTTGAGAACTTCTCTTCAGTGAAAAACAGTAGAAGTGAATTGAGCCACTCATATCAGAACTTTAACTACAGTGGATGATCTTTGCTTCTTTGGAATGAGGAATTAAGTTAGGAGATCAGAGTGGTATTATGCAACTATATGAGGGTGCCTGCCAAAACTTCTTCTGAATCAAAGATGCATTTCTTTTTAAGTTTTTGTCTCAGTCTCAGCCTATATTGCTTTTTTATTCTGGGTATATCAGAAAATTCATGAGTTGAAAAGTAATTCAAACTTTCAATATATATGAAGTGCTATATGGGTGAGGGGAGGCAGAGAATTTAAAAATCTTCAGAGATGGAAATTGTGGTCTGCAATTTGAGACGATATTTGCCTCCTTTTATGTGGTACATTTATCAAAGTAGATTTTAGGGCATCAAATTGAGAAATAATTTTCCAATTATAACTATACACACAGAGTTCTTTAAGTTATAAAAATTACTTGCATTATTATATCATCCATTTCCTTCAAAAAAGGATGGTATCAGACAGCCCTAAAATACTTGTCCCTGACTTAATCAAATACAAAAGTCACCTTCACACTTCCAATGGGCAACTGGCTACCAACCACATCTGTAAACGTCCCATATCTATGAGGAGGACAAAGCAAATATTTTTTTCTCTACAGATATAGGACTAACCAAATCTCCTCACTGGTGTCTGCTTATTCCAGACAATTCTTCTCCTTCTTCATCCCTTTTCTTTCTCCCCAGATTTGAGTCTTTGCCTAATTCAGTCTGGGGGCTTTGCCTGATTCCCTGTTGAGTGTACTTTCCAAGATGTTACACTTCCTCTAGAAAGCACAAACAACTCAACAGGCAACGTGCTACCCAAGAAAGTGCCTATTTTCCTGGAGTTAATTATAATTTTGGAGTAAAGGACATATAGGTGGCCAAAATGGAAGTTAAATATTTTTGCTTTCTAGACTTTTGTCTTCTCTTTTGTTTTCTTTCCCTCTGATCAGGAGTTCCAGGAGAATGCCTTTTATGAAATGGCAGATTTGTGCTCCCCCAAACTCAATTCTTGGATATTGCCTTTAATTGAGAATATATCCAGAAATAGAGATTCTACACAGTGGGATTTTAGATTCAATAGGGATGTATCAGTTAGAAGTCCCAAGCAGAAGCCAGTTTATTGCCTTCTAATCTCTATAAAATATCCTTTCTTAACCACAGGTATCTCCAACCAC
>CM053581.1:57592360-57643193 GCA_028627135.1 Pseudochirops cupreus | reverse complement strand
CATGGGTCTCTATCTTCTAACACTCTGCCTTTTTACTGCCTTTCCTGCATGTTTAGAATCCTCTCCCTTGTTACCTCTACCTATTGGCTTCCTTCACGACTCGGCTTGAATCCTGTCTTCTGCCAAAGGCCTTTTCAGCTCCTTTTCCCATCCCCAGTGGCTTTCCCTTTGATATTACCTTGCAACTACTCTATTCATATATTGAATGTACAAAATTGTTTGTGTATTTTCTTCTCCTTTAGAATGTGAGCTCAGTGTCTTCATTCCTTACACTGGATTCTGGGGTCTTATTTGGTTCTTGGGCTTTAATTCATCCTAGTTGTGGCCTCCTTCAAGAGTGCAAAGTAATTAATTCCAAAAATCATTACCTAGAATTGACAGAGCTAGTGAGGTCACAGATCTGGACTGATCTTGAACTATGGTGATATGGAAAAAACAAGGGTATAAACTACAAAAGAAAACCAGAAAGAAGAAAGGAGTTTGTGATTTGATCTTCAGTCTTTCTTTCATTTTTGATGCTAAGAATTATCTTGTGACAAGTTCTTTCATTTTTCCTCTTCCTGTCATTGCTAAGGTTTCAATATTTAGCAGGATCAGGGGAGGGGGATGGGAAGAGAGTTCTTGGCAGCCAGGTGGCACAGTGGATAGAGTGCCTGGTCTAAAGTAAAGAAAATTTATCTTTCTAAGTTCAAATCTGGCCTCAGATACTTACAAGCTGTGTGATCCTGGACAAGGCACTTGACCCTGTTTGTCTCTGTTTCCTCATCTATAAAATGATCTGGAGAAAGAAATGGCAAACCATTCCAGTATATTTGCCAACAAAACCCCAAATGGGATCACAAAGAGTTGGACATGACTGAAACAACTCAGTATAGTAAGGAAAGAAAATTCCCATTCTACCATCTTCCCTCAATTCCCCTTACTTTTTACTTGGGAAGGTATATTATTCAAAATGTTTTCCTCAAAGATAAACATCCCTTAATCACATTGATGTTACTCTGTTCAAATCAAAGGTCTGTCATCCAGTGGAAACCCAACTCATTACCAAGAGTTGTGCCTCTGATTAGTTCACCAGTCTGTCAGTCAATAAGAATCTGTTAAGTGCTACATGGCAGACATGGTGCTAATGAATTCAGATACAAAGGAGACAAAAATAGTTTTTGCCCTCAGGGTAAAAGTCTTGTACTTACCTCACTGTACAGTTGTTAGATACTCCTGCTTTCAAAAAACTTAAGATGAATTTTCCCACTTCTTTTGAATTCCTCTCCTAACAAAGCCCAACTCAAAAGTTACCATACTCTAAAAGGTCTTCCTTGATTTTTCTCTATTGGAAATGCATACCTCTTTAGATGACTCGGTTTTGCAGATCTTTAATGCACTTATAATCTAATGTTGTATGTTACTGTTACAAATAATGGAACACTAGAATTTTCAAAGAATTGATCCAATTCAATTTGGCATAGAATCAATTAAGCCCTCATTATGTACCAAGTACTGTGCCTTAGTATTGACAATGCTAAGATAAAAATATTACAGTCCCTGCACTCCAGGAATTTACTCTTTTCGAAGAACAACATGCATTTATTAAGAAAAAACTATGTACCAGGCATTCTGCTAAGCACTGATAATACAAGTGCCAATAGGAAAGATGATAACCCCTGCCCTTTAGGAGCTTTCGGACTAAGGGGGTAAAAACATATAAAAGGGAATTGAAAGGGTAATCAGGGAGACAAAGGTACCAGGCAGGGTTACTGTAGAGAAAGTCTGGAGTGAAAACTGGAGAGGAAAGAGACATGAATGACCTGAGGGTCCTCATTAAATGGAGGTCATGGGAGGAAGCATCCAATTAGAGAGAGAGGTTGGAGGATCTGGGATTATTTCCACTATGGGAATTCCAGGGCTGGAATGAGTTTTCTGGATGAGGAGCTAAGATCTGGATAGAGGATATCTGTGCATCCTACAAAGGAATTAGATATGACTTTACATTAAAGAATATGTACACAGGTAAGAAAGTATAAATCATAGACAAATTAAACAGAAATTCACTTTGAGGAGAGTACTAACAACTGGAGAAATGCAGAAATGCCTACTGCAATGAAAACACATTTGATCTGAGCCCTGAGGTAAGCCAGGAATTTTAAAAGCCAAGTAGTGAAAGCAGAGAATTCTAGGTATGGGACCCAGGAAGGACACTTTTGGAAAACATCAATTATATCAGTTTGGCTGGAAGTTTATGAGTGAGATGAATATGAAACCAATCTGAAATATATGTTGGAACCAGATTGCCAAGAGTTTTAAATGCCAGCTTGTGGGTTACCTCCCATTAGGATGATGAAGAGAAGCATGATGAGTATTAGAAAGTCTCAGCATATTACTAAAGATGAGTTGGTTATGAGAAGCAGAAAAAGACCTCATCAAGGATGTGAAAGTTTTAAAAATACAATGCATTGCAATACACTGAGAATGTTTACAACTTAAAGGAAGGCTCCCACGTTCATTGTCTAGACTAGAGCCTCTATGAGACAGCTAGTTAGCATGGTGAATAAAGCTCCAAACCTAGAGTCAGGAAGACTTGAGTTCAAAACCATCCTCAACCACTAACTAGTTATGTGACCCTGGGCAAGTCACTTAACCTATGTCTACTTCAGTTTCCTCAACTGTAAAGTGAGAATCACAACAGCATTTACCTCTTAGAGTTGTTGTGAGGATCATAGATTTGTAAAGTATATGTAGCGTTTAGCACAGTACTTGACATATAGGTGCTTAATGAACAGTAATTACTTCCCTGCCCCCCACTTCAGTGTAGAATTTAGTGGAAGTTCTCAGCAAGAATTATACAGGGTCAGATGGCCTGAGCAGCAATCTGCAACACCGAAGGGATTATCCATCCATGATGACACTTCAAATCCACTGAGGTGTTGTAATCGAAGTATCTATGTTAGTGGCTTGTATCCTCTTCTAAACTTTAAGCTCCTTGAGAACAGAAGTCTCATTTTATCTCAGTTTCCGATTTCTTAATTCAGTGCTTTGTACACAGAAAGTGCTTAATAGATACTCGCTGATTATTTGATAAGGCAGTCTTCGCCAGGGATACTTTCTCCATTAAGTAAACGCATCCCTTTTCTCCCATTGGAAGGAGTCTTGCTCTGGAGGGAAATGTTATTAAAGTTTGAAAAAGTTAAGAATATCATGATGATAAAGACATATAATACAGAGTGCCCCTCAGCAGTTAAGATTACTAAGAGATCAAAAGGTCAGAAGGCTGAACTGATCTTGGTGTCAAAATGAAATGAATTAAAGCCAAAAAAAAGAATGAAAAAAATGCAAGGGAACAAAAGAAACCGTCACTTTCTGGCTCTATGCAAGGGAATGAACAGCACATATGCCAAATGCATAACATGGGCTGTTCTCCATAGGAACTGAAAATGTGCTCATTAAACTATGCATGAGCAGCTGAGAGACAGCACCCAAAATAAGTCAGGGATGAGAGAGAAAGAGAGAGACTAGAAAGCAAGAGGAAGCCTCACTCCTGGGAAGTCTCTGTGGATGGAGTTGAACTGGCAGATGTACAAAGATAAAGGGAACTTCTGAAGAATCAGTGGAGATCTTTCAGAACTGAATAATATCCACCTAATATGATTCAGGGGATTGGAAATGGGCCTGAGGAACTTCCTGCTGGTATCCCACCCTACATCCTTGTTATTTCTAACAGAGACTATTAAAATGGATCTTTAATTAGAGTCTTTTGCTTTCAGTCTTTTTCTCTCCAATACAGAAAAAAAAAATTCTAAAAGCTCAATAATGACCATACAATTCTTTTCACTTAAATACCTTCACTAATTCCCCATTGCCTATTGAGTAAAATTCAAATTCCTTAAGCTGACATTAAGGGCTTCCATAATCTTGCTAGACCATTTTTCTATCTTATTTTCTATAAATGCCCTTCACACACCCCACTTTACAACCAAACTGAACTACTCACTGTTCCCCAAATATACTGTGCATTTTCAGACCTTAGGTATAACATAGACCAACAAACTTATCTTCTTTTGTCAGGAACTGAGATCTAGGTAAGGAAAATGACTTGTTTAAGGTCATATATCTAAGAACACCATCAGCACTTATACAACTCTAATTTTGAATGGAATTATCTAAAATAACCAGTCACGACTGCTGTACCAAGAAAGGGACAGACAAGTTTGAACATGTAAGAAATTTTTGGTTTAAGGAGGAGAAGGAAAGTCAGAATTGAGAGGAAAGTCCAACTTTGCATTGTTCATGGTGCTCTGGTAATATGGTGGTTTGCACTTAGTAGTCAATATTTTTTTTAATAAAATCTTCCTATTTAAAGGCTATGATTTTGCAAATCAATATTAGAAAATTGGTGATGGTTAGTTCTGTAGGTAATAAGATAGGGTACGTTTCTTGAGGGCAGGGACTCTGATCTTTGTATCTGTAGCAGCTAGCATAGAGAATGACAATTCAATGCAATAAACATTTATTAAGCACCTACTAGCTGCCAAACACTGTGCTAAACATTGAGGATACAAAAAAAGACAAAAGACAGTCCCTACTCCTAACAAGCTTGCAATCTAATGTAAATAACATGAAACAAACATATACAAAGCAAGCTATATACAGAATAAATTAGGAAATATTTTAAAGAGGTAAAACACTAGAATGAAGAGAGCTGGGGAAGGCTTCCTATAGAAAGTAGGATTTTAGTTGGAATTTAAAGGAAGTTAGGGAGGTCAGTAGTCAGAACTGAGGACAGACAGCATTCCAGACCTGAGACACAGCCAAAGAAAATATCTGGTGGCTAAGAAAAAGAGCATCTTGTTCATGGAGCAGCCAGGAAGCCAGTGTCACTGCCTTGAAGAATATGTGCTGGAGAGCAAAGTTCAAGACTGAAAAAGTAGGAGGGTGTTAAATTATAAAGGACTTTGAATGCCAAAGAGAGTTTTTTGTCTTCACTCCTGGAAGCAATAAGAAGCCACAGGAGTTTATTAATCTCATATTGGCACATGGTGCTGTTGTTCAGTTGTTGTCAATTGTGTCCAACTCTTTGTGACCCAATTTGGGGTTTTCTTGGCAAAAATACTGGAGTGGTTTGCCATTTCTTTCATTAGCTCATTTTACAGATTAGGAAACTGAGGCAAACAGGGTTAAGTAAATTGGCCAAATTCACACACCAAGTAAGTGTCTGAGAGTGGATTTAAACTCAGGAAGATAATCATCCTCACTCCAGGCCCATCACTTCATCCACTGTGCCACTAGCTGCCCCTGACAAGTGGGTGCTTAATAAATACTCATTCTTGATTGATTAAGGCAACAGCTTTTATTATCAGGCAGCCAAGGGAGATTTTGATGTACCTGAAAAATCTCTAGACTTGTATTCAAAAGAACTGAATTTGAATCCTGGACCCATGACTTCTACTAGATGTATGAGTTCAAGCCTTTATGATTGTCAGTGTCTTCATCCAAAACATGGCAATAATATTTTCACTCCCTAACTCCTAGGACTATTGTGAGTAAAGAGCTTTAAAGAATTACAGAGACATAAACTATTATTTTGGTTATTTCACTTTCACTGACACCTATTTTTCAAATCCATGTCATGGACCCCTAAGTGCATTAATTGAAGAAACGTGTATTTGAATATAGGACCCACTTTTATCCACAAATCTGTCTTATTGAGGTCTCTAGCAGAGTGCCAAGGAACTCTATGTGTGGTCGTATTCTGTTCAACTATTTTTATCAATCAACTGAATGACAGAATCATAGACTTTCCAAATTGAAAAGGTCCTTAACTATCATCCAGTCCAAAGCATATCTTCCAAACTATCCCTACTGTAACAAATGCAACAAATAATTGAACAAACTTTTCCCAATGACCTCTAATGAAGAGAGATCCATTCTTTCCCAAAGCATTTTATTCATTTTTTCATAGTTCTAATTGTTAGGAAGTTTTCCTTAGCCCAAACCTGTTTCCTTTTTCATAACTTCCACACATCGCTCCTGCTTCTACTCACTGGGGAATACTAGAACAAGTTTAATCCCCTTTCCACTTACAAACCTTTCAAGTACTTGAAAATTGCTATCATATCCTCCCTGGGACTTCTCTTCCCTAGGTAAACACACTCAGTTCCTTCAACCAATTCTCATATGGCAAGAACTTAAGGCTTTTGAACATCCTGATTGCCCTTCTTGGAACCTATTCAGTTTACCAATAGTTTTGCTTAAAATACAAATGGCAGACCTATCAAATTGAAGGTGACTAAAATCTATGGGGGGGAATTACCATGCTGAATGAATGATATACCTAAGACTTAACATTACCTTGAAAAGTCAAAATGATGAGTCAAATCTAATAAAATCAAAATGTATAGTACAGTCTGAAGTTCTATACTTGTTTTTAGAGGGAGGAGAGTTAAGGAATGGTAAAGAATTTGATAAAGTGTGGTGAAGAAGATGGCTAGAGAGGGTGGAGTTCAGTGAAGCATGGCTTGAGTTTCTTAAAATAGTGTAAGGGGAGAGGCAATCATCAGTCAGGGGAATGAGACCCCAAGGTGAAAGTTTCCAAAAGACATGGTGTCTGATGTGGGTGGCTATGTAGTTGGTAAAGAGCCTGTAGAGAAGGTGACTGGAAAGCAGGGAAAATTTGAAGTTATGTTAACCGAATGATAGTGGGTGAATGAAGGATGTAGAACTGTATTCTACCAGTCGATCAGTCAACATACATTTACCAAGAAGCTTTTTTTATGTGTTAAGCACTGTGTTAAACATTGAGGTTACAAAGACAGACAAAAAAAGTCACTGTCCTCAAAGAGCTTATATTCTTTTAAGAAAAACAATATGCAGACTATGCACATACAAGAAATATGCAGGTCAAATGGAAGAAAACTTTAGAGGGAAGTCACCGGAATTAAGGGGACTGGGAGAAAAATTTTGCAGAATGTGGGAATTTAACATATTTGAGAGAAACCAGGTCAGATCATCAGCTCTAGATACTACATCTTAAGAAGGGCACTACAGAGAAAGGAAAACACAATCATGATAGAAACAATTTGTTAATGCTATTCATGGATCAGCTTAAAGAACTGGGCATATGTAGCCTAAAGAAAGAAAATTCAGAGATGGGGGCATGATAGCTGTCATGAAATATCTTGAAGGGTTGTCATGTGTGACAGCGACAAGACTTGTTCTTTTTGGCCCATTTCAATGTCTGATGGTAGTGTGGAAGTAATCTTGTATTTGTTCACGCTTAGCTAAGCACTTATAGGTCTTCCCAGACCAGAAAAACTTTGGGGTATGGGTCCAATTGGTGGACTATGTGTTCCTTGTTTAGTTATCAACTTTTAGAGTGCCTTATCACTAACAACTAGTCACTGGGGGAGACATTTTTAGCACAACGATCAACAAAGTCAGTCTACACAGATGTAGAAGGTTTGCGCTCTGTGCTGTTGGAAAGAATCCCTAGACTGGGGAGAAAACTTGGATTTTTTTAAGTATGGAGATATTTTTCTTATATGACTGATATTGCTTTTCTTTCAAAGAATTCTAATTTTAGTGGTTTGGCTTATATATTATGACCAACACTGCAATTTAAATTTATCCGTATGGTTGAAAAAACTCAATGTTAACGATCAAAAAACAGGTATGAGTAATGTGTTCATGAATACAAAGGGACATATTATCAAGAGTGAACATTATATGGAAAGAATATTGGATTTTAAGTCAGAAAACCTGGGTTCAAAATCTTGTCTGTTACCTGTAAAATCTTGGGAAGTTGCTTAAATTCTCTTAACAGTTTACTTAACAGAAATCTTCAATTTCCTCATCTGTAAGATGAGAAGTTGGGACTACATGTCCCACAAGGCGCCTTTCATCTCCAAAATTATAATCTTATGATGAAAACTGACACATTGATTGTGGGATCTTTTTCTGGCTTCAAGTCATTTCCAATATCAACAAACATGTAAAGCCTTTCTATTTGTGAAGCACTTTGCTATCCTATGAGGATACAAAGCTGCTTTGGACATAAATAAATTAGATAGATATTAACACATATCTAACTATTACTTCATATCCATCTACATTAATTACTATCTATAGATATTAATCTCTATTTATCTTTACACATATATCAATCAATTTGTGTTCTCAAGGAAATTACAGTCCACAAGTGTTATAGCTAAGGTTATAGGATAGGTTAGGGTTTGTAAGAAGTTAAAATGCACAATTAAGTTTATACAAAATAGACATTTTATTGTTATTAAAGTCATTAAACTGTATTTGCCATTAAGGAGCATAATTTTTCAAAATCTTCTGAAAGCCTTTTAATTTTTGTCACAGTTCAGATAGTTGGCACCACATGAATTTAACCTTGAATTCCTTGGTTTTCCAAATCTGAAACTCAAAGTGAATCTCAGCCAGAGTGCCTTAGCCTCCTGTGGTCTCCCCTCAAACTATACATGGAAATAACATTTGAAACTAAGCCCAGATTTTCTTAAAACTTGTTCCAGAAGCTCTTGAATTTCATTGAGGGTGCAATTCAAATGAAGGTTGTATGTTTCTCCACACCCTCTCTCAGATCTTCCTCTTCCAATACATCTCAAATCCCTTTTACAGGTTATGGTCACTGCTGTTGAGACCATACTTGCCTAGTCTCACACTGCTCAATTCAACTCATCATTGGCTGAATATCAAAGCTGAACTAGTCAGGTCCATGGCTTGCCAAATAACCATACTAACCTTCATTGCCTCTTGTTTCTTTTTTTCCCCTTCAAATCCTATGTTGCTATCAGCTTCTTGACTTTTTGATCCAGAGTCCACTTATTTATTTATTTATTTTTTAGCCATAGCTGGCCTGCTTTCTCCTCTGAATACACCATTCTGGCACAGTGCAATGATTCATTTTGTTTTTCTAGGTCATTTCAAAATTCACCTTCAGTATGTCTCAAATGGAATCAATTTCACAGAATTTAAGACTTGGAAAGGAACTTGGCAACCACTGAGTTCAAATCATACACGAAAGTAATCCCCACTGTAACATACCTTTTAAATGAACATCCAGCCTATGCTTGAAGACCTCCAAGATGAGGAAATTCACCACCCCTTGGGGGCAGTCATTCCACTTTTAGATAGTTCTAACCGTTGGGAATATTTTCTCCTGAACTCAAAGCTTAATTTTTTCTTTTCATCTTCTAATAATTGCTCCTAGTTTGCCCCCATGAAGTCAAACACAAGTCCAATCTCTCTTCCACATAACAGCCCTTCAAATACTTGAGAACAGCTCTTGATGAGCCCCCTGCATCTTCTTTTCTCCAGGCTAAACACATTCAGTTGCTTCCATTGATCAGAGTTAGAACAGATTGGGGGTGGTAAAATTTAATATAAAAAAAAGAGCATTGAACTGGAAGTTAGGAAATCTAGATTTCTCTTACCAGATCAAAGCCTAGAAGAATCCCTTTGCCTCTCTGGGCTGCAGTGTTCTCACTCATAAAATGAAGGGGAGTGACTAAATAATCTCTAAACCATCTAGGATTTCAAAAATATATGCAAAGTAGATTCCCAGTCAGCTAAGATTCCTCAGATTCAAGCTAGGAGAGAATGCAGTCTACCTTCCTTCCTTCCTCCCATTACTTTTACAAATACATAAACTGAAGCCTAGAGAGTTAAGTAGTATGACTAAGGTCCCATAAGAAGCAGAGACAGGATCTGAACTCCCATACTTTGATTTTGGCTCAGAAGTCTCTTTAACCTCCTGCAACCTGACTTCTGATGTTCTCACACTCACTCCAGAATCATTCTTTCCCTTTTTACCATGATATCTGATCATCAGAAACTATCATACCACCTCAGTCTTCATACTCCTTGACCTGAATGTATGTAATTTCTTACACTACACAGTACTGTACACCTCTTTTCATGGTCTTGATATCTCATTATCAACAAAAGTTTTGTTGTTTTTTTTTTTTCTCTTATTTCTCCATTCTTCTTTGAGACAACTAAAAAGGAATGTGGAAGAAGTGAGAAGGAAAGATTCACTTCCAATGTCATTTCCCTTAGAAAGTAAATTCCTAGAAGTCCATGAGCACATGTGGTATATGAATTGTTACAAGGCCTAGTAAATATGATCCCTGACTAACTCTAATCCTTTCGCTTCCTCAGACTTTGTGAGTATATTTTGTATTTGGTTCTCCTGTGTTTTATGTATGCTGCTTGTACTCATCTCCTAGTTCTTCTGTGTATTTTGCTAGCTAGGATATTCTGTTCCTAAAAGATAGGACAATGTCTCCCCTCCTGGAGACTGTACTAGCCAAAGAAAAAATAACCCTTTCCTCTTTTACCTGCTGTAACTTAGCTTCTGGAGTAAGTGTACCCACTAAAAATATAGGCTCAAAAGTTATCATGATATCTGGTCATTAAATTCTATTACCTCCTCTCAGTCTTCATTCTCCTTAACTGGAATTCAGCAATATTCACCTTCTCCTCCTACTTTTCTTCTCTGTTGACCTCAGAGACACATACAATACAGGGTGTCTTCCTGTA
Source organism: Pseudochirops cupreus (assembly GCA_028627135.1). Classification (NCBI taxonomy): domain Eukaryota; kingdom Metazoa; phylum Chordata; class Mammalia; order Diprotodontia; family Pseudocheiridae; genus Pseudochirops; species Pseudochirops cupreus. The sequence goes on along the minus strand of CM053581.1, from coordinate 57,632,639 downwards.
TATCACACTAGTGTTAGTCATTCACAGATTCTCAGAGATGGAAGGAACCTGGGAAGCCACGTATTTAAACCAATATCTGAATGAGAATCAAGCCTGGTTAGTGATCATCTAGTCTTTGCCTCAAGATCTACAATGACAGAGAATCTATTCCTTCCTGAGGTGACTCACTTTACTTTTGGGTATTTCTGTTGGGAAGTTGTGTTTGCTTGTTTTCATACCTCAAGTCTAAAGTTCCTTTCTTACAACTTTTATTGGTTGCTCCTGGTTTTATTCTCTGCAGCTGAGGAAAATAAGTCTGTTCCCTTTTCAATGTAACACCCTTACAAAGGTAGACAGCAATTATGTGTCCAATAAATCTGCTGATTAAGCACACCTAGTTTCCTGCTCCCAGTTGTCAGTGTCTTATCATTATCTACTTCAAAATGATCTTCTATTTAGTTATTCATGTAAATCAGTGGTTCTCAACCTTCCTAATGCAGTGACCCTTTAATACAGTTCCTCATGTTGTGGTTACCCCCAACCACAAAATTATTTTTGTTGCTACTTCATAACTGTAATTTTGCTACTGTTATGAATCATAATGTAAATGTCTGATATGCAGGATGTATTTTCATTGTTACAAATTGAACATAACCCACAGGTTGAGAACCGCTGATGTAAATGATGTATACATCCCAGTAGATTCTAAGCTGCTTAAAGACAGGAACTGTTTGTTGGTCATTGTATTTTTACATCCCTAGTGTCTAGAACAATGTCTTTCATATAGTAAGGACCTGTTGAATTTATTTGAATTAATCCAACCATATGACATGAATCCTGATTGGGTTACGTTATGACCACTGAATCAATGTCTTTCCTAAAGTGTGGTGCACAAATCTCAATCAATGAATGAAAAAGGAAAAAAAAAAGTTACTAAGTATTTACTATATCAGGCACTGTGCTAAGCAAAGGGGCTAGAAATACAAACATACAACACATTCCTTGCCCTCAAAAGTGTTTTCCCTCTAATAGTCAAAGAGAACACACATAGGGGAGTGGCTTCCAAAGAGACTTGTTCTGATCTGGGAAACTACAGGGATACAGAATGAAATTATAAGACAATTGACTGAACCTCTATTTTCAGCAACGGTCGAGCTTATTTGATGATTCTTCCCTGTAGTTTCATGTTGTGGAGAGAGATTTTGCTGGGTATAGGGAGGTAGCAGCATGATGGGGAAAATGCTAGGGGATTGGCTAAATATGGTGAACCAAATCTGACCAGTCAGGAGATCACAGCCCAAGGGCAAGAACCAGAGGTCTAGGTCTGAACTGGAGAGTTAATAAAATGTTGAAGGTGTTGGCTGACCAGGGCAAAATACAACAGAACTGCTAGCTGCTTGGTCTTAATACTATGCCTCCCCCATAAGTTTTCTGGTCCATTCATATTGAATTTGGAATCCACTAAAATTCCAGATCTTTTTTTTTTAATACTATCTATTTGTGCCTCACCCAATGGGTACTTGTGGTGCAGATTTCTAAAAACCCAAATGTGAGATTTTATATTCCCCCTATATAATCAGTCAATAATAATTTACTAAGTGCTTATTGGATACAAGGTACTATAAACTACTGGGGATAAAAATACCAAGAAGGAAATTATATCTATACATCAGGAACTTATATTCTGACAGGAAAACAAATGAATAGGTAAATATATACAGTCTAAATACAAAGAAAATAAGTACAAAGCAATTAAATGAAAGATACTCAAATTTGTTCCACTGATCTAGCCTACCAAAACATGTTTGAATACAGATTCTGCCATCTAAGGTGTTAATTATCCTTCCCAGATTTCTGTTACTTGCTAATCTGATACACATTCCTCAGTAACTTTATCTGAGTTATTGATGAAAATGTGAAATAGCACAGAGCCAAATGTAGATCCCCAGAGCACTCCATTGGAGACCTTTTTCTAAGCTGATACTAAAACATTAATTGCTATTCTTTTTGTCTGGCCAATCCATGAATTCCAATCCATGAGGTACACTTAACAAGCCCTTGAGTCTAGACCATTTTTGCCATATTTTCCACAAGAAGAGCAGGAGAGATTTAATTAAATATTTTACTAAAAATTGAAGATTCTGCTGATCTGTCAGTCTAGTAACTTTATCAAAGAATAAATGAGATTAGTCCGTCATAACTCATTACTAAGGAGGCCTTGCTAGCTCTTTATATTTATTTCTATTTTTAGTAATTGATTTTAAATTTTTCCAGGATTTGAAGGCACTCTAACTGGCCTATAGTTGCAGATTTTATTCTTTTCTTTCTTTGAAAATCAGGACATTTGACCTTTTCCAATGCTGTTGTAACAATTCAATTCTACATGTTCTTTCAGCAATCACTAAGTGCCTTAGCAAACATATTCTCTACTTCTTTTAGTAGCTGATGATGGTGTTCATGTAGGCCTGGTGAATAAACTCATCAGGAGAAGCCAGGTGCTGTCTTAGTATATTCCTTTACTTACCTTGACTATATGTTCCTTATTAACTTTTTTTACCCTTTCCAATTCAAAGGTCATTCTCTTAGGAAAAGAAAATAGAGGCAAAATGAGAGTTCTACCTTTTTTCCATCAGTTATCATCACCTCCCAGTAAATTTAGGGTGAAAATCTCTACTATCTGTAGCTTCCCTCGGCAGTGTTGGCTCATAATGATGATCTTTAGAGTTCTTGGCGCTTTTCTTACTGAACTGTGCCATATTTTTGCGTTTATTCTTTATTTGTCCTTGCTTGCAGATGCCTTTTTAAAAATCTAAGTTTGTTGTTGCATTCCTTATGAAGTCACATCAGTCTGTATAGACACATCTCTGTTTTTCCTCTTTATTGGCATGATTTCTTTTCACGTCTTTGGAATTTGATTATTCAGAACTTCCCGATTCCTCTTGATGTGCTTTCCCTTGGAGACTTCAGACCAAAGAATACCATGTATCCTTCTTCTGAACTCTTAGAAATATGTTCTTCAAAAATCTAAGATACATGCTAGATTTTTCCCAAATTTTCTCTTTTTTTTTCTATCACAAAATCCCAAATGCAGTATACACTTTCCTCATCATCCCAATCATTTCTACCATAGTAACCAGAGGCCTCCTTACTGGTAAGAAACATCCAAAATAGAAAATTCCCTCCTTAGTTCCTCTACTTTTGAAGTATGGAATTGTCATGAAAACCAATCAGGAAGTTAGTTTCTGGTTTGGACAGATGTCGGAATAATTTAACTCACCAATTACTAAAACACCAACACTCTTTGCCAGGATTCTAAGTTGTTTCTCAGTCTTCCAATCTATTTCCTCTTTCTGTCCAGGTGGTCTCTAGTTTATCCTGATAACATTATATTTGTTTCTTTCCCACTCTGAATCCTGAATTTTCTTGTGTACATATTATTTCTTATTATAATAATATTAATTTATCTTCTTCATTGTCTACTATTGTCCTTGTTACCTTGAGAATAAAATATAAGCTCCTCTGACTGAGTGTTGAAACCTTTTATGATCTTTCCCCCAACCTGTTTCCAGACTTATATGCTATTCCTCCTTATTCATTCTATAGCATAGTCAAATTGTCTTTCTTGACTTTCCTTACAAAACCACTCTAAGATCTCTGTGCTTTTTCATTGCCAGTCCTTCATGTTCTGAATGTAACACTTCATCTTAGAATACATTTTCCTTCAAAACTCAAGTACCCTCTTTCTTTAGGAAGTCCTTTCTGATTCCCCCAAGTTCCCAGTAACCTTCTCCCCAATTACTGTAATTTTACTTTGCATATAATTAGTATATAATTCAAGTTATGCATCTATGAGCTACTCACCAGAATCCTATCTGTACTGGCAAGTTGGTTACCCAGAAGGTAGCTACTTTTTTCTTAAGCATTCTAGGGATGCGATTCTAAGGATCATGCGTCCCTACTAGTATGTGTTACCCCATTAATTATCAGATTATATAATTTAGCCAGATGGGCTTAGTTTTTTTAATATATTTTTTAATTTTACTAAATGTTTCCTAATTACATGTAAAACAATTTTAAACATTAATTTCTTAAACTTTGCTCTGGTTTTTACCTAGGAAAAGCCTCTGATCTTTTGCAACTACAATTCCTGTTACTCAGGGCCCATAAAGTGCTCTTCTTCACCCTTGATTTGTGATATAGAAGTGGATTTAGGCAATTAAGTTGTCAAATAGTACCTAAGCCTGAGCCCAGTGTAGCACAGAGGCCCAATGTAATCTCTTTCTGACTCATTGTCAAGTTTCCTTACCATCTCTGGCTTTAGAACTCCTGATGCTGATGTTGTCACCACCACTTAGTTCCACCGCTAATGTAACATCCACATGGGCTACAGGCCACTCTCAACTCCCATATCACAGATCTCTCCTTCCAACTTCCTAAATTGTCTTGAGCTGGATGAATGTCTCACCTTAACTTTTGCCTGGCTCTGACACTGCAGATTTCTAGGCGAGCACTATTTAAAGATGTTTGGAGGGGAATATTGGGAGGGTTCAGTTCCTTCTTCTATTCCAGTGGTTCTCAACCTTCCTTATGTTGCGACCATTTAATACTCATATGTGGGCATATCTGCATGTGGGCGGACTCGCCTGGAGACAGATAGAGGAGCGGTGTCTCAGTTCCTAAGACCATCAGAAATATGTATTTTCTGATGGTCTTAGGCGACCCCTGTGACCCCTGTGAAAGGGTTGTTTGACCCCCAAAAGGGTCGTGACCCACAGGTTGAGAACCACTGTTCTATTTCATCATCTTAGCTTCCACCATGGATTCTATATAAGGAGTTTGGCTCTACTGCTCTCTTCTCTAGAATGGCAAGAAAAAAGGATGTCCAATTCTTCAATTTAGTTTCTATTTTACACAAGTTCCCACTGGGCATAACCAAGTCTACTCAACCAATCTCAGCAGACTTTTTTTGTAGGACTATTTTCTTTTATGCACTGGTTTTCAGTCCTTCCAAATGCATTAAGAATGTTTCATATCTTGTTCATGTCTTTTATTGAATGACTCAATGTAGGCTGAATCAATAAACTGATAAAGACATTGGGGGAAGCATCTTAAATGGAGGTGGGGGTGATTAATTCAATAAAGCTGCATGCTTACACTTATATACATATATACATATAGATGTATATATATATATGTATATACAGACATATACTTTATATGCACACATATATAAACACACATGGGTTTTTTTTTTATTTAATTGATTTGTTTATTTACTTTTAGTTTACAAGATTCAGTTGCACAATCCCTTGAGTTTCAAATTTTCTCCCTTCCCTCATCCCCTCCCTCCATGGCAGCATGCAACCAAGTACAGGATCTGCAAACACTTTCACATTGGACATTAGTCTGGTTGTACAGAAGGGTTGTAACCAATGGAGTGAACAATGGGAAAGAGGAAACAAAACCAAACGTGGAAAAGAACAATAACACGTAGATTGCTTCAGTCTGCATTTAGACTCTGTTCTTTCCAGATATTTCTCTGAATGTAGATATCTCTTTCCATCCTGAGACTTGTAGAGATGCCTTATAATTATGCGTTGCTGAGAAGAGTCCAGTTTATCAAAGCTGGTCATCACACATACGATGTGCTTGTGATTGTGTACAAGTTTTTCCTAGTTCTGTTCTTCTCACTTAGCATCCATTTGTATAAGCCTCTCCAGGTAAATATGAAGTCCATCTCCTCCTCATTTCTTATAGCACAATAGAACACACATGTTTATATATGTGTGTGTGTATACATACTTTTTTTCTTCCAAGTTACAAAGTACATTCCTTGAAGGCAGGGGCAATTTCATTTTTGTCTTTATATCTCTAGTGCCTCCATACAGTAAACATTTAATAAATTTCCTCTCAATTTAATCAGTCAATAAGCATCCATTCTGTAGTGTGCTAAGCACTAGAACTAGAAAGACCAAAAAACAGTCCCTTTTTTCAAGAAGCTTATAGTCTAATGGTAGAGACAACATGCCAGCAACCATGTACAAAAGAAATATATACAGGATAAATTGGAGATAATCAATAGAAGGAAGGCACTGCCCTTATGGGGGATTGGGAACGGATTCTTATAGGATGTGAATTTTAGCTACAATTTAAAGCAAATCAGGGACAGAAGAAGATGGAGGTGAAGAAAGAGAGAATTCCACACATGGGAGATAAGGCAGGAGATGGAAGATGGAATGTTTTGTCCAAATAATTTTAAGGCTCATTCCTTGGAATGCCACTATGCCTTGTTTATACTCTTCCTTGGAAAACTACTCATGTTTTCAAGTATCACCTCCAAAATATGTCTTACACATAAGAAATGTTTGGGGACTGATTGAATGAAAGCATTTAGATCACCAAGATCCCTTCCAATCGTAATATCCAAGGATTCTGTGAATCCTAACATGAAGTATAGGTTGTGTCCTCATGGGTAAATTAAAATGGAGAATAAAAAATAAAAGAGGTTAAAAATTTCTTAGAAACATTTCTTTTTTCCCTGAATAACATACATGTACCCTTGATTGTCTATTTCCTTTTGCTGTATGAATCCCTCCCAGAACCTTACACCATTCCACCAATACAAAGAAACCATTGGATACAGTATAGTATAGTGGGGAAAAAAGGAATCTAAGAAAATCTCTGCATATGTCTTCTTTCCAGTTGTGTACCAGCAAATATTTAGCAATCTGCCCTCTAGGGGGCAAAAAAAACATGACACACTTTTATGTTCAATCTGCATTATCAGCACTTTTTCTGTCATTTTCTTAAAGAACAGATGATCAAAAGAAACAAACAAAACAGAATCAAACTCTAATTTGTAGCATTTATCAATTTCCAAAGCAGTTAAGGTGGTACAGCGGTTAGAGTACCAGGCCTGAAGTCAGGAAGATTCATCTTACTGAGTTCAAATTTGGTCTCACTTACCTTGGACAAGTCCCTTAACCCTGTAAAACCCTATAAAATGAGCTGGATAAGGCTATGGCAAACCACTGCAGTATCTTTGCCAAGAAAACCCCAAATGGGGTCACAAAGAGTCAGGCACAGCTGATATGACTGAACAACAAACAGCAACAGTTTAAATGCTCACATTGAAATTTTAATCATTGAATTCTCACAAACCTGTGAGAGCCGGCTCCAGCATCATGGCCTCCTTCTACCATTTTCTAGGCATGTGATCTTGAGTAAGCCACTGAAACAGTTTCAATTTTTTCATCTATAAAATGAAGTTAATAACACTTATATCTCTGCTCAAAGGCTGTTTTGAAGATCAAATGAAAAGATGATGAGGAATATAAGCTATTATTATTTCTGAGACTCTTCAAAGATGCCCTCACTTCTGATCATTGTGGTTTTGGTGAAAATAATAATGGATCTAGAGACAGTGGACCTCACTGTGCAGTAAAAAAAAATGCTAGCTGTGTAAGCAGAAAAATGAATTTTGAATCCTGGTTTCAACAGTACTTTCTACTGGTGCATATCCTTAGACAAGGCACTCCACTTCCCTGGACCACTTTTTTTCATCTATAAAATAAGGAGTTCAAACTGCTGTAGATTATTTCTAAAGTCCCTTCCAGATCTAAATCTATGATTCAGTGACTTGGATTTGAAACTCAGATTTGCTCATTATTGACCGTATGTCTTTGGTTTAGTCACTTCTCTCTGTGACAACATCTTCACTTATAAAATTGTGAATCTACTAGATGACTTCTAAAGCGTCTTTGAGCTCCAACTGCCATAATTTATTAAACTCCATAATGGAACTACTCCCTGTGCAGTTAAATGCCTTCCAAAGCATTGGATTGTTCATAGAATTGTTCAAGTCCTGGAGAGGGGTTGGTTTGTTACATTATCTGATTAGGGAAGCAGGGAGTAGACCCCTGAAAGAATAACAGGTACTAGAGTGTGCTAAAGAGTGCTCAGATCTAGAAGAAAAAAAAATCCACGCAGGAAATCACTTCGATTCTGCTGAAGCCGCTGTATCTAGTACCTGCTGTACTTCATCTGTCTGCTGATGGCCTCCCTAGTGGGTTCAACAACCCTGAAAAATTAGAATTGGCTCAATTCGACCAACTCAGCAGTGCATGAGTACCAAGGGGCTTTTTCTTTTTATTTGACTTGCAAGAAACCAACTTCAATGAGATTTTATAGTCTCTTGAAGCCTGGGGACCTTTTTTTTCCCTTTTCATACTTTTGTCTTATAAATTCCTGGTAAAACCATAGAACAAAAAAATTGATAAATTCCTAACAATTTGAGTTCATTCATTTACAATAACCTGATTGAGAGTGCTGGCAACAGCTCACTCTTAATGATTTTGTTCTAATGAGTATTTATAACTGTATCTGAATTCCAGTACTTTACAGTTAGAACGTGGAATTTATTTACTGATTCGCGTGTGAACAATACGGCATGAAATGTAAACATTGTGCAGATGCTCACACATACTTTTTAATATTTGTTTCACATTGTGTGATTTTGATCCCTTTTTTTTTCTCTTTTTTGATTCATGCTGTGATAATGAGCCTTCTAAATTGCTATTTGTAATAAATTCTGGGTAAGATTATTCACTTTCCTCAGTATTTTTTATTTTCTGCAGTGAGTGGGGGACCCTACCGAGTGCTACAAATTGAGAGAAACAAACAATTCTGAGAAAAACAGACCTCCAGAGCTTTTGGAAGGGGATGGGATTGACAGTTTGAAAGGTTTCAAGTATGCCAAGTGGCCATCTTAGCATGCTCCACATTCAGGAACGAAAAATATAACTCTGGATGCTAAGATTGTCAACAAACTCCTTTATTCCCAGGGAAGGTTTACATGAGATTTTGGTTACAATTATTGTTAAGTTCCTTTTTTCCCCCTTCAGCTTAAGTTTTGTGTTAAAGAATTTTGAGTGTGGCCAGGGATCTCAGATCACCTCTAGTTAGTAGGAAGAGCCTTTAAAGATGATCTTGTTTAATCCCCTCATTTTACAAATGGGAAAACTGAACCTGCAAGAGAGGCAAGGACTTGCCCAAGGTCATGCAATAAACCAGAAAGTCAGTGTTCCTCTTCCCCAGGGCCTTCTTTTTAACAAATCAACATATTTACTTGTTTCACCTTCAACCCCATCCTCATCATCTCCTTTACTATTTCACATTGGCAATACTTAATAAATGTTTATTGGCTGACTAACTGACTAGCAAAAAACTGAAGATTACACATGCAGATTACAACATTTAAAGAAATATTTCCTTGCTCTTCTCTTTCATCTAAGGCTCAGTTTTCTCATCTGTAAGATGGGAATAAAAATAGCAACTAACGCATGGCATCTTTGGGAGGACGAAATCTTTGCAAACCTTAAAACACTATATAAATTCAAGTCATAACACCTCATACTTTTATAACATTTTAAAATTTTAAAAGCAATTTCCTCATAGTAATCCTGGGTGGTAGGAGTGTGGGTTTATCCCCATTTTATACATTAGAAAGCAGAAGCTCAGAGAGAAGCAACACGGTGAAATATGTTTAGCTAATGTCAGAAATAGAATGAAAAGTTAGAGCATCTTTCTCGCCTACCTATAGCCATTTAACCTATTGGAAATTCCTTATAATGCCTTTTACCCCACATGTAGATGAGGGTAATTAAATATTAGTTTACCTTTTTAACTCAATGAGCCTATTGTAATTTATTTGTCAATCAGCTAGAGTTTGAGGTTTTCAAAGTGCTTTGCAGGTTCTATATCATTTCATCCTCACAAAAACCCTGGGAGGTAGGAGCTATTATTATTCCATTTTACAGATGAGGAAACTGAAGCAGGCAGAGACTGAGTCACCTGCCCAGGGGCACACAGATATTAGGAGTCTGAAAGCAGATTTGAACTCATATCTTCCTGACTCCAGGCTTGGTGTACTACCTACTGTTCCACCTAGCTCCTATAAGCAAAGTAAATAAATGGAATCTGAGAGTGTGAGACTTGCTGCCTTGGCATGCTAGAAAAACTTCCACTTTTAGGCCCCTTCTACTAATTGGTGATTGCCTGCCAGGACTCCACTTTAGGAAGGCATCACCCAAGCTCCATTTACTTTACAATCACTGAACTTTTCCTTGACCTTGCCCCTATGCAGGTACCTGTTTCATTACCCTGCTTTTCAGGTCCCCTTTATGTGTTGTCTTTGTCCAAAAAAATGCATATTTCTTAAGGATAGAGACTATCTCACTTGCTTGTATGTGGCCCCCAGCTTAGAGTAGAGCAGAGAACATGAAAAGCACTTAATAATGCTCTCTCTCTCTCTCTGTCTCTCTCTCTCTCTGTTTCTCTGTCTCTCTCTGTCTCATCTACCTGTCAATCTATCTATCCATCCACTCACCCATCCATCTATCCGTCTTTCTATCATAAAAAAAGGAAACAGAGACAAGACACATATTTAATGACACATCTTTACTCACTCTTTAGAAATGGAAGAAGCATTTACTTGTTCAATGAAATTTACCACATTACTTTGTATTCATCAACATTTTAACTGCGATAGGACTTTTAAAGGGGTTGGACTAGATGATCTTTATTTGTCTCTGAGATCTATGCTCATAACCATAAGGAAAAACAGAATGACAGAGCTAGAAGAGACAATACAGATTACCTTGCCCAAACCATTATTTTTACAAAAGAAACAGTAGCTCAGAGGTGGAAAATACTTGCCTAAAGTCACCTAGCTATAAAGCTCACAGCGTTGTCATGAAGATTATGTGGGAGACAGTGTTTAAATTGCTTTACAACCATAAAGGGCTATGTCCATATTGTTATTATTTTCACACTGCATATATAAAACCTAATTTGAACTATGAACATAAGCTACTTCAAAGAAGGAACTGGGTACCTTCGGAAGCTTCAATTACTCTGCCAGAATACTGCTTCCTTGTTTTTATACTGAAGCTGAATCAACATGACAAACATTTGTCTGGAGATATGTTGCATATGTCTGTGAGCACATGTATTTGAATATGAACAAAAATTATTCTCTTGTTGCCATTATTCTTCCAAATGTCTGGGCCTATTTTTTGTTAAGACAAAGCCTTTATGAAAGGGTCAGCCACCTGTAACTGCCTTCCCTTGAAGGTCCTCTTTATTTCTTAGTTAGCACTACAGTGAAAGAAATGCATAGATTGACTTATTTGATGAAATATAATTTAGAAATTCTTATGCATTTCCTCATCAGTAGGACAGACTTGAACTGTGTCATCTTTAAATTCATTACCAACTCCAGCACTTTTGGTTCTGCATTCTAGGATTCTGTCTTCTAAGGTCCTTTCTTTTAAAAAAAAATTTTTTTTCAATTATCAAACATTCATTTTTCTCTCTCTTACCACTTTCCAAATGAAAAACAAAAGAAACAAACAAATACAGAACTTCTGTGCCACATAAACACAGACAAGCAAAACATATTGCCATATCAGTCATGTCTATAAATTATTTTTTTATCCTGTACATAGAAACACAAAAGGTCAAGAATCTTAAAGAAAATAATTTTTACAAGTGGGAACAAAGCTGTTCTAGTAGTGCCATATTTCAAATTTTACTACAAAGCAGCAATTCTCATAATAATTTGGTATTGGTTAAATAAGTAGATCGATAAATGGAACTAATTAACAAACCTAATAAACAACCAAGAAGCACAGGCATTCCAACTATTGATATAAGAATTCAATGTTTGACTTAAAGAAAAAAAACTCCCAGAAAAACAAGACAATAGTATGTGAGAGATTAGGTCTAGACCAACCAACACTTCATACTTCATACTAAAATAAGGTCTAAGTGACCTAAAATAAAATATCATATTGTAAACAAAATTAGAGAAACATGAAAGAAATTATCAGATCTAAGATCCCTTCCAACTCTGACATTCTATGTTCTAAAGCCTTGTGATGCATTAGCATTTTATGATCTAACATTCTATACTCCACAGGTTCTTCCAAATATAAGGTAATGTACTATAGTGTATATATACAGTGTATACAGGATAAGGTACAAAAAGGAGTTTAGCTTGTGACTTGAAAAAATAAAATAAAATTAGGGCTGAATCCTACCATACTCTAATAATATAGTTTAGACTCTCAAGGATGCCTTTATTTTATGGAGAAAAAAACACCTGTAAATGTTCTATTCCTTTGGGAAAAAGTTAAATGCAAGGAATAATAAGATAATTTGCCTAGCACCTGAAAGTCTGAAGGGTGTCTAGAGGAAGCATAAGCACTATATAACTCTAAGGTATTATAGAACTTGGAGGAAATAATACATTTAGAAATGCAGGTGATTGATGAATAAAACATCACAAATCAAGCTGGCTGCAACTACATTTTGGCTTAATCCTGCTGGTTTAATTGGTTCATTGCATCCCAGCTTTTTTTTTTTTCGTTATCTGATGCTGTTTTCATATGGGGTGGTTAGAAGCGTATTATCCATGGGAAAAAAAAAATAACATCATCCTGAAAACAGAACTGGTGATAGAATTGTTGCTTACTATAATAATTCTGTTTTATGAAAGATAATCCCCTACCCTCCAAAAAATGATAACACAAATAAAACCTTTATTGATCAATTTAGAGGCAAAAGACTTCTGTTCTTCAAATCTTGAGTCCTTTATCCAATCCAATCTGACCCAATTTAATCCAATCCAAAACATGTATAAGATACTGCATTGAGCATTGGGAATATGAAGATAAAATCTGTGTGACTTTGTGTCATTTCTTCTCTTAGCCTCAGTTTCCACATCAACAAGACCTATGCAGTTCAAAGGATGCATACAAGGATCCTGGAAACAGGGGTTAGGAGATCTTTATTCTGTTTAGGGCTTTTCTACTAACTGGCTGTGTACATGTCATAGGCTTCAAATCACTGCCTAGATTTTGTGCCTAATTTGTTAAGCTGCAGGGTTAGGCATTGGTTAGGGATACAAAAGCAAAATCAAAATATAGTTCCTCCCTTACATTCCCCCTCAAATTCAGACTCTGAAAGATAGTGGGCATGTTGCCTAGCCACTCAGTGATGTACAGTAATTCTGTCAAACTTAAATAGAAAAAGATGGCCATTAAAGTATACATAGGGATCTCTGCTTGCATATGGACTTAGAAAAGAACATACATGTTTAGTGGTTTTTCAGTTGCATCTGACTCCTCATGACCCCATTTGGGGTTTTCTTAACAAAGAAGTGCTTTGCTATATCTTTCTTCAACTCATTTTACAGATGAGGAAACTGAGGCAAAACACAGTCAAGTAACTTGCCCAGGATCACACAGCTAGTAAATGACTGAGACTGGATTTGAAATCACAAAGATGAATCTTCTTGTCTGGTACTCTATCCACTACACCATAATTATGTATATTTTATTATATTTGTACTTATTTTGACAATTATTTACCAATCGCTTTCTGCTTTGGGCAACTCTCTGAGATTATTAGATAAGGAGAAAGTGGTTACTTGCATGAGTAGAGGGAATTTTCTTCCTGAGGAGTTACCTATTCAAAAAAAAAATTCACAGGTATAACCCTTAGCCTCTATTATTAACAACATGAGCTTTGGAGGAAGTGAAGGCTTCTAAGTGACAGAAGTGAGGAAAAAGGATATTGCCAGCTTGGGAGATAACTTGTGTGAACTCCCAGTGTCAGGAGATGGAATGCTGAGTTCAGGGAACAGCTAGGAGAACAGTTTGACTGGACCATAGAGGACAGAAAGGGTATCATATGATGTCATTCTGGAAGAATATCTTGGAACCATATTGTTAAGGGTTTTAAATGTCAACTTATATACTTGAGGCAACAGGAATCACTCAAAATTTTTTGAGCTTAAGGTGACATACTTAGAACTGGTCTTAAGAAAATTTTGGCAACAGCATGGAGGATGGATTGAAGACAGGAGAAATTTGAGAGGGGTATATCAATTAGGAAGATATTGTATTAGATCTGGCAAGAGATGATGAAGGCTGAACAAATGTAATTAGCTGAAATTGTGCTTAAAAAAATCAGTTGGGTGCAGTGTGTGTGTGTGTGTGAGAGAGAGAGAGAAAAACAGAGACAGAGATACAGAGACAAAAAGAGAGACAGAAACAGAAACAGAGACACAGAGAAAGAAGAAAGGGAAGGAGGAGATGAAAGCACAAAGGGTACTCCTACCAAGGGTATTGGAAATGAGGCATAGTAACCCAGAAAACATTACCAAATGTGCAAAAGAGAGTCCCAGAGGGGTCAATTCAAATAATCCTAGCTCCCTCAGTCTGATGGGGTATAGGGACAAGGTGATACTCTAGAAAGGCTGTCAAAGCAAGTAGACTCTGAGTTGTAGCCTTAGGAAGTTATACTCTATGATTCAACAGAATAATGGAATGAGTTAAAGGACAGTAATCACTAAGAAAAAGCAGAAGCTCTCATTCCTGGGAAGGAATATAATGATTTTTGTTCCCCAAGGGTATCCATCATTCAGTCAAACAAATTATTAAGGATTTATCATGGAACCGTGCAGCAACAAGCAACCAAGCCTACCCAGGATGACTACTAGCACAGGTTCTTTGATCTGCTTTTCTAAAGGAAAGCAGCTCAAAAGGGGTTTAGCAATCTTAGTTTAATCAAACATATATCATTTACCTAGTCCAGGGAAAAAAAGTCAGCACCCTGAACTTCAGAAGATACGAAGAGAAGTTACAAACAGACAAAAATACAAAAGAGAAAAAAAACATAATTTAGCATACCAACAGATAGGGCTTCTAGCTGTCTGACCATTACATCCATACCTAGTTAGTCAACAGAGAGAGAAGCACCAACATCTGGGTTTTCAAAAGGGGGGAGGGGATCAACAACTGCCCAGAGTCTCACCTGGCCAAATCACACAACTCTTCCCAAAGTGAGCTCCAAAGCAAAACCTCACCTCAGGGACATATATAGTCTTCTCCAGGGTCAGAAAACATCACAATCCTCATGACCCACTTGACTACAAAGTAACAAAAGTTTTGTCTTCCTGAAAAACAAGCCTCCCTCAAAGCATGAGTTTCCTGTGGGCTCTACTCCACTCTTCAGCAAACTCTTCCCACCACAGGCTCCATGTGACCACATTCAGCCTATTGGGGGGGCAGAGTATATTTTCAAATCAGGGAAGGTCCTCAAGTTTAATTTAGGCTTATTAAGGGGCAGAGAAGATCTTCAAATTACCATTACCATTACAAACAGGCACTGCGCTATTCAGTGGGAATATTGTTTTCTTTCTTTTTAAAAGACATTTTTATAGATTTCATTACTTTCCAATTACACTTTAAATTCCAATTACATTTTAAAAATTATAAAATTTTTAACATTATTTTTTTTCAAAATTTGAATTCCAAATTCTCTCCCTCCCTCCCACTTTTTCAGAAGGCAAGAAATATATAGATTATATATGTGAAATCATGCAAAACCTATTTCTATATTACCCATGTTGTAAAAGAAAACACACGTACACACACACATGACAAATAAAGTATGCTTCAACCAGGACTGAGAGTTCATTGGTTCTCTCTCTGGAGGCAGATAGCATTTTTCATACTGGGTCTGTTGGAATTTTCTGAGATTGTTGTCTCTCATAGTTGATCATCTTTACAATATGTCTATTACTGTGTACAAAGTTCTCTGGTTCTGTTCACTTCACTTTATGTTGCTTCATATAAGTCTTCTGAGGTTTTTCTGAAACCATTCTGATTGTCATTTCTCATAGCACAATAGTATTCTATCACAATCATGTATCATCACAACTTGTTTAGCCATTCCCCCAATTCATGGCATCCCCTCTTTTCCAATTCTTTGCCACAACAAAAAAGCTGCTATGAATATTTTCATACATGTGAGTCCTTTTCTCTTTTGTATGATCTCTTTGGGATACACACTAACCATGATATTGCTGAATCAAATGGTATGCACATAGTCCTTTGGGTATAGTTCCATATTGTTCTTCAGAATGGTTAGACCAGTTCACAACTCCACCAACAAAACATTAGTGTCTCAATTTTTCAACATCCCTTCCAAGATTTGTCATTTTCTTCTTCTGTCATATCAGCTAAGCTGATAGGTGTGAGGTGCTACAGCAGAGTTGTTTTAATTTGCATTTCTCTAATCAATAGTGATTTAGAGCATTTGTTAATATAATTATAAATAGATTTGATTTCTTCTGCTGAAAATTGCCTGTCCATTTCCTTTGACTATCAATTGAAGAATGACTTTTATTTTTTGTAAATTTGACTCAGTTCCTTATATATTTAAGAAATTAGATCTTTATCAGAAAAAATTGCTCTATTTTTTCTCAGTTTCCCATTTTCCTTCTAATTTTGGGTGCATTATTTTTGTTTATATGAAACCTTTTAATTTCACACTATCAAAATCAACTATTTTACTTCTTTTGATACTTTCTATCTCTTGTTTGGTCACAAACTTCTCCCTTATCCATAGATCTGACAGGTATATTTTTCATACTCCTCTAATTTACTTATGACTGCATTCTCTATGTCTCAATCTTTTATCCATTTTGACCTCATCTTGGTATATGGTATGTGATATTCCTAGCTTCTGTCTCTTCCTAGCTTCTGCCAAATAGCTTTCCAGTTTTCCCAGCAATTTTTGTCAGATGATGAGTTTTGTCCTCAAAAGCTTTGATCTTTGTGTTTATCAAACACTGTGGTCATTTACTACTTTATATTGTGTATCCTATTCCCCTGATTCACCACTCTATTTCTTAGCCAGTAGCAGGTTGTTTTGATGATTACTGCTTTGAAATATGGTACTAATAGGCTGCCTTCTTTCATATCTTTTTGTATTTCTTCACAATGGGAATATTTTTTATTAATAAAGTCCCTGTTCTCATGGAGCTTACATTCTAATGAGGAGACAACATAGACATAAAGCATTATATACAAGGTAGAGAGTAGATGAAAGGTAGTTTTACAAGGAAGGTATTGGCAATTCCAGATGCCATGAATGGCTTCCTGTGGAATGTGGTGGCTTTATCTTACAAGAAATGAGGAATTCTATAAGATAAGGAGGGAGAGCATTGCATAGATGTGTGACAGCTAGAGTAAAGGCATGGATATGGAAAATGAAGCATAAAGTGTGAGAAATTAGCAGGCTAATATGAAAGGACAATATAAATGTGGAATATGTATATATGATGACAAATTCAAGAGTATGATCATTCCTTTGTGTAGCTGGGGTAGAGTAGAGGATTAGGTCATGGTAGTTATATGGACTGAAGAATTGAAGCATGTTTAAGGGTTGAATTCCCTTAGAAGGGGGGCAGCAGCTGGGATGGAGAAGAAAATTCCATGCCAGTATCCTAGAGTAAAACTCCATTTACCTCATGCTAAGTAGGAGTATAGAAATTTGGCCAATGAGTTGGTGCCTTTCCTACTTAGCCATGTCAGTTGTACCTGGAAGAATGGAGGCATTATAGATACACATAAATTTTCTTTCAAACAAATAAAAGTAGAAAAGCTTTTTCTCATCTTGTATGGGTTGCATTTTTCCACAGGAGAAAAGTGTGATATTTTAATGTCAGCTGGCCCTCACACCTGCAGAAATTATAAGCCTCATCATAAATCTCTTGGCATGTGTCTGTCATAACAAAGCAGTTTGCAGTGTTTTCTCTGTCTCATTAATAATAAGTGAGTGGTGATAACTTACTACTAGTTTATGTTGCTGTCCCTCAAAATAAATAGCCATCCCCTCAACTCATGATGAAACTCGACCCTTAGGAATAAATAGTTGAGAGGATTTTTTTCTTTCTTTTCTTCTTTCCTCATAGCCAATATATTTCCAACAAACTGACTTTCGCAAGGTACTGCAGGTGCTAGGATGTCATCCTTCCCAGGAGATCACTCTGCATCACCTCCCCAGGCTTGGTTTTCTTCTCATTTCCTCTCTACCCATCTATCAAACAAGTGCAATCTAAAGGACACAGTCTTGGAATGTCAAGAAACCTTGGCTCCAGGGATGGCTCTGCCACTAAAAAGTTCTATGACCTTGGTCAAATTGCTAGCCATCTCTGATATTCAGTTTCTCATCTATGAAATATAGAAGTTGGGTTAGAGTATCTATGAGTTTTTTTCAGTGCTAATATTCATAAAGTACCTTCAAAATCCCTTCCTTTTCTAACATTCTACATTCCAAGTTGCCTAATACTCCATTATTTTGATATTTCTCAACTTCTGATGTTTGAAAGACACTGTTAAGTGCTATGAAAGATTCCAAGTGGAAAAGTTAAGGCTCAACAATCTGGTCTCTAAAGGGGAAAAGGCATTTCATGTGCATGTTTTGTTGATAATTGATTGCCTTTAAAGAGCTTGGAATGTTCTTCCTCCTTATCTCTGACCTCCCCAGTTTCCTTGAAGTCTCAACTAAAATCCTGTCATCTACAGGAAGCGTGTCCCAACCCCTCATAATTCCAGTGCCTTCTCTCTTTCAGTTATTTTGTATTTATCCCGTATTTAGCTTGCTTTGTATACCTTTGTTTGAATAGTTTCTTGCCTATTGGATTGTAAGCTTCTTGAGGATAGGCACTCTCCTTTGTCTCTTTTTGAATCCTTACTGTGCCTAACACATTATCGGCGTTAATAAATGTTTATAAAATGAATTGAAAGAGTGAATGGACATTAATAATAACTTGTGTTGTGTTTTTTTTAAAGGCATAGGACTACTTCTAAACATATAACAGTAATGTACCTATTAGCAATACACTAGAAAACTTTTAACAACTGGTTCTATGGTAGAAAAAACACACACACAAAAAAGTACACAAGATATACATTTTCTCCATCAATCACCAAATGCTGCTAAACTTTGATTTGTAGTTTGCTGATTTACCAGGCATAAATCCTGCCTGAAAATTGAACAATTGACTCTGAAGAAGCAGCTCTAGCACTCGCTTCTTCAATAGAAGGTACCAAATTGCATTATGCTTTTACCAAAGTGCAAAAGGTTTGAATTCCAGAGACCTATCTGCCACAATTATTTGGTCTCTTGCCTAATACAAATGCCCTCGAGTAAATCTTGATCTCAATTTCCTTTTCTGTAAAGTAGGGAGAGGAAGAGTTAATACTTGCCCTACCTACATCACATGATTGTTGTGAGGAATGGGTTTTGAAAGCCTTGAAGTATTATAGAAAAATGAGGTATTATTGTGTTACAGGGTCATAATTATGATAATAAATTAGCATCTTATGCCATACCATATTCATATCCTGAGGGGAGTTAGTGAGATGTAGCTTTGTTTGCCGTAAAGTGGCCCAAATTATGTTATTTTTCAGTTTCCTTTTTTGCTTTTGAGTTTTCTATTTGACCTTTCACTGTCTATCAATCAATCAATTAGTATATATTTATTTGGCACTTAATTAGTGCTTGGCATGATGCTGAGTACTGGTTATACAAATACAATGATTGCAACTATTTCTGCCTAAAAAGATCTTATATTCTAATGGGAGACACAACAAATATATGTGCATATACATTTATACTCTCATATATGTGTGTGTATGTACACATATATGCATATGTATGTGTATACACACACGTGCTTATATAAAATAAATGTAAAGAGAAACAATATAAAAGGTATCAGAATACAGGCATACAGCAGC
Organism: Pseudochirops cupreus; assembly: GCA_028627135.1. NCBI lineage: Eukaryota > Metazoa > Chordata > Mammalia > Diprotodontia > Pseudocheiridae > Pseudochirops > Pseudochirops cupreus. Next base: position 57,613,002 of record CM053581.1, on the reverse strand, counting down.
CGCTTCCCCAAGTACACGTCATACACTTAAAGTTTCCCAAGTTGCTGCTTCTGAGTTATAGTTAGGAAACTAGATAACTTGTTCGAATTGTGTGCAAAGTAAAATAGTTCTAAGAAAAATTAGAAGAGATAGATATATTAGTATGTTTGAAATGTTTAAGATCAGTTAAAGCAATGACATTAGGCTATTTCTTCCTTTCTCTCTTGGTTAAAGCTACAGGCCTTTGGAGATCACAAGTACTATTACTGTTGAACCAGTCATTCTGGAACCCCTATTACACCTGATTAAATTTTGAAGGTAATACTTTATTGTCAGTAAATTATACCATAGAAAAAGTAATTTGGGTTATTCTCAGGAATAAAAATCTACATGAGGGAGAAAGGAACCCATGAGAAAAGACCTGCACATAAATATTTTTATTTCTGTCTCTAGAGATTCAGAAATTAGAAATCAATCCATTTCCCTCTCCAGGCATTCAATCACCCTATTCTCATGAACACTGAGGAAAGCAAAATCAATTTCAGGCATTTTTTTTTGAGCTTTCAATATTGAAGACATATAGGAAGATCCATAAATATGGGTGACATGGAACCAAAATTATTAGTGCTTGTCAAGAGAAAACAATAATATGATTGCATGTAAGAAACAGGGAAATATAGTCTAGCAAGTAGATAAATTCTACCTCAAACTTCTCTCCCCCAATCCTATCTATAAGGAATAGCAGAGTTCCTCCTTTCTCTTTCAATTCTAACATTTTTGTCATAATTATTTCAGAGAGATCAGGAACATTTACTCATGTTATTATTATTCAAAGGGAAAAAATGTTGTATGCATGTTAGAGAGTCAGGAGGACTGAGTTTAACAATAACTATTTGTGTGGTGCTGGGCAAATTTTGTCACCTTTCTAAGTCTCTGCTTTTCTATCTGTAAAATGGGAATGATTGTGCTTGTACTAAGCTTCCTCATGAGATAACTTTGGAAAAAGCTCTTAAAAAATCTTAAAGTTCTCCCAAAATGTTTTCAAGCCCCTTTTGCTAAAAGCATGCCTCCCCCAAACCTGCAATTAGTCATACCAATGCTTTTCTCTAACTAAAATAAGTGCATTCACAGATTAATGTCTACACACACACACACACACACACACACACACACACACACACACACACACACACACACACCCCACGTGCTCCTTTAGATTCATTTTCATATTTAACCTGTATGGGATCAACATAACCCATTTCATCATTTATGGACATCCATAGAAGGAAAAGAGCAAATCTAGCATTATGACTCATTTAATAGATCTTTTTTTTTTTAACCAAGTAATGTGGGTGGCACTCTTAATGCAATCCATGCATGAGCTTTTTGATCTGAATCCTGCCACTCTCTCCTATGATTAAGTGGTTTCACATTTATTTGCTAAATTTGGTGATTGGGACAGGCATTTCTCTCAATTTCCCATTGTGTTTATAGCTCAAACTATTCATCATTATGGCATTCCATGTCCTGCGTGGTTCAAATAGTTGATCCTGGCAATTACAGCCCCACTATCAAAGAGGATAATATATTTTTTAAATGCTTAGCATGATATCTGGCACATAATAGGTACTTAATAAATGCTTGTCCCCTTTCTTCCCCCTTCCCTTAACTTTAGGGTGTTTAGCTTTAGGGAGATAATAATGGTAGCGTACGATTTGGGTTTTCAAATCCTTGACCTAATGATTTCATCCCTGAACGTACCTCCCCATGAAGAGCTTCATTCAAAACCTACTCTTCAACTTCTAGTCCTTGGGGGTTACCTGGGTCAACAAAAGCTTAGGTCCCTTGACCAGAACCACACAACCTATAGGTTCTGGAAGTAAGATTAGAACCTGTTGTGTTCTTATCTCTAAGGCCAGTTAGAACTAGAATCTGTGGATAGAAATTAATGGGTGCTGGTTGTTACTTAGGATGCCTACTCCTTTCAAATTGTTTTGTATTTAGCTTAAATATATTTTGTACTTAGTTAACTGTGTGCATGAGCTTCAGGTAGATCATAAACTTCTTGAAGGCAGAGACTTATTGATTTTCTCTTTGTATCCTCAGTGTCCAGCACCTAGGAAATCTTCCATAAGTGTTTATTGAATCAAATTGAGCAGAAGAAAGCATTTCCTGAGTTTTCAAGTTGGCCAAGAATATAATTACTCAGCAAGAGTTAGAGTTCCCTTTCTCAAGGTCATAGGATCATAGACTTGGATGTATGAAGAACTTTGTCAATTAGCTAGTCTATGCCTTTGAGAAAATTGAGACCCAGAGAGATGAAATGCCTGACCCCAGGGTCAGGAGGAGTAGTTAGCACAGAAAATGATAATAATAGCTTCCATTTATGTAAGAAATGTAGTATTTAGGCACATAGCAAGTACTATGTGCCAGGCATTGTACCAAGTACTTCACAACTACTATCTCTTTTGACTATCACAACAACGTTGGGAGATAGGTTATCTCCATTTATTATCATCTCCATTTTATAGTTCAGGAAACTGAGGCAAATAGAGGTTAAGTGACTTGACCAAGGTCACAGAGCTAGTAAATGTCTAAGTCTAGACTTGAACTCAGGTCTTCCTCACTCCAGATCTAAGTCTAGATTTGAACTCAGGTCTTCCTCACTCCAGGTCTAGTTCTCTATCACTGTGCCACTTACCTAGGAGTAAGATTTAAGTGCTTTCTACCCTTGATCCAGCACTCATTCTTTCCACTACTTCTGACTATGGCTCAATCAGGGGTTGGATGACTGATTACTGAGGAATTACTATAGGAGGTCCATGGTCATCAAAACAACTTATCCTATAATCTGACAGGTAGAGGAGAGGTTATAAATGAGCTAGCCTCTAAGTTCCCTTCACATTCTGGAAGCATGCTCTTTTGGAAAGAGTGTTAAATTTGGAGTCAGAAGAAGAAGGTTTGAATCCTGTTTCTGTGGACTTACTCACTAAGTGCTATAGGATAAGTCACACAAAATCCCTGGACCCATTTCCTCATTTGTAAGGAAGGAGACCAGGCCAGATGATGTCCTACAAGGTCACTTTCAGCTCTACATTTATGATCCTATAATGCTATGATATAGGAAGAACCAGGTAAGTAGAAGTTTGACTTTAGATTAAACCCTTATGAATGAATGACATACATATGTCCCACCCCCCCACCCCACCCCCACACACACCCCAATCTGGTCAAGAGACCTAATTGAAACTGCCTGCCTGTCTATTCATTTGTTGTTCTCATTCAGCTGCGTTCAATTTATTGTGACCTCATGGACCATACTGTCCATAAAGTTTTCTTGGCAAAGATACTGGAGTGGTTTGCCATTTCCTTCTCCAGTGGATTAAGACAAACAGAGGTTAAGTGAGCGCAAGGTCACATAGCTAGTAAATATCCAATACTGCATTTGAATTCGGTTCTTCCTGACTGCAGGCCCAGGAGTCTATCCATTGAGCCACCTAGCTGACTTTTAGACAGAAGTTAAGAGACTTGTCCAAGGTCACACAGCTAGTAAGAAAGATGAATAATGATGTCAAAGGTGTTTGTTCAACATTTAGATTATGTCTAACTATGTTTTCAGCTCTATGGAACAAGATGCCCTCTACGCGCCCCCCCCCTCTCCCCTCCCCCCAGTGTACCACATAGTGTTCCCATCCCCTCTCTACTTTTTTGCTTCCTTTTGTGTTTTATCTCCTGGACACATAAGCTCCGTAGGCAGAGATTGCTTCTCTTTTAATTAATTGTATTCCCAGCATGTTTAGCACAGTGTCTGCAACACAGCGAGCACTTAAAATGTTTATTGGATTGGAATATTGGGTCAGATTGCACAGACTATGTAAATATTTAGGGACTATAAGATTATTTGTAAGTAGATCTTGAAACCTGGAATTCTAACCTGCCAGAATTCATGTCAGTAAAGGAAAAAACACACCACCACACACGTGCACGGGCACACACACACACACACACACACACACACACACATACACACACACACACTTTTAACATGCCTGAATTTTTTCTTTTTCTGTAAAAACATTTGATACAGCTTAACAATCACCATTTTACTTTCTGATTATTTTTACATTGGTATACGGAGTAAGTCTTGGATTCTTAATTAGATTCCTATTCTGTCCTTCAAGTTTTCTTCTCACAGTAATGAGTCCTAAGGTTCTTAAAAAAGTCTTCCAGAACATGCTATAATAGAAAGATATATATTTTAAATGACATTTAATTCACTTTCTTGATCACTTCTGACAAACAAGGCTTTCCTTTCTTAAAAACTTCTTTAATAAACAAGGCAGCTTTGTCCTTCTGGGGAATGATAAATGCTTAACTCACAGAGTGAATGAAAGGAATGATTCAGCCTAACTACTTAAAGATAAGACAGATACACGTTTGATTATATTGTTAAAGGAAAGGGTTTTACCAGGAGCTAAGAAGGATTAAATAACTATGAATATCTCTCTTTTTATCAAACACTGGGCACATTCCATGTCAATACTACAGGTCATTAACAGAGCTCAATACATCAAGTTGTGTTTTCTAATCTATATTACTCTAGTTGCTTCCGTATGGAAGATTTGTTATTATATTCCTTTCTCAGGGTGCATTTCCGCTTAACTTGCATCACCTCTGATTTTAATTGAGTTCAGAGGTAGAGCTTACTGAGAAATGATTTCATTCAAGGACTTAGAAATTTTATTTTATTTACAATGAAATGCAAAGTCAATTGCTATTAATTTCAAGTAGTGTCCAATTCAAATCACAGTGGGATTTGACTGAGGCACTACTTAGGGATATCCCTTAGTCCCAACCCTTGAAGGGATGGTCCTCCATGGGAGAGATGATATGACTTATATTTATAAATTAGTTTGCTTTACAGTAAAGCATCATAACCAGGTCATGCCTCAGAGAAGCTCACACTCATATCAACTGCATCCAACATGACTTTGTTAATGCTTCTGAGCTCCTCCAAATTCAATCCTAATCCCTTCTCCCGTCTGCTGTGTTCTATGTTCTCTGGAGCAAACAGTGATAGAAACCATCTTGAAATTATATATGTTCATTTCAGTGGTCATCTTTCTGTGTACTCTGATCAAATGACCGATTTCAGATTTACTTAGAACAATAAATTAAAATGCAATTGTATGAATAACTTGACCATTGCTCACTCTATCAACCAATTTTCTCAGAATTTGATTAAGCTTGAAATAAATATATTGAAATACTAGTGAAGAATACTGAGTCTGAGAATCTGTATAAATGGCTTTTATATTATAATGAAGAGTTTTGCTTCTAAAGACTAGCATGCTAAACTGTTTGGTGATCTTAAAAGTATATAAAATTTTGATTAGCTATACCTTGGGCTTATTTTCAATGTTCTTATGAACAAGGTAAGGTGGGATAGAGAAAAATAAGTAGTTTATCTCCATAAGTACTGACTTGAAGGATATCTATCATTTTTGTAACAGAAGAATTTTTCTTTTCCAGCTATCAACTTTTTTCACTTAGTTTTGATTAAAAGCAAAATCATGGGTGGTTAAAGAAAGCTCAGCAATCAAATAATATCACATTAAAGTGGTGCTTGGTAGTTTAATGTATGCCAGGATTTACAGATAGGAGGTCCTTTAGAGGATAATCCAGTGCTATGCTCTCATTTTACAGAAAAAGAAACTGAGCCCCACAGAGGTGAAGTAACAACTTAAATAGTAAAACAAGTGTCTAAATGTATACTTCTTGTTCCAGATTCATTTCCCTTTCTACATAGTGAGCAGTCTTACTTCATCTGATCATCCCATCAGCTAGTGAGTGGCACAGTGGATAGAATGCTGAGCTGGAATCAGGAAGACCTGAATTTAATCTGGCCTCAAACACTTATTAGCTGTGTGACCCTGGGCAAGTCACTTAACTTCTTCCTGCCATAGTTTCATCAACTATAAAATTAGGGTAATAGTGGTACTCCCTGTCAGAGTTGTGAGAATCAGATAAAATATATTTTTTAAAATAATAGATAAAAGTTAATTTTGTAGAATTAATCATTTCTAAAAATTATTACAAAAATAATAAATTAAAGGTAAATTTGCCAAATTAATAATTTGTTTGAAAAATGAATAAAAGTTAATTAAAATAATTTAGTATAGTGCCTGGAACCTAGTAGGTACTATATAAAAATTTTTTAATTTCCTCTTCTGCCTCCCATTAACCCTAGGAGGAAGGTACCACAATTATTTTCATATCCACATAACATGAGAAAATAGATGCACAGAGATATTAAGTGACTTGACTAAGGCTCATACCTTTCCTGGATCACTGCTTTGTCATGGTGGAGGGGCTCTAGACAGCTCATTGAATCTATGAGCTATGCCATGCAGGGTTACCCAAGACAAATATTCAGGTGAATGGCAACTTAAATATTAAAACTAGTATCCAAACACAAATTTCTTTTCCACTAGAGAAGGAAATGGCAAACTGTTTCAACATCTTTGCCAAGAAAACCTCCAGGACAGTATCAAAACGATAAAAGATATACTGGCAGAAGATTAGCCCCACAGGTCAGAAGGAGGCCAACACGTTACTGGAGAAGAGCAGAGGACAACTACACGTAGTTCCAGAAAGAATGAAGTGTCTGGGCCAAAGCTAAAAGGAAGCTCAGCTACAGATGTGTCTGGTGATGAAAATAAGGTCTGATGCTGTAAAGATCGAAATTGCTTAGAAACCTGGAATGTAAGATCTAAGAACCAAAGTTAGTTGAATGTGGTCAAATAGGAGGTGGAAAGATTAAACAGTGAAATTTTGTGTGTCAGTGAACTTAAATGGATAGGAATGGGTGACTTTAATTCAAACGATCATTGCATATGTTATTGTGGGCAAGAATCCCTTAGGAAAAATAATCTTTTAATAAGAAATAATCTCTTAATGAGAAAAAAAATCTCATAATCAATAAAATGGTGAGAAAAGCAATTCTGGGGTATATTCTTTAAAAAATGGAAGAATGATATCTGAATACAAGGGAAATCATTCAGCATCATGGTGACACAGGTCTATGCTACAACCATTGATGTTGAAGAGGCTAAAGTTGATCAGTTCTGTGAAGCCCTGCATCTTCTAGCAATAATAACCCCCCAAGAGAGATGTCTGTCACATTCATCATAGGGGACTGGAATGCTAAAGTAGGAAATCAAAAGATAATTGGAATAGTAGGTAAGTTTGGTCTTGGAGTACAAAATGAAGCATGGCAGAGATTAATAGAGATTTATTGAGATAACTCATTGGTCATAGCGAATACTCTTTTTCATCACCAGACAGAAAATACAAAAATCAGATTGATTATATACTTTGTAGCCAAAAGGGGAGAAGTTCTATTCAGCCAGTTAAAATAAGACTGGGAGCTGACTGTAATTCAGATAATAAGTTTCTTATTGCAAAATTCAGACAAATTAAAGAAAGTAGGGAAAATCATCAGACCATATAGGTATGACCTTATAAATACGAAGTAGAAGTGATGAATAGATTTAAGGGATTAGATATGGTAGATAGAGTAACAAAAGAACTATGGACAGAAGTTCAAAATATTGTACAGGAGACAGAAGCAAACAAAAAAAAACCAAGAACAATGGCTGTCTGATGAGGCTTTACAAGTATCAGAGGAAAGAAGGCAAAAGGTAAAGGAGAAAAGGGAAGATAAACTTAACTGAATTTAGAATTCCAGAGTATAGCAAGGAGAGATGTTGTTTTCTAAATGAACAATGCAAAGAAATAGGAAAAAAAAAACATAGAATGGGAAAGACAAGAGATCTCTTCAAGAAAACTAGAGATATCAAGGGAATGCATCATTCAAAAATGGGCATGATAAAAGTAAAAATGGTAGGGGTAGAAGAGTTTAAGAAAAGGTGGCAAGAATATTTTTAGAAAACTATACAAGAAAAATCTTAACATCACCAATAATTATGATGTGATTACTCACCGAAAACCAGACCTCCTGAAGAATGAAGACCAATAGGCCTAAGAAGCATGGCTAACAATAAGGTTAGTAGAGGTGATGTAATTCCAGTTGAGCTATGTGAAATCCTAAAGATGATGCTGCTAATTAAAGTGCTGTATTCAATGTCCCAGCAAATTTGGAAAACTCAACAACATCCACTGGATTGGAAAAGATCAGTTTCCATCCTAATCCTTAAAAAGGGCAATGCCAAAGAATGTTCAAATTACCAAACAATTACACTCAATTTACTTGCCAGAAAGGTTATATTTAAGATTCTTAAGATCTAGGTTTCAGCAATATGTTGAACAAGAATTATCAGAAAAGCAGATTGGTTTCCAAAGAGGCAAAAGAACTAGAGACTCAAGTGCCAACATTTGCTAGATTATGGAGAAAGCGAGGGAATTCCAGAAATAAAAAATCTACTTCTGCTTCGTCAACTACACTAAAGTCTTTGACCATGTGGATCACAACAAAATGTGGCAAGTCCTCAAAGATATGGAAGTAAGAGATCATCTTACTTATCTCCTGAGGAACCTATATGCAAGTCAAGAAATAACAATTAGAATTGAACATGAAAAAATAAGGCTGTGTACTGTCACATTATGGGTTTAGCTTATATGGAGAATACATCATGCAAAGTGCCAGGCTGAACGAATCAAAAGCCAGAATTACAGTTGCTGGGAGAAATATCAACCATTTGACATTATGCAGCTGATACCAATCTGATGGCAGAAAGTGAAGAAGAATTAAGACACCTCTTGATGAGGCTGAAAGAGGAGAGTGTAAAAGCTGGCTTGAAGCTTGACATCAAAAAAAAAACCTAAGATCTTGGCAACTGGTCACATCACTTCCTGGCAAATAGAGGGAGAAGAAATGGAAGCACTGTCAGATTTTATATTCTTGGGCTCAAAGATCACTGAAGATAGAGACTGCAGTCATGAAATTAAAAGATGCTTGCTCCTTGGAGGGAAAGCTATGGCAAATCTGGATAGCATACTAAAAAGAAAAGACATCATTTTGCCGACAAAGGTCCTTATAGTCAAAGCTATGTCTTCTTTTTGTTTTTTCTTTAAGTAGCAAAGTATGTCTATAAGAGCTGGTTTGTAAGGAAATCTGAACTCTCAGAATAAAAGCTTTTGAATTGTGGTAGTGGAGAAGACCTTTGAGAATTCCTTGAATAGCAAGGAGATCAAATTAGTCAATACTTAAGGAAATTAATGCAAACTATTCTTTGATAGGTCAAATATCGAGGCTGAAGCTTAAATACTTTGGCCACATAATGAGAAGACAAGACTCATTGGGAAAATCCCTGATGTTGTGCAAGATTGAAAGACAAAAGAAGAGTACAACAGAGGATGAGATGGATGGATAGTGTCATTGAAGCAATGAACATGAGCTTGTACACAGACTTTTGGAGATAACGGAAAATAGAAGTGCCTGGCACACTATTGTCCACAGAATCATGAAGAGTCAGACATGACTGAATGATTGAACAGCAAAGAATCACAAATAGAGCCAGAATTTGAAACTATTATCTTGGTTATCTGTCTGCCATGACAATCATGCTACTGTTGCTGCTGCCTGTTGATATCAGTGCCTCTAGAGACCAACCATGCCCTAGAGGAACTAAGCTCTTCAGTTGTGGAATGTCCACCCTGGAGATGTTCTGTACTGATTGGTAAGACCTCATTGCATCTAGCCAGAACCCAGACAGTCTGACTATGCTTCCCGTTGGCCATCTTTCTTCCATAATACTACGAACCCTCTGAATTCTCTAAATAGTACATCTAAATACCATGTCTTGGTACTAATCCACTGGACTTTGAAACTCCTGCCCTGGGGGCTGGCTGTACTTGTGGAAAAAAGCCTGCTAAGTCTAGCAGGTCCCAGATCCCCCTGCCTCCCTTGCCTCTAGGCATTTTCCTATCCATGCATTGTGCATGCTTCCCTCAACCCCCAGCTTTCCACCAATATATTTCTTTGGAAACAGTAGCAATCACTGTTTTTTGGAAAGGGCATGACAATGGTCTGTCCTTGGGCTCACCTCACCAATCCTATGACTTTCCAAAAGAAAGCGCTCTTTTGTAGCCAACACTCTCATATGTCTGTTGTCTCCTACTATTTAATGTAAACTACTTGAAGTCAGGGACCTTTGTATCTGTACTGTAGATGTTTAATATAATGCCAGTGATATAGTAAGATCTAAGTGAATTCTTTATATTTCCTAAATCCACATCTATTTCTCTTTTTATATACTGCTGCCTCCCAGTTTGAAACTTATTTGGAAAAGTCCTTTGACTCACATGGGTAACTATATAAAGGAGGTAATAGTATTTTTTAAATTGGGAAGCAATTTAATGTTAAAAAAGGAAATATTTCAAAGGCAGTACATCAATTATCGCTAAATGTTACTTTTTAAATTAAATTTTATTTTTTTAATTTAAAGAAATCTATTTTCCTCCCATTTCTACACCAATGAAAATAAAAAGAAAATCCTTGTAATAAATATGCTTATTCAAGCAAAACAAATTCTCTCATTGACCTGCCAAAGATCTATGTCTCAGTCTGCAGCCTGAGTCCAATATCTCTCTGTTCGGAGGCGAATAACATACTTCATAATGATTCCTCTAGAATTATGGATGGTCATTGTGTCAAACAAAGATCTCACAGATTTAAAAGTTGTTTAGTTTTATAATGTTATTATTGCATAAACTCTTCTCATTCTGCTCTTTTCATTCTTCATCAATTGACAAAAGTCCTCTCCATTGGTCATGTTACAATACTGATGTCATAGTATGAAGTGTTCTGGTCCTTCTCATTTCAGTATATAGCAGTTCATATAAGTCTTTCTATCTTTCCTTAAAATCATCTTTTTTCCTCATTTCTTACAACACAATATTACTTCATTATATCCATATGATGCAATTGTTCAGTCATTCCTCAATTGAAAGACATATACTTGGTTTCCATTTTTTTTCTTTATCAATGATGAATCCCTTTCTCCCTCTGATATCATCTCCCTTTCAAATGTGAGAGACAAAGAGAGGAGCCGAGAGAAATAGAGACAGAGAAGAAAAGGGACAGGAAGAGGAAGAACATTTATATGCCACACACTGTGCTAAGTGTCAGTGATACAAACACAAGCAAGAGAGACGGTCCCTGACCTCAAGGCACTTACAGTCTAATGATGGAAGACAACACACAAAGCAGGGGAGGGGGGGAAGTACCTGCATGAACCAGGTAGACAATTACCAGAGGAGAAGAGCACTGGGGGGCTAATAGGTCTCCAAAGTGGCAAGAAAGATAAAAATTTAAGCTAACATTTATTAATATGGTGCCTACTGTGTGCCAGGAGGTAGGTGCTATTATTATCTTCATTTGACAGTTGAGGAAACTGAAGCAACAGAAGTTAAATGATTTTTCCAGGTCCCACAGTCAGTCACTGTCTGCAACTGGATTTTGAACTCAGGTCTATTCTAACTCCAAGCCTGGCATTCTATGAACTGTGCTACTTAGATGCCCTAGCTGAAAGAGAAAAAGTTCAGAGAGTAGAGTTGGGAGTAAAGCAGTGTATGGCTAGGGACCCTTCAGAAATAGTGGACTAGACAAACAAGTACAAATCAGGGAAGCAAAGCCTCAGTGAAGAAGTTTACCCAGGGTGGCCAGGAAGCTGGCAAAGAGAAGGGGAAAAAATGTCCAGAGACTGTGGACAGGAGGGAGATGATTGGGCAAACTTCAGCCCATGTTCCTTTTTAAAAGAGTAAGAAGGGAAATAGGTATTTAAATAATGAATAACTTTCCCAGCAGGGTTTATTCTGTAAACTGGTGTTGCTTGACACCAACTCTAAATACTCAACTTACTGTAGTCATCCTCCTGCTCAACTTACTGTATTTATACATTTAAAACCCATTTGTCCAAAGCATTTTCAACAAGCAGAGGGATTTGGGATTTTCTCTTAAATGCCTAAGCATTCTGGGGAAATGGGTTCTGATGTTTCTTTTTTAGCTAGATGATAGAGAGTTAGCTAAAGGATTGCTGGAATCATGTCTGAATATGAAGCATTAATTGTAAACAATTTCTATTGGAAAGATTCTCCTTAAACCAGTGCTAGGAATGGTTGGCCAATAGCCCTTATTACAAAGCTGATTAAGTGACCAAATGCACATTCTGGGACACTGGGCAGTGATAGATAAGGGAACACTATAAAAGAACTTTGATTTGGAAAAGAAATAGCAAGGCAGTGAAAGATAGGTCAAAATACTACAATTTCCCTGATAGTTGGAGTTTCTGAGAATCTGAGGTTAAGAAGCCAGGAAATCAAGCCAAAAACTTCATGGGATCATTGACAAGATCTTGAAATCAAAGGTACTTATGACTCAGCCAAAAGTATTCTTAGACATTCCTATTGGGATAGAAACCCAGGATGTAACATGCTCAAAGCAGATGAACCATATTATGCAGATTAAACCAGCCAGAATCAGTGGTACAAGTCTGAGATAATAGCACAGTTTTGTTTCAACTTGGGTTTGAGTCCTGGATCAAAACACAAATTAATCATTTGACCATGGTCAAGTTAATTAATCTTTCTAAGCTTCAATTTCATCATGTGTAAATTGACTTAATTCTTGGCACTATCCAAGTCAGGGATATGTTGTAAAGAAAAGGTAAAAAAAAAAAACAGAAGAACTTAAAAACGTGAGTTTTTATTGTTTGTATTGTTACTACAAAATAACTTGAAGCTAGAAGACATAATTTTATGGGAAGTTCCCTGTTGCTTCCAGAAAAAAATACAGAATCTTCTGGGGCTGTTGTTCTTTCTTGAAGCAGACCAAAATGACATAACTATGTAGAGTCAAGTTTCAGTGTGTCTGACTGTAGCTGATCAGACCATGTAATGCCACACACAAGCAGAAGAATGCTAATGTGAACAGCTTTCAAGGTTCTGATTACATAGTATAGTGAACACTCTTCAATAACAAATCAGGGCAAAACATTCACAGAAAATCAAGGTACAGCATTCAGAATATTACAACTTATCACAGAAAATCAAAATACAGCATTCACAACAACTTATCACTAAAATGGCCACATAGTTTTCACCAAAGTGGTCACATAGTTTTCAGCAAAGTACATTCATTTAGTCAATCACAAAATCCTTCATTCAATCACAAAGTGCAAAAGTCAAAGTTCTCCACCCCTAGGTCACAGTAAATCATAGTCTTCTCAGTCAGTACACAGTATTCAGTAAAGTCTTCTTCCAATTTGACTCGAGGCTGGCTCTCAGCTTCCATGGTTCCTCTTCCATGGTCCCAGCTCCAACTGTCACCTGGGTTCAAAGGCAGGCAGCTCCCAGTTCCTTGTCTAGCTCCTTGTCCAGTTCTTCATCCAGTTCCCATTCCATATTGAATCCACAGTGTCCAGTCCACCTCAAGTCCTTCACAATTCCTGTTTCTGGGAAGACAAAGCTTAATAGAGCCACAATAATAGTCATACACATTTCTGGCACCATCATGAATTCACTATCTGCCTATGAAATCAACTCAGACCCACCAACAAGGTCTGAGAACTCAACACAAATCATCAACATAGAAATCAACACAGACCCACAAACAAGGTCCAAGAGGTCAGCACAAATCATCAGTAAAGTCCCAGGACCTCCAAAACCCTCCTCCAGGACTTCTGTAAACATACAACCAGAAAATCCTTTTTCAGGGCTTCCAGTAAGGTCCCAGAGCTTCTGTACAAAGCATTACAAACAAACATCAACACAGACAGAGCAGACAAACAGGGTGCCGGGATACCACAAACAAACATCAACACAGACAGAGCAGACAAACAGGGTGCCGGGATACCACAAGTTTTCTCCTTCTTGACTCTACCACCACAAGAGTCCTCTTCTCAATTCTTTCCTGTCTCTAGCCCTGGGGCTCTCCTTATAGAGTCATTAGTTCCTCCCCAGGAGTTTACAAGTTCTAGGGTTCACAGGTTGTGGGGTTCATACATTCTGTTTCTTAACAGACTTGATACAAGGCTCAAAAGAAATTTGAACTGAAACAAGGTGTGAACTACTTCCATGCTTGCCATTACATATGGATAGAGGAAGAATGGCAGTGGATAGAGACTTGAGGCAGGCAGACCCACCAACAGGCTATTATAATTGTTTAGGCATGCAGTAATGGAGGGCCTGCAGTAGAATCAGAGGAGAGAAGGGACATTTTTCAGAAATGTTGCAAAGGTGAAAATGCGAGGTCTTAGCAATAGATTGGATATGGGGCTTGAGAGATAGTGAGGAAACCAGAAGGTCTCTTGGGTTGTGATTTTCCCATCACTGGAGGTCTTCAAGCAGAAGACAGATGGTTAGTCTTTGGACCTTTTCTAGAAGAGGTTCTTCTTCAGATACGGTCTAGTAAATGGAACATAGAACTGGGAGTTAGGAAAACTGATATCACAAGTTTTCTCCTTCTTGACTCTGCCACCACAAGAGCACTCTTTTCAGTTCTACTTTCTGTAGCCTGGAGTTCTCCTTATATATGGTCATTAGCTCCTACCCAGGAGTTCTAGGGTTCACAAGTTATGGCGTTCACACATTCTGTTTCTTAATGGACTTGATACAAGGTTCAAAAGAAACTTGAACTGAAATAAAGTGTGAACTACTTCTGTGCTTGCCATTACAGACTAATACGAGCTTGGAATGTTCTACCATAGGTCTGACACAAATAGTCCATGGGAACACCTGGGGCGGACTCTCTAAATTTATTCATCCTGCATTTCTTTTGAGCTGTTTCAATTCTGCTTTGCTCATAGAGCACAGCACCTTCTCTGATGTGGGCACACCATGCTAAGAAGTCCTAGGCCAGTGTCTCCCATATCACACAATCAATTCCAAAGTTCTTAAGAAAGATCTTGAGAGTGTGCTTGTATTGCTTCTTCTGACCACCAAGTGAATGCTTGTCCTGTGTGAGTTCTCCATAAAAATAGTCTTTTTGGGAAGCATATGTTTTGCATTTGAACAATGTGGTCAGCCCATTGACGCTGTGTTCTCCCAAGCTGAATTTGAATGTTTGGCAGTTTAGCTTGAGAAAGAACTTCAGTGTCTGGTATCTTATCCTGCTAAGTGATCTTCAGAATCTTCCTAAAACAATTTAAATGGAAGCTATTAGTTTTTTTCTCCCAGAGCAATTCTCAGTTTCAGGGGGTTTTACAATCTGCATTGATTTATGGACTATATACAAACACAAAATTAATAGTAATTATTGTATTAATTTATAATTAACATTGTAATTATTCAAAAATTTGAAGACATCAGAAATATGGCAGGAGAGGGATTATACTTTTTCTGAGCAACTATAGACAGGAGATCAGAGACCAAAGGATGAAAGTTATAAAGAGACAGATTCTGGCTGAATATAAGAAATTAAGGGGAGCATAATATAGTGTAAAGAAGACTGGATTTGGAGTCCAAGGACCTAAGTTTACATGCTGAATTTTTTCCATTTATTCAATAGTAGCTTTGGAGGAAGGCACTCTGTTTCTGTTGCCTTATTTGTAAAAAGAGACAGTTGGACTAGATTTCAAAAAGTCCTTCAAAGTCTAAGTTCCACAATAACCTTTATGATATGATAGTTTCCTATATTTTGAACCAAAAGAAACCTAAAGGTTATTTAAAAGGCAGAAGGGGAGAGTGAAAAAGGGAATGTGAATTTAGAATCAAGGAACTTAACTTTGAATTCTACTTACCTGCCCTGTGATGAAGAGCAAATCTTTTAACTTGGGTCTCATCCACCTTATCTATAGAGTGGAAATAATAATTCTTTCACTATCTTAAAGCACTATAAAAATGCAAAATTTTCATCCAGCCCAACCCCCTCATTTTACTGATTAAAATAACAGACTCAGAGAGATTCAGAGACTCCCCTAGGTTACACAGCTTGTTAATTATATAACCAATGGCAGGTAAATAGAAAGATAAGAAATATAATCGAATACACCCTGTTAAAATACACACTCTTCACACAGGTGTGGGTGGGTGGTAAGCTAGGAAGGATATTCCTATAATAATGAGTTCTATATGAAATCTAAGTATAGTCATTACTTGTAAAAACAAACAAATAAAAACATTAGGGAGCCACAAGTTGTTCATTTTTTTTCCTGATGTTAAGAAAAGTGCCTTCAACACAGAAACAAACATAAAAACACCTGCTCCATGGTCACTGTTTCTAGGCAGCTTTCTGGAAAAAGAGATGCATCGGTGATACCTGCTTCTGTCATGTACTCACTAGGCAATATCCAAACAAGGCAGATGGAAATTTCTCCAATACTCACTACTAGGGTAAAACATACACTAGGTACCATCTACAACAGCCAATCTTTGTTAAGAGATTACATAAATTTGGAAAATAAACATTTTCACTTTACAAGTATAGGACTTCATAATCATAGAAACTCAGAATGATACTAATTATTTAGCCATATTCAAATAACAAGTCACATCTAATTATTTGAGGGATTGTATAGATATCACCTTGCTCCCTTTTATTTTTTGTTAATTGCAAATACAAATTGTAGATATGAAGATATGTCCTAGTTGTACTTCAGCAAAGCTAAAGATACAAAAGGGGAAAAGGCAGATACTGAAGTGTAAAGGAGAAGGTGTTCAGATGCAAAATAAATATTCCGCCCCTTAGACAAGCTTGAATAGCTCAATTGAATATGAAGAGGCAAGCCAGACAATAAGCTTTTCTCTAGGGTACAGACTGCATTCATACATTTGTACTTAGCCATTTATCTGCATAGCACTCTGAAAAGAGTCCAAGAAGAGAAGTGTTATTGGCTGAACCAAGACTGATCATCAGTCTACCAAGAAAACGTTTATTAAATGCCTACTATGTTCCAGACACAGTGCTAAGTAAGTAGTAGGGATACAGAGGAAGACAAAAAACAGCCCTGTCTGTGAGGAGCTCACAGTCTAACCCAGAAGACAACAACTAAACAACCGTAGAAAAAGCTGTGTACAGGATAAATAGGAAATAATCAAAACAGGGAAGGCACTAGAAATTAAGAGAAATTCAGAAAAGTATCCTGTGGAAGGTAGGGTTTAAGTTAGGACTTGAAGGAAGCCAGGAGGTAAAGATGAAGAGGGAAAAGCCAAGGAAAAGTCTCTGACTTAGGGAACTGGTCCCAATCCAAGAAGGGTTATCAAACAGGGGAGTCTAGACATCTTCCTATTTGGAGGTGACAAATTTGATTTAAGGGTTTTGTTGTAGGCCAAAATATTCTTGGGCGTCAGTTTCTATGCAGATGTCTTTGAGATTGCGGCTTTGGCTTCCAGCTTTGAAGCCTGCTCTCGGGCATCCTTTGTCCTCTAAATACATTTTGATAAGAGTCAACTGACTTTTCCCATGACTTCCTGGGGTCTTGATAACAAGGCCTTATCTTATCCAAGCTACTTCCAGGGTATGACAGACTATTATATTGATAATAAAATTCCAGGATATGATTAGTATAAGAGTACTTGAATCTTTGTCTTTTGGATCTTTAAAAACCTTGTTCAAATCATCATTAAATTGGAGTTCTTTCCTACAAACTACCCGCCTGGTAGTTCTCTCTCATGTCTTTGCTCACACTTGGGGCTGGTACCCAAGTGGCCCATGACAGGGTATAAGGGGAAAAAAAAGAGGCAAGGCTTCTGCCAAACATAGGGTAACAGTTATTATGGTAGCTGAAAGAGCATTATAAAATGCTAGCCAAAAAGAGTACTCTAACAATAGATGAAGAGAACATTGTATGATACAGTCAAAGCTACAGCCTTAGGGAGGTGAGAGATCACAACTGCCCACTAAAGAGCTATCCCAGGGAGTTTGTTGAATTGGCTCCTCCAGCAGAGATACTGTGTCTTGAGCAACTTGTCTGGCCCAGCCCAGTGACTGTGTGACCTTCCCCACCAAGTTCGTCAGCCAGTAGCTAAGTAACCCACCTATCCGAGCACTGCAGCAATTCTGAAAAGCCAGCCTGGTACAACAGAGCAGTAGTCAAGCCCAGCATGGAGCTAGATAGTAGAACTACCCTTGAATCCACAGGAATTGTAACTACTCTGGAAACTTCAGAGTAGTCCTTATATACTCCTTGCCCAAACTGACCACAGGGAAGTCTCAGGGCAATCAAATGTGGGGCAAATTAACTCAAACTTCCCCGAATCGGTTCCACACTGATCTAGCTCACAACAGTTCTGTTTAGTGGTGTGGGAGAGTGTGCTTGACTGTGTTGGGGAGTTGGATGTTAACTCCAGCTGACCTAGGTGTATTAGCATCCTAGCCCACAAGCAATAGTAAAAACAAAGCATAAACAAAATATGAAATAATTTCTAGAGGGAGATTGATAAGTAGAGTTCCCTAGGAAAAATCCTCCTATAGAATGTACATATGAACTGGGTTTTAAAAGAAGATAGCAGTTCTTTGAGGAAGAGATAGAATTTGAGGAACCACTTGTAATAAATTTACCTTTTTCACAGGTCTTTCACAATCATTGCATGTCCTCATTACAGAAGTTTAACTGCTATCATTTGATTGTTGTTGTTCAGTTGTTTCAGTCATGTCCAACTCTTCATGGACCCCATTTAGGGTGTTTTTGGCAAAGATGCTAGAGTGGTTTGCCATTTCCTCTTTCAGTTCATTTTACAGATGAGTAACTGAGGCAAACAGGGTTAAGTGACTTGCCCAAGGTCACAGAACTAGTAAGTGTCTGAGACCAGATTTGAACTCAGAAAGATGAGTCTTCCTCACTTCAGGCCCAGTACTCTGTACATCGTGCCTCCCAGCTGCCCAAGTGCTATGATATTCTTCAATATTTCAGGAATCCATCACTATGGGTACACCTTCTGCCAATGCTAAGCAAAACTCTTATATGTCTTGGTATACCACTTTGTGATTTGTGGTACATGAAATATTTTGTTACTCAGTAACCAATCCTCTGGTGATGAGTCTCTTACAATTTAGGTATGTTGACCCTCTGGAGGTAGACCATCCCAGCCATGCACATGAAGCTCTACTAGGTTCATAGCTTAGTGTAGTGGAGTAATGGCCAAAACCTTGGTTCAGAGCACCTAGTTTCAAACCTCTGTCTGCTGTTTACTCTTTTCTCATGAGTAATTTCCCTCTTTGGGATTGTTCTTTGGGATATAAAATGAGGGGATTAAACTATATCACAAGATCTTAGCATCATAGATTTCGAATTAAAAGGGACCTTGGAGATGTCTGATCCAAACTCTTTATCTTTCAGAAAAGGAAACAGAGGCCCATAGGAATTAAGTGCCCTCCTCAAAGTCACACAGGTAGTAAGTGAGAAGGCTAGAACTTGAAGCTAACTCTTCAGGCACCAAATTCAGTGCTTTTTTTTTTCTTATTTTTTGTCAGACCTATAAGGGATTGCAATTCTTTTGGTATAGTCTTCTGGAGCCCACTGTGATCTCCATGATCAAATAAGGTATCAGAAAAGGACATTAGTGATGCGGCTAGGTGGTGCAATGGATAGAGCACCAGCCCTGGAGTCAGTAGGACATGAATTCAAATCTTGCTTCAGACACCTACTAGCTGTGTCACCCTGGGCAAGTAACTTAACTCCAATTGCCGCTATCTGCCCTCCCCTCCAAAAAAGAAAAGAACATTGGTGGAAAACATTTCATTTACATATGAGGAAAAATAAACCTAGGAAGGCTAAGTTATTTATTCAAGGTCACAGAGGTTTCCTAAGCCTTAGTCTGGTACTCTCTACACCAGGTACCCTGCTACCTTTGTAACATGGTAGTTGTCATCTTCTTGGCTCATAAGTTGTTTGTCTTCAGTATGATAAAGACTGTAAACATATCCATAGAGTTTGAGGCAACTCCAAAATCTTTCATTGGTGAAGAAGGCCCTTTGAAATGTGAAAAGTAGAGTTCCCCAGAGTAAATAACTCTCTGCTCACAAAGATTCAAAATAAATGTACTAGTAAACTTGGCATCTATTTTTCTCCATAGAAAAGCTGTGAAATGTTTAACAGTCAACATCTCTTCGAATGTTTGGAATGTCTACCAAGCGTGGCTGTACCTATCTGGCAGAATTAGACCTCAGAAGGGAATTAGCTTTGCAAACACCAGCCAGGAAATATGCTGGTTTAAAGTGCTTATGGTGTAGGCATCTTTATACTGGCTAATTCAGAGTGTCACCAGAGCAAATTTAAAGGAGCAGGTAAATTAATTCATTTCCAGCCCAGAGCCAACTTTTGGTCTGGTTTTCCCTGGATGTTTGTATCTGAAAACCCTCTGAGGTTTCCAGCAGAAGAAAGTCTATTAATTTTCCATGTACTTGTTGACGAAAAAGCTATCAGGATTATGGGTTGAATATTTCGAGTGTAGGAAAAGTAAGGGATGCAATTAATCTCTGTGAACTAAAATATACCTCTTTTCATTAATCTTTTATTGTAAATGAGCAAAGTAATTGAACCAGTACCACACTGTCAGAATGAATGCAATGCCAGTGGGATATGCATGAGAGAGCACATACTGATTGAGTATTAAATATCTAACGGCAATAATTTATGGTTCATTACCGCTTTTTGGAGTTTCTTAGTTGCATAGTGCTTGAATTTTAAGTAGTCAGACTTTCC
>CM053581.1:57569322-57591860 GCA_028627135.1 Pseudochirops cupreus | reverse complement strand
ATTTCTTTTCCATGTTTACCTTCTCATGCTTCTTGTGTTTGAATGTCAAATTTTCTATTCAGTTCTGGTTTTTTCCTCAAGAATGCTTGAAAGTCCTCCACCTCACTGAATGACCATATTTTCATTATACTCAGTTTTGCTGGGTAGGTGATTCTTGGTTGTAATCCTAGCTCTCTTGATCTCGGGAATATTGTATTCCAGGCCCTTCAATCTCTTATTGTAGAAGCTGCTAGATCCTGGGTTATCCTGATTGTGTTTCCACAGTATTCAAATTGTTTCTTCTTGGCAGCTTGTAATATTTTCTCCTTGATCTGGGAACTTTGAAACCTGGCTATAACATTCCAAGGAGTTTTCTTTTTGGGATCTTTTTCAGAGGTGATCAGTGAATTCTTTCAAGTTTTATTTTGCCCTCTGGTTCTAAAATATGAGGGCAATTTTCCTTGAAAATTTCTTGAAGGATGTTTTCTAGGTTATTTTTTTGATCATGACTTTCAGGCAGTCCAATAATTTTTAAATTTTTTCTCCTGGATCTATTTTCCAGGTCAGTGGTTTTTTCCAGGAGATATTTCACATTGCCTTCTATTTTTTCATTGTTTTGGATCTGTTTAATAGTATCCTGATTTCTCATAAAGTCATTTGCTTTCATTTGCTCCACTCTAACTCTGAAGCAATTATTCTCTTCAGTGATCTTTTGAGATTTTTTTTCCGTCTGGCAAATTTGACTTTTTAAGGCATTCTTCTCTTCATTGGCTTTTTGGGCCTCTTTTGCCATTTGAGTTAGTCTATTTTTTAAGGTGTTATTTTCTTCAGTCAGACTGTTGACTCTCTTATCATGATTTTCTTGCCTCATTTTTCTCCCCAATTTTTCTTCTACTTCTCTTATTTGGTTTTCAAAATCCTTCTGAAGCTTCTCTATGGCTTGTAACTGGTATACATTTTTCTTGGAAGCTTTTGGTGCAGGAGTTCTGACTGTATTGTCTTCCTCTCATTCCATGCTTTGATCCTTTTTGTCCCCAAAAAAGGAATGTAAAGTTGGATTGCTGAGCTTTCTTTGCTTCCTTTGCCTGCTCCTCTTGCCAGTCAGTTACTTGACTTTGGGCTCAGTAGAATTCTGTTTTCAGAGGGGAGAGCTCTGTCCCAAATCACTGGGGGTTATGCAGCTGCCAGAGCTATTAGGAGGCTGCAGTCTCTGCAGCCCCCACCAGCTTTGGCTCACTGAAAATGCACCTCAAGACCACCACCCAAGACTGTGATCCTGATCCAAGCAGCTTAAAGCAAGAGCACTTAACCTCTGAATGATAGCTTGGCCCCCCTGTAATCTGCAGGCTGGGAGCTTCTGAAGCAGCCATGTGGAGGCAGCTGCAGGGCTGCTGCTTCAGACTGCTTCTAGCTCTGGAGGCAGTTGGCCAGGCCCTCTCCCTGAAATTTAGCTGAGTTCCACTGACCTTTTCCCTTTGTCCTTGGCTCTTATGGAAACCACCACAGCTGCCGGTGATCTGCTCTCGTGAAAGCTCCAACGGGGGCATCTTCTGGATGGCCTGGGGCTAAAACCACGTGGGGCTAGACTCTGCTTCCAGTGCGCTGCAGTGAGCCCTTTCTGTCTGTCTGCTGGGCTGCCTTCAGCAAGAGCCTTTTTTCTATGTTATTTTATGAGTTCTGGAGCTCTAAAATTTGTTTAGAGTCATATTTTATAGGTATTTGAGGTGGTTATGGGGGGAGCCATGGAGTTCTCCTGTTTCTATGCTGCCATCTTGACTCCACCTCCCCTTTCCTAAGGCTGGAATGACAATCACTACCAATGCAGATGCTGGGAAGTGGTATTCAACTGAAATAATGCTGAGTAATCCTTCCTTGGTTAACTATTTGATAGTTTACAAAATGTTTTCAGAATTTGGTAGGAGATATAATTAGCTCAAAGTAGAGGCATTTACTGAGATGGAGCTACAAAACACCCCCACCCCAATAAAGCAAACTTTTCCACAAATACGCATAAGCATCCAAAGGAGAATGGTGGGCACAAATGAGATATAATGGAAGTGAGACATACATATAGAGCATATGTAGGTAATTGACAACTCCTGTACTTTGTGACTTCAATATCCTTCCTCCACTTATCAAATCCTCTCTGTAGCTTGACTCTTGCTTGCTAGGGTTAGTTCTCTCTTGAAGTCATTTCTCTGCTACAAGGGTTACACTCCTTGAGTCATTTCCTGGATTGAGTCATTGTTTTTATGTCCATGTCCAATTGGACTGATGAGTGTGTGCATATCTGTTCCTTCAGTTGTGCCTGAGAGTTTCCTTGTCAAATGATATATCTCTTTTGTTGACCATGTATAATTTGCTAGATGGATGGCAAGCTCAGTTAGGATCATGAGGACCATGTATAATTCACTTTTTTGTCACCAATTCTAAGCACCAGGCCTTGCTCAATTGACTACTCCATAAATATATGTTGAACGAATTTTAGGTAGATTACTGCCTCTTCTGGGTCTAGCCTTGTTTATCTTTGAAGGGATAAGGTTGTGAGGCAAACTGACTATTTCCTTGTGGCCGATTACTGTTATTCTGCCTAAGAGAAAATAAAAAATAGTGGCAGAGACAAAATTACAGTACAATTGTATGGGGATTACTTTTCTGTTGTCTTGCTTGAATATTAAAGTTTAAATGTGAATATAAAAGTCTAAAATAATTATATGAAAGAAAGCCCAGGTGAGTGTTTCTAACATATAAAGAAGACAGAAAACAGAATATTAGGGGCAGTGGAATATGCTCAATAAAATAAGATTAATGTGCAGAGGTGTTTCAACACATGCAGTAGGATAGGGAATGTGTGAGCTGAACTCTGAGTTTGATTCAGGAACAAAGTTTCTGGACTATATGCCCTTATTATTACAAATAGGATATCTTTCTTTACAAATGGGGGTATTCAGTACTCATTGTGATGGTTCTTTCAAAAGGAACATGGGTGTTCATCATCCTCTTTATCTTAATTAATATTTATTGAAAACCTATAAAAGTCTTGAGTGGTGTATGGCAGGAAAGATTATACAAGAGATTACATTCCCGCCTGAATTTACATTTTTAAGAAATAAAGCAAACATAGGTACATTTTTCCTTCTTTCCATCATTATAGTTCCCATTTTTCAGAATGTTCTACGAATCTTTGGGAAAATGAGCAGATCCATTCTTTGTTCTTTAGGAAATGCCATTCTGGAAAGGGAGAAAAAGGCAAAGTGGGAGAAATAATTATTTCCCTCTCATATTAATAGTCAAGTATTAAAATTGGAGAGACCCAAGTTTTTCTCTCTGGTCCTATTTCCTTGTCCAAAATTCAATCTCTCAAGGACAGGAATGATAGAAGATTGGATTAACATTCTCCCCCTTTTGGGTATTGCTATCCCACCCAATTAGATCAGACTTTTAATCTAAGATGAAATTCTGCCTTTATGTTCTACTTGAGCAAGCCTGGGTGGAGGTAGCTCCTTTGTCTCTGAAGGTAGTCTGGTTTAGAGACAGATTCTTTGTCCAAGAGTGAAGTGATATCACTCTCAGTCCCTCATTGGAATGAGCCCACTTCTCATTGTAACATTCATGTTCTCATTAATTGTCAACCAATCAGAGTTGATTGCTACCCTCCAGAATACCCACTTTTCCAAGGGCATATAAGTCGTGAGCCTGCTGCCATGATTATCTTTGGGATTCAAGGGTGTAACCGCCTTCTTTCATCAATAAAATGCTAGCATCATTAATTAAAATAATTAATTATCCAGAAATTATGGCTTTCAAACTTTTTAAATGTCACAAAAGTAAGGCAAAAATTTTCTTCTTTGTTGTACTGGAAAAAAACAACCTTTAGTTAGGGTGGTATAACAGATCATAAGTATTTACTAAATGCTTACTAGATGCCAGCAACGAAGCTAAGTTATGGGGATAGACACACAAAGACAGAGGAAAAATCCAAAGGTCAGAAGTCCTAGGTTTGGATACTTAGTCCATTATAAGCTCAATGATCTTAGACAAGTCACTCATTTTGCCAAGACTCAGTTTCTTCATCATTAAAATGAAACATTTGTACTGAAGGATAACTAAAGTGTCACCCAGGCTTCATATTCTATGATTCTATATAAGTCTTTGTCATTCAGGGAAGGTGTCATGTAGGACATGGTAGTCCAGTAGTTCAGTGGTTGTGAAGGCTAGGACATTAAAAATATGTAACATCCCTGGGAGAGTGTGGTTTTAAGGACCAAGTAGCTTCTCCCACCTATGCCAACATCAGCAGCTGATATACTTAAGAGGAGTATTGCTATGTGTGAGATTTGCCTACCCCTTTAAGATAAATCAGCTTTTAAAACAGAACATAAATATAAACCATGCAGATAAAGCCTACTTGAATGCTTACATTAGATATTGAATAGTACATGAGACTTTTCCCATAAACTGTAACTTTTTCAGAAGTTTCTGAACATGAATCCAAAAGCTTATCCAGGAGATAATCTCAAAGACAGGAATTTCTTGTAAGAGAAAGGAATGCAAATAAATGTTCTCAGAATAATTTACAACCTTAATAAGGATGTCTTTTATTTCACCTAGGAAGAGGCTTTTTTTTTCCTTCAAGTTTTCCAGGAATGGAGATTTCACAGCTGTAAGAATTAGACAGAATTATGCCCAAGGAAACAGAGACATCAAGGAAAAGGAAGACTATTAATCATCTCAGACAATGAAAATAGTGACAGTTTTAAGTTGCTGAAATGTGGGGCTCATTCTTTAAATCTACTTTTAGTGTATAAACTGATGGAAAGCAACACAAAAAGAATAAAGGGAATTTGAAATAGTTATTGACCAAAGAACATAAGGGAATATTTGCAAATGTTAATCAAGTTTATGAAGAAGATAAGGTGTACCTCAGGGCAAAAGGGATCCTATTAGTCTTTGGAAGAAAAAGGGAAAATGTCAAAGTTGTAAGGAAATAGAGTTCAAATACAAGACCAGACTGATTTTTTTTTCCAAACTCAGAAGGGAAGCAAGAAAAGACTAGGTGATTATTTAAAATTTGAGTATGCTTCTAAAAAATAGCCAGTACAGAGATTTAAGTTGTATTTAAATAAAGGGTAAAATGAAGATTTTGGACTAGATGGTCTCTAAGGTTCTCTTTCTAGGCCTAAAATTCCACGTCCCTAAATATGATTACTTCAAGAGTAGAGCAGAGGTTGCCAAGGTTAAAAAAAAAAATCTCAGGTAATAGATAACAATAAAATGAGATAATTTTTGTAGAGCACTTAACACAGTACCTGGCATATAGTAGGTCCATAAAAATTTTTTTTCCCTTATACCAATGATAGTAATAATTATAACAGCATTTATATAGTGATTCAAAGTTTGCAAAGAACTTTTACAGATAGTATTTCATTTTGTTGTCACAACAACCCTGGAAGGTAGGTGCTATAATTACCCCCATTTTGCAGATGAAAAACTAAGGCAGACAGAACATCAGTGACTTAACTCAATGTCACAAAGCTGATGTCTGAGTGAAGATTTGAATGTGAATCTCTAGGTCCAATGTTCTACCCGCTGTGAAATCTAGCTGCTACTTGGTTTTACATTTGGTACAAGATCAAGAAAACAATTTGAAGAAGACAGGATATTAATATAGCCTCATAGATTATAATTTATGAAAACTCATAAAAAGTGTCTGGCAAAATTTCAATGTTGAAGAGCCCTTTCTGATTTGAAGCATGCCATCTTTCAATAATGATTGCACAGTTTTATATGTCTAGAAGATATAATAGCTAACATTTATCTAGCGCTTTAAGTTTTGTGAAGCATTTTATGCATGCTGTCTTATTTGATACTCAAAACAACCTTGTCAGTTAAGTACTATTATTATCCCCATTTTACAGATGAAATAAATGAGACAGAGAGGTTAAAGGGACTTGCCCAGAATCACATAGTTACTAAGTACTTGAGGCAGGATTCAAAATCCTGTCTTCCTGACTTCCAGTCCTGCATTCTACCTGCTATGCCACTTAATTGGGGGGGAGGGAGAAATGGAATAAGCATTTATTAAGTGCCTACTATGAGCTGAGTATTGTGCTAAGTACTTTAAAAAAAATACTATTTTATTTGAACCTAATGGAGACAATGTCTTCCTCATTTCAAGCCCAGTGTTCTATCCACTGAGTCACCTAGTTGTCTGATATTCAGGTATATTAGAAGGATCTATAATTTCCTGTTATGTGAGAACTCCTTCCACAAAGGCAGATTGCTACCAGCAAGTGACCCAAGGAGGACATAAGTGACCATGAAGGATATAAGTACAGGTTAAATATCTTGCCCAGGCTCATGTAATCTGTGTTGAACTGAGATGGTCATTTATCCCAAGCCAGCCTCTACTAGAAGGGCAGTTAGGTGGCTTAGTAGATAAGAGTGCCAGGAGGCAGCTAGGTGGCACAGCAAATAGTACACTGGCACTGGAGTCAGGAGGACCTGCATTCAAATCTGACCTCAGACACTTGACACACTTACTAGCTGTGTGACCTTGGGCAAGTCATTTCAACCCAATTGTCTTGCCTTTCCCCCTCCGAAAAAAAAAAGAGTGCCAACTCTGTGGTCAGGAGGACCTGAGTTCAAATTTGACCTCAGATGCTTATGAGCTGGGTAACCCTATTTGCCCAAGTTTCCTTTCTGTCACATGACCTGGAGAAGGAGAGGACAAACCACTACAGTATCTTTGCCAAGAAAATCCCAAATAGGATCATGAAGAGTTTGAAATGACTCAAAAATAACAAAACCTCTACCAGAGGAAGAAAGTTTTGGGGGAAGGGAAAAGTTACTTCTGAACTGAGGTTGGAGTAAGGTACGTTATCAGCCTACATCTGGAAGAGGTTTCAAGGTGGTAAAACTTCAGTTTAATGATTACTTAAGAGATGACAATGTACCAGGTGTAGTGGTAACAATTCTAAGCTTACTGACAGGAAAACCTAGATTCAAATCTAGTCATCTAGCTGTGCTTGCATTAGGAACTGATTTAATTACTACTAATTAGTAGTGATATTTAATTTTTCTCCCTACCCCTTTAAGAAAGATTAGCTTTTAAATCAGACCAGAAGTTCAAACTATGCAAATAAGGACCACATGAACCCTTAAATAACTAATAGAATATGAGCAATTTCTCTAATATGGAGCTAGTGATTCAGGTTACCACAGTACACTTAAATATCATTTAAAAACATAATTATAAAAATTGAAAATTAGATGCAAGTTCCAAATAATTTGAGCCTGAATATTTCTGCATCACATTAAAAAGTAGTTCAATTTTTTCATTTGATATAAAATCCAAATCATAATTTGAGCATCTTATTCCTATAGAAATAGTTACTATATTTGCTGGGTTTCTTAATTGCATTGCAAATTTAAATATTCTTTCCTTTTGTTTCCCCAAAAACAATTTTAAAAATCTATAAATCTCTTCTTCAAATCATAACTGAATTAGGATGGATCAAGTAATCATTAAATATGTGCACATGTGATTATATAATATATGATATATCATGACATAATATAACATGACAATATTTTAGTACCATAAAATAGTGTTGTATACTATAATGTGCATATGCATGCCCATAGTTATAAACACATATGCATATGTATGTTTGTGTGACAAAAGACTGAGACTCACAAACTGAAGAAATGTAATTATTCACAAAACACACGTATAACCAATATATATAGTCTTTTGCTTTGCTTGTCTAGTCATATTTGTTATAAGAGTTTTGTTTTCCTTTCTTCACTCTCAGTAATAGAGGAGGTTGGAATGACAGTTAATGGTTGCTAATTAAAAAAAAATTAAACAAAAAAGATATGTGTGCTAGATGTGTTTACATCTATGCCCACATATATGTATCAATTGGTATGTGTAACTGAGGTAGGATGGGTGTGAGAGGATAGGAACAATGGGCTGCCAAAGTTTCTGGCCACAAAGTCTTCAAATCCTGCCCTTGGGCTATTAACATCAAAGTTGGCACTGAATTCTTCAAACAGCTATGAATAGAACAATCCATCTCCATTTTCAATGGAAGATGGATCATGAAAATCTCAAGATAACTCCAATATTATCCAATATTTATTTTTTTGCCAAAACAATTGAATTTCTTTGTCATTTTTATTTTTCAAAAATAATAGTTCATTACATATATGGATAAACTCAATTTAATTTTTTAAATTATATTTAAAGACTTTTCTCATAAATAAACTCACTTTAAATCATCAAGAAAATCCATAATTTCATCAGTGTGGGGGATTTCTCTATTGAGATAAATTAAAATCTCTCTGTACCCTAATGAGTTACTGTGGCTGAAGAAAATCATCCCATAATCACTGACATTCTGATAATGAACCTGGTTCTGGCATAACTTAATTGCTTGTACCAGGTTCCATGCCTTTCCAGCTTGGTGGGAAGTGCCTGCTAGTGTTCATGTCTTTGAAAAGTCCAAGGTCACTTCCACACTATGATCAGTTAGGATTTTAATGGGGAAAAGAAAATAACAAATCAGAAAATAAAACTTTATCAGACCATGTCTCTCAGTTTGGAGTTCCAAAATATGGCTCCAAAACATCCCCAAAACATTTTGGGGATGAAAGTTCTGCACTGGCTTTTTAATCAGGTTCTATAAATTACTTTTGTATGTCTGTTTGCTAATTAAGAGAACCTGGATATCTCCTTGGGGAAGCTAGGTGGCACAGTGGATAGACCCCTGTGCCTGGAGTCAGAAAGACTTGAGTTTAAATCTAACCTCAGACACTACTAGTTGTGTGATCCAGGGCAAGTCATTTAATCCTTTTTGCCTCAGTTTCCTCATCTGTAAAATGAACTGGAGAAGGGAATGGTAAGCCCCTCCAGTACCTTTGCCAATAAAATCCCAAATGGGGTCATAAAGAGTAAGACATGACTAAACAGCAATAAGATATCTCCTTGAAAATGCCTTTTGGATTATCTTTCCTGGGACTGTCCTTCCTGCATAAAGATAAATGCAATGAAATTATTTTTTCAAGAAAGAGAATCTTTCTGTATGTGGTTGGGGTTTGGACTTCCTTCTTTCCCTCCTCTCCCCCCCATATACACTAGACAAATGAACAAAAAAAAAAATGTGTTTTCCCCTGTGTTTTTGCCTCTTTTACAGCTTGCCAGGATTAAACTGTAGCCTATTTAAGTCACATTGTCATGCACTGGGAACCCCCTAGAGTTTAGGCTTTGCCAAAGAACTAGCAACAAAGAAAAATCAGCCCGTAGCCTTTCTGGCTCTAAAAGTAGGAAGGAAAAACTCAATTTCCCTTGACTTCTATTAAGTTGGGCTGTGCTAACCAGTCACTTCCCTTTACCAATGACTTTAAGTGGAAATTGTTGTTGCCCTTTTGGAATGGGATTGAGATGGTTCTAATGGGAGTGGAATTTAGCGGAAAAAATTAAGAATCACAATTTAAACAAAAAACCCAGAGAGGCTCAAGGCAGGAAACACGTACCACTAATGCTCACATTAGTTATGCTCTAAAACACTGCCACTCTGTGGTAACTTGGAGACATAGCAACTGTTTCTGAATAATTGTAGGCAAGCAGTCCCCACAGTGACTTGCTAAGGGAGCTTCCTCATTTCAGGCACTAATCTGAATGCTTTGCAGAGGTTTAGAAAGAGATTGGTACCCTGATTTCCCATTTTCTTCTCCAATTTCAATCCTCTTTCCTCTATTTCCTCCTTCCCCCACCCCATGTAGTTCAGCAGGAAGCTTAACTTGATTGCCAGAGAGTTTATATGAGGAAAAATTCCTGAAGAAGAGTCATCAGTGAGAGTAGTAGAGTATAGTACAGAGAGTGGTCAGATCTGGGAGGACATGAGGAAAGTGTTCAGGAATGGAGTGGGCAGCTGGGGAGGTATAATGATATAAGAAGTATATACAGGTAAAGTGGAAAGATCATTGAAGAGGCTCCTAGGAGATTCAGTCCCTTGTCTCAAGTCTGTGATCTCTCTGGGCCTCTGTAAAATGGGGAAGTTGGTCCAGATGAACTCAGCAGTCTTTTGTCACTCTAAATGCCTATGACTACATGACCCATTCATACTTCAATGTGTCAGTGAATGTGTGGTCTTTTTATCAATCTAACTCTTGATCTGATCACACCTCCTTCTCCTCTGTAATCTTATCCATGCCCTTCCAGAAATCCCCTCTTGAGGATCTACTCAACGTACTGGAAACTTTCTTCAAAAAGGAGTCCTTAACCTTTTTTTTTTTTTGGTGGGGGAGGTCAGGGGGTTCTTTGGCAGTCTGATAAAGTCTATGAGGCTCTTCTTAGAATAATGTTTTTAAATGCATGAAATCAAATACATAAAATTAAAAGTAAACCAGTTACATCTTACATAAATAGGAAACAAATACATACATGTCTTAAGAGAACATTAATATACTTGTTACATATAAATTAATATAACGTAGCTACATGTGCTTTATTAACACATCATATTTTGTACATATATAATTGTTTTTATTTTAATCCTTATGATGTTTTTAAGGAATTATAAAGACAAGTTTATAGACCCCAAATTAAGAACTCCTATGAAGATCTTCCAGTTTATTATTTCATGGAGACCAGTAAAACACTGACTCTCCCTACATGTTTTTAGTCATTGAAATACATATTGCATATTGATGCATACTAATATGAGTCAATGTTTTGGCTTCTATATAGATACCTTGAAGGCAGAGACCATATTTTATTGATTTCAGTATCTTGAAAAACTAGCACAATGCCCTGCCTAGATTAACTCCTTAGTAAATGTTTTAGGGTCCAAATTGAATGAATGAAGTGGAAGTTGAAATAAACCATCCATCATTCGAATTTTTTGATGCCAGGCATCCTTTTTATAATGCAAGTATCTTGAGGTCAGGTGCTTGAGTTTTTTTCCCCTTAAATAGCCTGAGTATTTAGCAAGGCTTTTTAGTAAAGTAGGTATCAAACAAATGCTTCTTGTCTTACACTGAATTATAGAAAGTGTTGGTAAATGCAAGTAACAGAGGTGATACTCAAAGTTGGATATGCACACCACTCTGTTGCTGAAAGACATGCCTTTATGCTTTGCTGAGATGCTGTAACAATTACTTATTGATCCCTATCATGTGTCGAATAGATTAGCTGATGAGCATCATCAAGGATTGGGTCTTTCGGAAAAAAAAACAAACCCACCCCTCTACCCTTGTTAGGCTATAAGAGGAGTGAGGGAAAGGATTTCTCTTCACTTTCAGATCTACTTCTTGGGGGGAGGAGGGAGTGCTTCTGTTCTTCCCTCTCCTTCAGATTCCCAGTAATGGAAGGGGAAAGATTTCTTTCCTTTCCTTTACTCATTCCCAACTCCAATAGCAATGGTACCTAGCAATTTGAGCATATGACAATGGCAATCAACGTTTATTTGTCCAATCACACTTGAGTCCCTGACTACCTTCTACTGTCTTTGTCCTCTGTCTTCTCTTCTACCTACAAATTCACAACCGACAACTAGAAATCCTAAAAAAAATAGACATTTTCAGCCTCAGCTACTTCATGAAGTTGAGAGATGATTCTTGAGTTTACACTGCTTCTCACGTGAGAAAAATCTCCCCGTCATCTGCAGCAGAACGGACTAATAAAGGCTTACCCCTGTCCCATCTGTCCAAAAGATGAAGACCTTTTGAGTTTCTTAGAGAGTGCAAGTCTGAAAGAAATCTCTGTCTAACAGTGCCCTAAAGTGAATTTACCTTTCAGGGACATTATAATAATGACAATGAATTATTATTTTATGCTTTAAGTTTGGTTTTGGTTTTTGCTTTTCGCTAATGTCAATTTATGGCTCTTTTGTATAGTAACCATTTATTTGGTGGTAGCGGAAACAGATATCCTTCATCTAATATACATTTTGTACATTGAGAAACTTTTCTAGAAAAGACCTCTTTTGGGGAGCTCCTAGAAATGAGTCATACCTAAACTTTTTAAAAGATATTTTCTGTGGAATTCCTGGGTAGAGACAATGATCCAGCTTGCTAAAAAAAAAAAAAAAAAAAAACAACAAAAAAAACAAACAAACAAGATTGTCTCCTTTCCTTTACAGGTCAGACCCCTCTCAAGACCAGCTTAATCCATATGACTCTAGCTAGAGCTTTTTATGGAGAGGAACTACCTGGACATACATATTTAGCAGTTGTGCTCATTGTTCATTTCCTCTGAGTCTTCATTTCAGAAAGATGAGAAACCTTAAATTCATTTTCACAGATTGATGTTTACAGACTGGTGTTTCAGCTTCAATGCCATTTTCTCACAATGAGGATCCCAAATCCTGGATTAAGTGATCACCCTCCTCTTCTCCTCCAATCCCCTCCTCTCTCTTTTCTCCTTCCCTTCACTGTATGAGCTCTCAGAATCAACCTGTGATTCAAAAATTTTAATAAGGTTAGCCTAGTTTAATTTGAGTGGATTTGAAACCTCTGTTGTCACAATCAAAGAAGCATTCACATTACCAAATTAACAGGGCTTATTAGGAGAGTGGCCGACTACTGAAGTCCTTTGAACACTCAGCCATATGGGTGTATCAAGACCAGATCAAACAGGTCTGACAGTAATTAAGATAATAGATACTCTCCCTGGTTTTCCCCAGTTTCATCTGAGCCTATTGGGTAACACATTCTGAGCATTTTGTACAGGATGTCAAAGGACACATACTGCAAATGGATTTGCATTATTGAGGCCATTGCACACTGGGTACCCTTTGGTAACATGGCAGCCACCCTCCTCCTGCCAGTCACTATTCTCCCATGAGCCTTTAGCACATGCCACCACAGAGGCTCCACAGGTCAGTGGCTTGATAGCTTTGGTTTTCTTTGTGCCAGATGGTTAGGATGCCACCATTTCCTCTTGGTGACATTTCACTTCAATATACTTTCAATTCTGAGGCATTTACTAAATAGGTAACTACAGCATGTATAATTTCCTCATTAAATCCAAAGACAAGGTCACTGTATGTTAAACGGAAGAAGCAGCTAGTTCACACATGTTATCGGCATGAAAATATGAGTGCTAAGTTTGTGCATTGACCTTTCAATACTGTTCAGAATTAACTTCGGCAGACCCTGTCTAATGGTAACCATATCAAGACCTGCTTTACTAAGGAAAAATAACAGAGTAAAGAGTGAAAATTTGTTTTCCAAAATGGGAGACATTCTTTGATATGTATATCTCTATAGCAAGATTAGACTTTAGATCTGAGTAAATATATCAGTTAAGAAAAAAACAAAACCTAAGATTCAACTGTGTCAGTAAAAGTTACCATATGAGCAGAAACTGCAAACTCTGATTCACTTATAGTGTTGATTTAATAAAGAAATGCCTGATGGAGACTGAAAACTGCTTGTTGGGGAATAAAAGAAGATCTCTAACAGATGAAGGGAAGATGAACATGGATCTGCTGTTAGAAAAGAAGCCTACCTGCCCAACAAGTACATAAATAGGTTGTCAGAATACTGAAAAGAGAAAGGGGAAAAAAAATTCTTTTTGAGCAAGAAGGCTTGTATCTACACGCAAAAGTATGGTGGGAAATTGAAACAATTATCTGGATAGTTAAAGCTCAAAATTATTTTCTTTTGATGAGCCTAGATAATGAGGGTGGGAGTAAGTTGTGACTTTGAATTATATAGAGTATAGCTTTAATTTCCCTAACTGTGGACCTGGAAAGAGGTCAGAATGGACCTCTGGCAGACTTCATTTAATCCTTCATTTTCTAAACACAAATGGCATCTAAGAACAAAAAGAGCCCATAGAGAAATGATAGTGTTTCATAACCAAATGCACTGGTTCAAATGAAATCGGTATTTATCAAATTTCAATAGCCTTCATCCCAGTGTCTGTGTTTGGCCCAAGAGTCATACCAGATGCTCAGGTCCTTTAATGCCAAGAAACCTTCAGGATGAACATGTATGCTAGAATTTAATTGAAAATTAGACTTTCAATTATATCTAAAGTTATTCTGGCCTCCTAACATAAAATTTCTTTGTAACGTATAGTTTTTATATATTCAGCTTGGGGAGGAATTGAGAATGACATAATAGACTCTCAATTAGAATTTAGGCAACAGAATATCTCTTCCTACCGGAGAAAGGTTATAGTACACTGCTGAAAGGGAAGGGATGGCCTTTTTGTAAATTTTAGAGATGACCTGTGTTCTGAGTAGGATTGTTTTAATTTTTGAAGTAATGGGAACATTGATATACACACACACACACACACACACACACACACACATATGTTTGTCAGCTGTATGTTTCCTTTTGCTCCATTGATCAGGAATAGGGAATTTAGAGATTATATGAGAATGAAGTTATAGCACCCATAGTTTTAGGCAATGGATAGAGCACTAGGCCTGGAGCCAGGGAGATCTTAGTTCAAGTGCTGCCACAAATATTTACTAGTTGTGATTTTTGGTAAGTCACAGAACCTCTGTCTGCCTCAGTTTCTTGAACTATAAAAAGGGGACCATCATAGCACCAACCAACCAACCTACCTACCTACCTCACAAGGTTGTGGTGAAGATCCAAACACAAAAACAACATAGTATCTATTTAGAGACTGCCTGAGGCAAACAATACACACATACATGAATAGATTATTATTAAATATAAAATACACACAAATGAATTTATGACAGAAGGAACTAGAACTGGGGTGATCAGGACAGGTTTCCTATAGAAGGTTGTATCTGAGTTGTGCATTGAAGTTGTGCATATGGATTCTATGAAGCAGAAGTGAATAGGGAGTACATTCCAGGCACGAGCAACATGTCTGAAAAGATATAGAGATGGAGAAAAAGGCTATTTGCAGAAAGTGGGATTTGAGATGAATAGGAAAAGAAGTCATGGAATTCAGGAAGGGCAGCTAGGTGATGCCATAGTGCACAGAGTGCCAGGCCTGGAGAAGAAGGCTCATATTCTTGAGTTCAAATCTGACCTCAGATACTTACTAGCTGTGTGACCCTGGGCAAGTCACTTTACACTGTATGCCTGAGTTTCCTCATCTATAAAATGAGCTAGAGAAGGAAATGGCAAACCATTCCAGTATCTTTGCTAAGAAAATACCAAATGGAGTCACAAAGAATCAGACACGACTGAAGAATGACTGAACAGCAGCAGCAACAATGGAAGTTAGGAAGTAAAGGTGAGGAGGGAGTGCATTCGAGATATCAGTGATACCTCTTTAAAAGCCAAGGAGTCAGGAGGTACTGTGTCATGTTCTGCATACAAGAGGATGTGTAGCTACATTTTAAAGTATATAGAGGGAGGAGTAAGGTATAAGCAGACTAAAAAGACAGGAAGGGGTCAGGTTGTGAAAGCTTTTAAATGCAAAAAAGAATACTTTATATTTTATCTTGGAAGTAACTTAAAGACACTTACATTTATTGAAATGGGGGAGGAAAGACTGTCATGGTTAAACCTGCACTTTAGGAATATCTCTCTGGTTAGTGAAGGGAGTACAGCTTGTAGTGGAGAGAGACTTGTGACAGGGAGATCAAAGAAAAGGCTACTATATTAGTCTAGGTGAGTAGTGATAAAAAACATAAACCAGGATGTTATCTGTGAGTGGAAAGAGGAAGACATAAAGGAGAAATTATTTGAAGGTAGAAATGATAAGAATTGACAAGAAGACACCAAAATTAAGCTTAGGTGACTGGGAGGAGAGTGGTACCTTGGACAGCAATAGGATGGCTTGAAAAAGGAAAGGTTTGAAGCAAGGAGACCAATAAGATTCAGAGAATTATAAGCTCGTAGATTTAGAAATGGAAAGGATCTTTAAGGAAGCTATTACAATACTATAAGTCAGCAAGTCTAGACCTTTTTCTATCATGGACCTTTTGACCATCTACTGAAACCTACAGATTTTTCAGAAGAATGTTTTAAAGTACATAGCATAAAGTACATTGTATTACAAAGGAAATTTATATATATATATATATATACACACACACATATATATATATATATGTTTACAAAACTAGTGGACTCCATCTTAATGATCCCTTCTCTTATAGAGATGTGATGACTCATAAACCATCTCAAATAATGAAATATTATATGGAATGTGGAACTACTAGAATGAGAAGGGAGAAAGGGAAATAGATAGTAAAATTAGAAGCTAAGCTACAATGGGAGAGAGTCTAGGAAGGCCCAAGAGATTTGGAAACGCAGTTCTTGGGGTTAGACATCAATATTAGAAATGTGATATGGTATATGTTGATTGAATTTGAGACCTTACAATTGGAGTCAGAAGACCTATGTTCAAATCTTCATTCCTCATTGAACTGGAAAAATCAGTTGCCCACCCTGAGACCCAGTATCCTTATCTGTAAAATGAAGCAGTTGGACTAATTCATCTTTAAACTTTAATCCAGCTCAAAACCTTTGATGTTATGAATCTACTTTATCCTAGAAAAGAGAAGAGACTGGGAAGATATAATCATCTCCTTCAAGGTTTTGAAGACTTGTTCTTTGGAAGATGGATTAAATTTGTCCCT
Organism: Pseudochirops cupreus; assembly: GCA_028627135.1. Classification (NCBI taxonomy): domain Eukaryota; kingdom Metazoa; phylum Chordata; class Mammalia; order Diprotodontia; family Pseudocheiridae; genus Pseudochirops; species Pseudochirops cupreus. The sequence goes on along the minus strand of CM053581.1, from coordinate 57,575,286 downwards.
CTTAGGGAAGGACTAAGAACAATAAGTGGAAGAGGCAGATTTTACCTAACCTATTGAGATTGTATCTGTGATTTCACTAACATAGGGAACTAATGGGTGAGGAGTTCCCTCTACCAATGCGGCTCTGCCACTTGTAGTCTTAGAGGATTGTCTTGTTTACTGAGAGTTGAAATGTCTGTTTGGAGTCACCCTGCCAATATAGGTCAGAGCTAATACTTGAATCCAGGTTTTCCTGGTTTAAGGTTAGTTCACTATGCACTAAGTCACACTCTCCCTATTTAGCCCATTATTATCTTGATCACATTTTTATCTCCTGGTTTTCCTGGCTCCTTTCACATCCTAGTTAAAATCCCACCTTCTACAAGGAGCCACTCTTGATCCCCCTTAATGCTAGCTCCTTCCTCCTGTGATTATTTCCTGTTGATCCTGCATGTGTATTGTTTGTACATATTTGTTTTTGTGTTGTCTTCCCCATTTCACAGCGAGTTCCTTGAGACCAAGGACTATTTTGTGGAGTTTTGCTTTTGTAATATGTATTTTTTTCCTTCCTTTCTTTTTATACCTAGTGCTTAGCATAATGTCTGGGCCTTAATAAGTACTTAATAAATGCTTGTTGACTGAATAAATAAAAGGAAAAAAAAAGGTTCAATAAGTGTTCCACAGGAAGGCTCTATTCAATTTTGTATAAAATCCTTTAACGATATTCAGTGGATTCAAAGTATTAAGTGTCACAGAATCTTAGTGTTAGAATGAATCTCTGAGATCATCTAGCCCAACTTATACTTTACCCCCAAATACTTTCTAAAACATTATAGATAAAGTGGCCAACAAATCTTTGCTTGAAAATCTCTAGGGGAGTGGCTAGGTGGTGCAGTGAATGGAGCACTGGCCCTGGAGTCAGGAGGACCTGAGGTCAAATGTGGCCTCAGATACTTAACACAAAAACTAGCTGTGTGACCTTGGGCAAGTCACTTAACCCCAATTGCCCTACCTTCCCCCTTCCAAAAAAAAAAGCCAAAAAACAAACCAACAAGCAAAAATCTCTAGGGAGTAACAGTTCACTACCATGAAAAGCAAAACATCCTACTTTTGGACATCACTAATAGTGAGGAAGATTTTTTTTTTTAATATGTAATCTTCTTTGGAATGTCTTTCCATTATTGGAGGTAGCATGATACGCTGGGAAAGTGCTGGATACCTGACAAATAATGTCTCTAGAGTACCTTATAAAATACAGGTTTATCTATGTATTTACATATGCATATATAACATACAACAAACACATATAACACACATGTATATGTATTTGTATTTTTACTTGAAGAAATAATGATTATTATTTAAATACCTCATATATGTACATCTTATGTGTCATGAAATAGGTTCTAATTTGATCTATGTTGACTCTGTTAGTTGATTGACTCAGTGATTGCTAATAAGCCAGAATATTCAGCACTAGGGTCAGGCTGCCTGGGGCATAAGATGTTTTGTGGGGTATAGGGGAGGTAGGCATAATGAGAATTAGCACCCTAGAACATCCTGTTCTTTGTGGCCCAAAGGGATTTATTTCATGAAATCCTTTACCTCACAGGGAAAGTCCAAAACACACAGTGAACAGTCTCCAACAAGGGGCTCAGTCTTGAAACCTTGTCCTGGCTCTGTCTTGGGCACTGTGTTCTGGTTTATTTAATCATCCATTTAAACAAGGGTTCACCATAAATTAGTTTTTACATCTACTCTTGTTGGTTGGAATCCGGCTAAAATTGCCTGAGTTCATTATCCTGCTTTAATCAGTACAGTATAATGAATATACTTAAATCTCTTTGCTGATTGAAACTCTTACTTGATTCTAGGTCAGGATTCTAAATGCCAGGGTGATCCTTGAAGCTGATTGTTGCTGGAGGTGGAAAGGAGATAGGAGATTGGTCTCTTTGCATTGACCTCTATACAGTCATTGTGAGGTTGTTGCCTTTTTTTTTTTTTAAATCCTGATAAAAGGTTATTTTCCTGTGATTTATCTCTTTCACTTAAAATTCAAGATGGGCAGGGTGAGAGTCAGACAAGTCAAATAACTCAACAAGAAGGCTGGCATAAACAGTTTAATAGCTTATTTCTCATGATTTCAAATTATTTTCCACAATAGTGAGAACCAATTCATGACTCCATCAACAGTGTATTAGTGAGACTCTCTTCCTACATCTCTTTCAATAATTTACAATTTTTCTCGTTTTTTCATCCCTCTCCCCATTTTATTGGCATAAGGGGAAATATCAGAGTTGTTTTAATTGGAATTTTTTTATTATATATAACTTAAATTAGTTTTTCATTCAGTTGCTGTTACTTTTCATGTTGTCTTTGGAAAAACTGCTTGGTCATAGACTGCAACCACTTATTTACTGCTGAATGGCTCATCTATTCATATGAATTCTCTCTGGCTTTAGACATCAGAATTTTTTCTGAGATATTTGATACAAAGATTTTACCTCAACTTGACAAGATCTCTTCTTATTCTAACTGCATTGATTTTTTAAGCACATTTTCCTTGCCTCTACCGTGTCTCTGTGAGTGAGCTGTAGCAGCTAGTGTTAGTTATCTATCCAACTCTTGTTATGGGTCTCACTGGTGCTATGGGCTCAGCCCTTTCTGACTGATGTTCACTGAGAGCATGAGCCATTTTCTCTCAATTACTTTTATTATTTTTTCCATTGGAAAAGGATTAATCTGTCTTAAGACAAATGGCAAATTCATTCTGTCTTCTGTGATGACAGCCTGGACATAATTCACCACATGAAATGTATCATTTATGGCGTCTGGAATGACATGCCCCAGATCATCCAAAGATGGCTCTTTGATTCTCTCTGGTGTTTGACCTTTGGTTATTATTGATGAGGCTTATTTTCTTCTCTGCAGTTTCCCCATCCCCTGCATCATCTGTCCTTTACATAAGGCTAATGAAAAGAAGGTTATGGTTTTATAATTGACTGAGACCTTAGATTAGAAACACTGCAGTACAAAAGGATTTAAGTTTTATAAGAAACAAAAGAGTAGGTATAATCCACATATTGTTACCCTGACTAGCAGAGGAGAGATACAGTGCTGGGCTTGGGGTCAAGGAGATCTGAATTTAAATCTCAATTCTGATACAACTATCTATCTATATATCTGTCTGTCTATCTATCTATCTATCTGTCTGTCCATCTATCTATCTGTCTATCTATCTATCTATCTATCTATCTGTCTGTCTGTCTGTCTGTCTGTCTATCTATCTGTCTGTCTATCTATCTATCCGTCTATCTGTCTGTCTGTCTATCTATCTGTCTGTCTATCTATCTATCTCTGTATATCTATCTATCTGTCTGTCTGCATGTCTGCATGCATATATGTGTATGTATGTATATGTGCATATACATACATACATACATACATACATATATACACTACAGTGATATCTTTACCCCCAGCTTTCAGGTAGCTTGTGACAGAACTGGATTGCAAGGTGAAATCTATATGATCATAGCATTTAGAGATTGCAGTCTCCTTGGGAGCAAGGACTGTCTTTTGCTTATTTCTATATCCCCAGAGCTTAACACAGTGTCTGACACATATTGAGTGCTTAACTAATATTTTGATTGATAGATGGAACCTAGAGAGTCCACTCCACCCACTCCTATTACGTATAAGGAGCTGACACCCAAGGAGATCATGTAATTTTAGAGATCATGTGATTCCTTCAATTCTCTGAACCTCAGTTTCTTCATCCGTAAAGTGTCAACAATAATGCTCGCTCTATTTCATAAGGCTACCAGAAGGAAAGTTGGTATTTAAAAAAATGTAAAAACCTATACAATGAGTTATTGTTTTTTCATGCTACATAAAGTCCAAACTCTTCTGCCTGGCTTTCAAGATCAGATAAGATATTCATAATAGAGGCCAGATGGGTAACGATCCAGGGGTGGGAAACTGTGGCCTGGGGGCCACATGTGAATTTGACTGAATCCAGTCAAAGGGCAGCACTTGAGGGCCTAGAGGGCCACACGTGGCCCTGAGGTCCAAGGTCCCGCCCCCTCCCCCCCCCAGGCCCCGCCAAAGATATAGGCATTTCAAAAGACAATAACATAGGCACAATAGTATTATTTCATTTGATCCATATAATGGCCTTGCGAGTAGGTACTATTATTAACTCTATCTCATCTATTATTTGTTATGCCTGTTTTAACAATAAGGAAACTGGCCAAGGGAGGTTAAATGATTTCCCAAGGTCACACATCTAGTAAATATCTAGGACAGAATTTGAACTCAGATCTTCTTAACTCCGGTGCCAACACTATTACTTTTTCCTGGTGGTTTATATGCAAATAATTCTGGAAACCTTAAAGCATTTAATGCACTTTTATTATTAATGACAATAACATCATTAAGACAAAATAAACTTGAGCAGACTACTATAAGGTCAGCCTGAGACCAGACCAGCACTCATTCCCTAAACCTCTGATTTATCAGTACTAAAATGGAGGCTTAATTCCTCTCAGGATTAACTCTGAGGAACAGAATTCAGTGCCCCTAACTATGCAGCACAATCCCCAGCCCCTACTCCAATTGTCTCAATTCAATTTTTATGTACCATATGAACTACCTCCATGACATTTTTTCATACAGTGTGATCCCTTTGTGCAATCAATTCAAGGTATTAGGCAGAGCTCAGATCGTATTAAAATTGTAAACCAAAATAAACTGAAAGATTGTCTTTCTCAAATTCCTGGTGGAGAAAAAAAAAGACAGATTATTCACTCAGTCAACTAGCAATTATTAAATGTGCAGAGCATTGTGCTAAGTGCTAGGTTCAGATTCACATCTTATTAAACAACTAAATGAGTATCATCTCATTCTTTATGAAATTATGTTATAGGAAAACTATGTGGTGTTAATGGTTTGAATTCACAGGCGGAGGGGTTATCACACTTGTTGTGAAAGAGAAATCGAAACTTTGCCTAAAATACCAACTCTACCTCAGGAAGCAGCAATATAACTAGAATAGCTGGATTAAAAAAAAATCTGACAGCAGAATAAAGAACCTCAGCTACTACAATATGCTCTAGATTTAAGGTTTATGTAGTTTCTGTTTCCAGTGTTTGTTTTGAAACTCCATGAGGTCTGAATAGAACCAATCTTGGATTCTGAAATACATATTTTTGAAACTGTTGCTACAATTGACTGTATTTTGTTACCAGTGAGGAAAATTTTCCATTTTCAAGTGAAACAAAAATGGATCCCAGGGGATCATAAGATACAATTAGGGACAAATAGAATGAGTCAAAGCCAAAGTTTTGTCAAAGCTGACGATTCTTAAAGAGTCCCTAGACCACTGAGGGCAAGTATCGTGCACACCTTGATGACCTAAGAAAATAGTGAAGAGCTCAGAAGGTGGTGCCAGTGATATACCAGGAATTGACTTTGTCCTCTAGAGTCATCATTATTCACTCTTTTGGTGTTCTCTTTGTCTATAATCTCAGGCAGGTTACTGCATAGTCCAATAGATAAGCCGCTCCCATGGACACACACAACAAAGATGTACACAAACACACACAAGGGAAGTCACCCAGATTCTTCAGAACTGTGCCAAGTTGCCCCCTCCCCCAACAAAAACAAAAACACCAAACAAGAAGAAAAAAAAAACAAAAGAAAGGGCAAAGGAAAAGAAAAACCATGCTCACATTTAGTTCTTTTATTACCCAACTTTTTAAAACGCTCAACTTAACCCCATTAGTAAGGACTGCAATAAGCCATCAAAACAATGGTCCAGGGCTTCAGGCTCTTCTTGATTTTAACTATTGTTTATGGGAAGTCTTGAAGAGGGAGAGAGGGTGGTGTCCTGATTAGGGACATCTGCAACAGCTGCTGCCATCCTCCCCCCCCCCCCTGTAGATCAACTGACCTGCCTTCTTGACTATGCTAGCCAACTCTTTG
>CM053581.1:57531433-57568822 GCA_028627135.1 Pseudochirops cupreus | reverse complement strand
CCACCCCCCCTTTCCATCTTTGCTCCTAAGGAGAGATTTTCAAGGACCACAATTGGCATGACAGGAGTGGAAAGAAATTGAAAGGAATTTTTGCACACTGTCAGACCATCAGAATGAGCTCAAAGAGCAGCAGATCAGAAAAAATCAAAGGAGTTCAAAAGACAGACTTAATGCTGAAGGTCTTCCCTGGCTATTTACAGCTTATGCCTGAATGACAAAAGATCCAAGCCAATCCCTAGGGCTAATGTAGAAAATTACTGGTGGAATCCTTTCCCAGAGGGGAAAAAGTTTCATAGCAAGCAAGGAAGCCCAAGAGAAAACAAGTAAAAGCAGCAGATGACCTCCAGAAAGTTACCTAGCTGTGGAAGACCAAAGGATTAGATCCAAAGATCTGTGAAGCATCAATGTAAGTAGAGAGGGGTTGTTTTTGTTCCAGAGGCTGAGAAGTACAAATTTCCCAGGCTTCCTGTTCCCCTGTTCCTGCACCTTCTCTATCATACAGCCCCTTTCATTCACAATCCTCACATCTGTCAGCAGGCCCTGTGTGTTGTCTGTGAACAACATGCTGTCTCCCATCCTTAGTATGAGTTGCTCCCCCCACCCCAGAATAACTATGATCACTTTTATTTTTTACAATTATTCTGGAAAGCAATTATATGTCCAAAATAACTAAAATGTAGGTAGCCTTTGATGGAACCAAATCACTGCCAGACCAATACCCCAAAGGTATAAAAAGGCAAAACGATCTATATGGACAAAACTATAGTATCTCTTTTTGCTGTGGAAAGAAACTGGCAGATAAGCAAATTATGGTTTGTAAAGGTAATGGAATATTATTGTGCTATAAAAATGTTGAAAGGGACAGTTTCAGAGAAACTGGGGAAAATGTTTATTAACTGATGCAGAGTAAAGTGAGCAGAACCAGAAGAACAATTTATACTATAAAAATTATATTCTAAAAGGAACTCTGACAGACTTTAAAAAATTTGACTGGCTTCTAGAGGTCTGATGATGAATTATACTATCCACCTCCTAAAAGAGGTGACAGACAGAAGAATATTTTTTTATGGTCAATGGAGGAATTTGTTTTCCTTGACTTTTTTTTATATTTGTTATGAGACACTTCTTTTTCTTTTTCCTTTTTCTTCTTTTCCTTCTTTTTAATTGTAGGGAGTGAAATGTGGGGCAGAGAAAATAAATGCCTGTTAATTTGTTAAAAAAAAATCTTAAAAAAATAAAAGATCATTTCTAAATTTTGGAAACAAAGATGACAGAGACCTTGTAGGGATCACTATTTGCCCCCAAGGTAGAACCCATAACAGTAAGATAGTTGAGAAAACCCCAGCTGCAACATTTCTAAGGGTATAGTATAGTTCTCTCACACAGCAAAAAAACACAGCAAAAAAAAAGTTTGTTGGACAGATATTCAGGGATAGTGAAGACTAAGAATTTAATCCAATAGCACTATATAGTATTGTATCTCTCTATAGATATTCAGCATTATATATAAGACTGAGACCAATTTCAGAACACCTAGATATATCAATGAAAACCCAGGGTGGGGAATCTACAAACATTGTTAGAAACTTCTATATAACTCAGAAAAGATCTACCCTTATTTCAGGAAAACACAATCATTTGTGTAGCTATGTATGATGTCTGCCAAGTATATCCCCTGATTCTATGCCTCAAGCTTCCTTCAATTCTTCAAACCACATGCTTCTCCTCCTCCTTCTCCTTCTTCTTCTTCTTCTTCTTCTTCTTTTCTTCTTCTTCTTCTTTTCTTCTTCTTCTTCTTCTTCTTCTTCTTCTTTTCTTCTTCTTCTTTTTCTTCTTCTTCTTCTTCTTCAGAGGCTGTATGGTTCAATTGCATACGTTTCCTGGGCAGATTATTTTTGTAGGGTACCCCTGTTTATTACTAGGATCCTGAAGGCGCTTACCTAAGAAGCTAGTAATTTAGGTATTGTTTACCAGTGCATACTACACTGCCCCCACCCTCAAATTAATGGAGAAATGAAATAAGTAAATTGAGACCTCAAATAACATTTTCATTGCTTTCTAGAACAGTTGAAGCAGGACTGGGTCCAATTCCTGCTGATTGCAAAGTTTGCCAAAAACTGCAATACACTCTATCCTCAAGAGTTCCTGATTTAAAGTGGCTTATATTCATTTCCCCACAGGTGTTTCTGGTGGATATACTCTATACATACAGCAGATGTTAGCTTTGCTGAACTGGAAATGATGCCTAGAGAGAGGACTTCAGGCTGTCCAGAAAGCTCTGTCTCATACAGTTGTAGAAAAAAACAGGAACGAATCCAGTAGAGAACAAGAGTCCCACTGCGACAATACAATGAACGAGTTTGGCTGGACCACACCTAAAGATTGAACCTACTGATGCATGAACTTACAATATTATAGACCTGGAAGATGAATCATGTGTTTCATATGCCAAAAGTCTTCAGGTAACCTGGATTATAAGGAATCTAGGGTATAGGAGATCTTGGGTTGTTAGCAGAAATTGGGATATTGGTAGTATCTCATTGATGGGAGAAAATAGATACTGATGGCTCATATCTCACAAGGTAGAAGAGAATTTTCATATCCCTTTCTTGGAAAGAATGTTTCTATAGAAATATTCAGAGTGTCCCTGAAGGCCTTCTTCTAGAAAAGAAATAATAAATAGGAGATGGTGCTGTTAATACTTTCAAGGGAAGGCAGCAAAAGGACAGTAAGCCTACTGGTCTTTATAGGGAGGAACCTTTAATTTCCTCCCACTGAACCACATTTCTACCATCCCATGAGATCTCCAGGGGGCAGTGCATAAGGGGAGATTTGGGGAAGAGGAAAAGTGGAGTTTTTCTACTGGTGGATTGTAGCTATCTACTATCATAGAGACTTCCTTTTGCTTTTTGTTTTGTTGGCTAACTTGGCAATGCAGCTCAGACCTTATTGAATCTTTGGGATTTAAGGTAGACCATAGTCATCTTTGGTGATTTTTCCTCCAGGATGCCAATTTTCCCCCAGGATGCCAATTTTCAGGAAAAGAGGCCTAGGGAAAAGGAGATTTGCTGTGACTGTGTTTGGAATTGCCTCACTGATTGGGACCATTCTTTACAGTCAGAGTCTTTGAAGACAAGAACTTTTTGAGAAAGACAGGGGCTATGTCTGACATGCATTGTTCTGAGACATCATCACACTAACCTTGAGCTAAAACAAAAGGTTATCCTTACTGAATCACTTCTTGAGTACCAAGAACTTTCTAAGGACTAACCCCCACCAAATGACATGGAGGGTGGATACCTGAGAAGTATACCCTTGATGTCCAAGCTATAGCCCTATATGCATCTAATTTATCAAATCTTAGATTCTCTGACTGAATTTCAAAGCTGTCCCAATATGACTCCCACCTATCTTTTTAGACATATACATTCTATTGGTGCCCAAAATATACCCTATTCTCCATTGAGGCAAAGTTACTTCATGTACCTTACTTACCCTGCAGAGGGTTGATATGTAAAGTTAATGATTAGGACAAGCAGAAACTATTTTCTTCTTGCATCAGAGAAGTAGAATTAAATTAGAACACAAGAAAAAATCTAAACCAGAGAGTCAGTCTAGGTTGATAGAAGAATTTTCTCAGCATGCTAAAATCCAAGAAATCCAGATAACAAGGGTCTCTAGTTTCAGTTCCAGAAGTTATAGCTGATACTAGATCAGGAAGGAAAAAAGTTTTGGAGAGCTTTTGGCCTCAACCTGTCTTTCCAGAGTTTTGGCTTTATGCAGTCATTTTGGGTATTATCACAAAAAGTGATGGACCCAGACATCCCTCATATAGTTCACTCTGTCCTGCTTGGTAGCAAACTCTACCTATCATACCATTATCACATCCACCTCATATGCTGCAGCTACGGATTCACCTTACAAGTCTATAATGTTTCCTGACACATTTGGGATCTGTGCTTGTTTTATTAAACAGCTTTGCTCTCAGAGGATTCATTAATAGAAACATTACTGAACTTTCTTAGGGCTTGAAAGAATAGGAAAAATGATCTTCATCTTGGGGAATGGTGAAATCCTTGAGCATAGAGTTAGTGACAAAAAGAAAAAAAAAGTAAAGAGTATACAAACCAGAAAGGTAACCAGACTTTCTTGGCATTTAGCAACGTTTTTGTTCAGGTTCATTTCTTTGGTTGATAGTTTTTTACATCACCATTATAATACAATTACTTCCCCAGTTGGAGGTTAACATTCCATTCACTAGTTAATTTTTTTAAACCATAATCGTTTTTCCCCCTTCTTTTCTTGCCCATGGAATGTTGCCTATAGCTACCCTTTTGCTCATGAGTTCCATGTTCTCCAAATGAGCCAGAGAAGCTTTGTTAATACTCTTTTCTAATGAAAGAATTTAATCAATGTTTCCATTCTTTGCCAAGGTTCTGATATGGTCTTGGCTTTTCCCCCTCTCTTCCCCATTTCTCATTGGTAGATTTGACCATCTGTGAGGAGAAAGTCTGATAATATAAGGTGAAGTTTACAAAGATGAGAGATAGCTGTGGTGGAGGGGGAAAAACAAACAATTCAGATTGCAGAGACACACTGAGTCCCACCTTGGCCCTAACTCACTGTGCCACATTGTGAAACCTCACTTTTTCTGATGGAATTCAATTTCTTTTTCTTTTTTCTTTTTTTTCTTTTTGGAGGGGGCAAGGTGGGGCAATTGGGGTTAAGTGACTTGCCCAAGGTCACATGGCTAGTTTTTTTGTATTAAGTGTCTGAGGTCAGATTTAAAATCAGCTCCTCCTGACTCCACAGCTGGTGCTCTATTCACTGTGCCACCTAGCCACCCCATTTTAATTTCTTTGTATTTTGTATGTAAAGATAAGACATTGGACTACATAACCTCTAATGTCTACTCCATCTCTAACTTTATGTATTCTATCTTCAGTATTAAAAGGCTAAAAAAAGATAATGGGCATGAATCACTTTATAAACTTTGAAGTATAATATTAATGTCAGCTATTATTGCAATTATCATGGTCCCTCCACAAAAGACCTACTCTAATGCCTCTTTGTGAAGAGATGACCTAGATTCTTGAAGGCTATTCCTAAAGACGGTAAACTCTTCTGGGTTCCATCAAGTTAGGAAGGTTTTGAGTATAGGTCCAGTGATAGATTGCACATCTGTTGTCCATGGACCAACCTACCTAAGTAAAGAAGGGCTCATCACCAAGTCATTTGCAAAGTGCTGAATTCCTTGGCCACAGAAATTCTCCAAGATCATCTACTCAACTGTAGAATGCAATCTGCATTAGTGCAGCAAATGCTCACACCAATGAAATCAGGGATTCTTTAATTTTTGGCATATTAATGTCTAGCTATTAACATTGAAAGTTCTAAGGTCTCTTCTAGCTTTAATATTCTATAATTTTTACGTATAGGCAAGGAACTGGGAGAACGGCACAGCCAAATCATGTTGATATCAGTGAATGAGAGGCCCAGAAAAGTTGAGACTTGGCAAAGGTCACACAGGAAGTACATGAATGTCATAGAGGTAAGACCTCTTCTGATTCAAATGCTCTTTCCACTGCACTATGCTCACTCCCTAAATTCTCTGCTTTACCAAAAAGCAAGATGACACTGAATAAATTCTTTTTTTTTTTATTTTGGGGAGGCAATTGGGGTTAAGTGACTTGCCCAGGGTCACACAGCTAATAAGTATCTGAGATTGAATTTGAACTCAGGTTCTCCTGACTCCAGGGTTGGTACTGTATCCCCTTTGCCACTTAGCTGCCCCAACAAATGTTTTTAAAACATCTCTGTGCAATATAGCTACCATCATGCAGCTTAAATCTATTAGGGAGGGAGTAAAACATATGTTTATGAATATATATATATATATATATATATATACATATATGATGGAATGATTAAGGCATCATAAATATATAAGAGCATTATGAATTTAGGGTCATGCATTCAGATGAGATGGATACATCATATCTACCTGGTAAAGGTGATTTCCTGGAGGAAATTGGCATATTTCAAAATTAGCCAGTATTTTAAAGCACAAAATGTATGAGGGAAGAAGTCATTCCAGAAGCAGGGATCTACAAGAACAAAGGCAGGAAAATTTGGAATGATAGGAATCATGATGAATAGACGTGTTGAATTAGAATAAAGAGTAAATGCAGGAGAAAATGGACATAAAGTTTGGAAAGGGAGTTTAGAGCTGGATTTTTGGAGAAGCTTGTATACCTGGTTAAGGCATTCAAGTATTTTATCTTCTATACAATAGGGAGCTGCAGAAGATTCTTGGATATGGTCAGAACTGTAGATTGAGAAAATTATTTCGTTAGTCATCTATGTAAAGGATGTATTGAGTAGGGAAGAAAGTAGAGGTAGGGAAACGTTTAGGACACTATGCAAATAGTCCAGATGAATGATTTTAAGGACCTAAACTAGAATGAGTTAAGTGGGAGTTATAAGTAAGGGAGAAACTTGAGAGACAGCAATGTAGTAGAATCAAATATGACTAGGTAACTGACTAAATAAGTGGAGAGAGAAAACAGCTCAAATTCACTCCTAGGATTTTATCCTGAGTCTCTTGGAGGAGGGTGATATACCCTATTTAACAGAGAAAGGAAGTCAGGAGGAAGATTGAGTTTGAAGGGAGAGTTGACGAATTCAGTGTTAGATTGAACACTTGACTATACTAATTGCAAGCATGTTTGTAACTAACCACCCTTGGAATAACTAATGGAATGCCCGCCACTTTGGGGTACTTTCAGCACTGCATTAACTTTCCTTACTGACATGAAGCAAAGAAAAGCATGATATTCTAAAGGCTCTTAAAGTTTTTCATTTGGACTATTTTCATAGTTTCCTAAATAATTTCTCTACTTCCAGTTTCTCCCCTACCTACTACATCCTTGGATTGAAACAGAAATTCACAAAGGACAAGATAGTAATTAAAGGTTTTCCAAGTGCCTTTCTTACAGGTCTTTCTGACCCTGTGAGACAGATAGCACAAATATTTTTACTTAATAAATGAAGCTTAGGAAGGTTAAGCACAATGTTCCCAATTGCATTAGAAATATAAGCCTCAGAACTAGAATAGGAAACCAGTTTTCCTGACTCCCAGTTCTATGTTCCATTTACTGGACTGTATCTGAAGAAGAACCTCTTCTAGAAAAGGTCCAAAGACTAACCATCTGTCTTCTGCTTGAAGACCTCCAGTGATGGGAAAATCACAACCCAAGAGACCTTCTGGTTTCCTCACTATCTCTCAAGCCCCATATCCAATCTATTGCTAAGACCTCGCATTTTCACCTTTGCAACATTTCTGAAAAATGTCCCTTCTCTCCTCTGATTCTACTGCAGGCCCTCCATTACTGCATGCCTAAACAATTATAATAGCCTGTTGGTGGGTCTGCCTGCCTCAAGTCTCTATCCACTGCCATTCTTCCTCTATCCATATGTAATGGCAAGCATGGAAGTAGTTCACACCTTGTTTCAGTTCAAATTTCTTTTGAGCCTTGTATCAAGTCTGTTTATTTTTGCTAACATAATGGGAAATTCAGCCAATGGGGAAGGAGTCATTGAAGCCGGTGCATATATTCACTACCTCATTTTAGTACATAGAGCATGTATGAATATTCTCTGTCTCTTTCCAACCCAATCACATGAGGAGGCTTGGTGATTCTACTTCTGGATAATAAGTGATGGAAGGGCTAGTGCTATATGGTAAGAAAGGGTCTGAACAGTCTAGTGAGCAGGACTAATAATTCATGTGTTGCTGAGCCAGATCTGAATGAGTATACAAAAGGGGCAGGTGGGGGGGGGGGGCGCGGGAAAGGGTGGAGAGGGGAGGAGGGCAATATCTACTGGCTGATTGCTCTTTTCCTCCTGGCATAGATATCGAATGAGTGAATAAAGTGAGTAGCAGCAAACTACATCTCCCCATTTGACTATCATGTGTCCATGAACAAATGATGCCACTATTTCTTTTGGGTTTGTTCTTCCTTGTTGTTAAGTCAACATGTGTCCAGAGAGGAAATTAATCAGATCCTTGTGCCCTCTGGAAAAGAAGATAAGAGAGTAGAGATCCCACAAGTAACTAGACTCAGTAGCAGAGTTCAAAAACAGAGGAAATACCTAGGTAATCCCAAAGATCTGGAGGAGACTAGCAATTAACTTCCTTTTTGGGAACCTGCCAGTGCAAGTTGGAGTAAGATAGTCAGTCCAGAGGGAGTGCTAAACTTAATATTAAGTCCAAATTGCTCACTTTGAAATGTCCAACCAGTGTATGTTTGTGTGTGCGTGTGTATGTGTGTAAAACCCATGTTTAACCTAGGGAGCTGTCCAAGTTAAATTTCATAACAGGGATGATGTTACAGATATTGCTTGATGAAAGACAGACAGTGGACAAGGTTTTCATGTTTAAAGAGTTCTCATTAGGGTTTATCTCTTCAATTATCATTCCATACCTAGCGGATTTGGAGCACAATTTTATTTTAGGGACAAGAAGAAAAGAATATTTCTTCTTTCATCTGATGTTAGGCACACCCTCCATACGTGACTCTGGGTAGCTGCTTTTCAAGGATAATTCCATGCCACCAGGCCTTAATTTGTGAGGGACAGAGCACATAAAATGAAGGTAGCTGAACAAATGCTATCTTAGAGGCTGTCATAGGAGATAAAAGAATAAAATTACAGTGACTCCATAATACCTGACTCTGGTTCTCTGCATCCCTATCCTACTCCTTTATACCATGATGCCATAGAACAGCAGTTCTCAACCTGTGGGTTATGTTCAATTTGTAACAATAAAAATACATTCTGCATATCAGATATTTACATTACAATTCATAATAGTAGCAAAATTACAGTTATAAAGTAGCAACAAAAATAATTTTATGGTTGGGGGTCACCACAACATGAGGAACTGTATTAAAGGGTTGCAACATTAGGAAGGTTGAGAACCACTGCCATAGAATGAAGTATCCTGAACAGTTAGACCCAATTCAGTAACTTCACTTTCCTTTGGATAAACAGAAAGAGATTCTCTACCTCCTCTAAAAATATTGAGAGTCAAAGAAAGGTCACCAAACTTTGAATCTGGAAAAGACTTTAGAGATAATCTAGTCCATCTCTCTCCCTCTCCCCACCATTTAAAAAAAATTAATTTGTTTATTTACTTTTAGTTTACAAGATTCAGTTCTACAATCCCTTGAGTTTCACATTTTCTCCCCTCCTTCATCCCTCCCCCTCCTCCATGGCAGCTTGCAATCCAGTACAGAATCTGCAAATACTTTCACACTGGACATTAGTCTGGTTGTATAGAAAAGGGTTGTAACCAATGGAATGAACAATGGAAAAGAGGAAACAAAACCAAACATGGAAAAGAAAGAGAGCATGCAATTTGCTTCAGTCTCCATTTAAACTCTGTTCTTTCTAGATCTTTCTCTGAATGTAGACATCTCCTTCTATCCTGAGTCCTTTAGAGTTGTCTTATAACCTTGCGTTGCTGAGAAGAATCCAGTTTATCAAAGCCAGTCATCACACATACGTTCTGTCATTGTGTACAAATTTCTCTTGGTTCTGCTCTTCTCACTTAGCATCAGTTTGTATAAGCCTCTCCAGGTAAATATGAAGTCCACCTGCTTCTCTTTTCTTATAGCAGAATACTCATCCATTACATTCATATATCACAACTTGTTTAGCGATTCCCCAATTGATGGGCATCCCCTTAATTTCCAGTTTTTTGCCATCACAAAGAGAGCTGCAATAAATGTTTTTGTACATATGGGTCTTCCTCCCACTTCTATGATCTCTTTTGAGACTCAGAGAGGTATTGCTGAGGGTCACCCAATGAATTAATAATAAAGGCAAGGATTGAACTCAGATATCTTGACTTACATTCCAGGGTTTCTTTGTCCATTATATAAATGTCCTCCCACCAGCATGCCATTGTACCCCCTCCACACACACTTATGTGAATTCATGAAACTCATTTACTCTCTTTCACTCTTGTTCATGTCACAAGAGAGATGAAAAAAATAGAATACGGTGAAAAAGTCCAACAACATCCTTCCACTCCAACTAATACAGACTAACACAAATATGAATTCAATCATCCTGTGGCAAGTAGCCAAATAGATTGAGAGCTAGACTTGGAATCAGAAAGACCTGGATTTAAATTCTTATTCTAACACTTCCTAACTGTGGGACCCTAGGCAATTCACTTCCTCTAGCTGACCCTCCTTTTCTTCATTTGTACAACAGGATCAAAAACAGTTGTAGCATATGCCTCACAGAGTTGTTGTAAAATTCAAATGAGATACTGTAAATGGAGTTGAGTTTGACTAAGAGAAAAACTGCAGGGAACATTCATAAGAATGGGCCCATAAAGCTCCCTTAGAAATTTCTGCGGACTCTAGGGCACATTTAAACAGGCACAGAAGTGTTTGCGCTTTCAAAAGATGAAGCGACTCCCTTTTTGGCCTCTGAATAGGAAAAGCAAAAGAGTTGGTAGATTTTTAAAAGGGAACGAACCTGCCCTTAATCTCTTCTTTTCCATGCTACTTCACAAATGCTCTCAGGACTATCCAAACTTTTTCCTGGAAGGGTAAGGGAATACATTCATAAGGTGCTTCACAAACTTTAAAATACCAGGCAAATGTCGATTAATATCAACGTTAATAGGCCTTCCCCCTCCAACCCCACCCAACAATATTCTGGCCCTTGATTAGTCAAGTATGTCTCTTAGTTGATCACCTATGTAGCTAGCAATATTCTCAGTCTTGGGAGTATATTAGAGTTTTAGTCTGTGATAGGAGTAAAATAATTTGAGCTTATATTCTAAATATTTTCCCTCAATTTCTAAAACCTTGATGCTTTGATATTTTGATAGAGCCATAATTTCATAGATATGAATATGTCTACCACTAATCTAGATTATAACCCCTCCCTCCTAGATTTTCTCATCCTGTGATATCCCTATTTATATCCTTCCATAAATCTTCCACATAGGAAACAACTTGTTTTGTTTTGTTTTAAATATCTCAATTACATTAAAGTGTACTTACACTATCCCTATATTATTATCATAATTTTTAAAAAAATTTTTTGGAGTGGGGCAGGCAAGGCAATTGGGGTTGAGTGACTTGCCCAAGGTCACACAGCTAGTAAGTGTGTCAAGTGTCTGAGGCCTGATTTGAACTCAGGTCCTCCTGACTCCAGGGCCAGTGGTCTATTCACTATAGCACCACCCAACTGCCCCTCATGTATCATTATTAAGAAACAACCAGTTCATCCGTTTTCCAATTCTATATGTCTATTGCATATTGATGCCTATGGCATTCTTTAAGCCACTTTTCATGGACAAGTTATTAATAGCATATTTATACCCATCATATATCTTTTTCCATTGTCCTTAAATTCTCTTGCAATATTTTTTCCCCTGGAGGTAGTATATGAATTCTCTCAATAGATATTTCTTATTCTCTGTTCAGAAATTCTGGTCAGTTTTCTTGTATTATTTCTTGAAATATATTGTTCGTGTTTCTTGCCCTATCATTTTTTTTTTCTGGGAGACTTACGATTCGTATGTTGTACACATCCTGTTTCTGAGTGGATAGTGGACATACTTTCTTTTAAAGTTATTGGTTTTTTATTTCAATTCTTCTAGATTGTTCACTTTTGTATTTTTGCATCCCCAACATATTGTTCTCCCTTTTGTTTCTTTGGGGTGACTTGACATGTAAGATTCAATTCTTTTCTATTCTGCCCATTATTTTTGCTGTGTAGACCATAAATTCTGTTTTTGTAATTTTCTGATATTTTGGCAAACACCTTTGGCAAGAATCTGTTAAGTTTCCTGTTTTATGTCTGACTTGTTGTCAGTGTTCAACCCATCATTTAAAAAAAATCTCTCATCTCATTGGTTATATAATTTTGTTTAATTTTAAAATGTATGCAGGAAATCCATTGTTAGAGGAGAGCCTTCAAAGCTCTGTTATGTCCTATTCAGATTGAGAAACAATAGGAAAATTCATATCATATCCTCAACATAAGTATTCCTAACATTATGCATGTGTGTGCATGTGCATGTGAGTGTGTGCATATGTCTGTGTGTGATGGACACCTTTGGCAGTCCAGTTAAGCCTGGGAACTCTTAATAGAATAATGTTTATTGCCTACATTCCTAATAGAAGGAAATGCTAAGTTTCAGTTAGATTTCTGTAAAAATAAAGATGCACATTTTTCGTCAAAGTTCATTCCCATATGCCCTGACATCTATCCATAGACTCCTTGGAGTCAACAGATTCCAGTTAAAAACCCCTCCTCTCTACTTTTCTCTCACCTAAAATATAGCATGTCAAATAAGGTTAGAATAATCAGATAGCCTCCACAAAATAGAGACACCTATTTCCCGAGTTTCTCACTGGACAGACCAAATATGGAAAACAGAAAATTCTCCATCGTTACTCAGGCAACTTTTCTCTGATGGTGGCTTAAATACAAAGGTTTAGCTACTAAAATGGCTAACAGAATTTTCAGATTATTCACAATGAGATTTCAAGAGTTCAAAGTATAGATGAGTTAACATATAAAGATACCTCTATCATATAATAAGGATATTAAACTAAAATTAATTCCTAGGTTCCTTCCAACTTTAAATACTGTGATCTGATGATGGGAACTGCAGTTCCGTTAAATACAAAGGCAGAACTCTGAGTCAGTTGATCAACAAGCATTTAAGTACCATTTAAGTAGCTCTTTGCTAGGGACTGGAGTTACAAGAAAGTTAAAAAAAAAAATCCCTAAGTTCAAAAAGCCCACAGTCTAATGGCACTCTCAGAAGCCAGGATTCATGTAAGAGATTTGGTTTGCTTTCATCTACTTTGTTGATATTATTACACATCAAAATAAAAATCCTTTAAAATTCAGTACAGTAAAAGTATTTGAAAATGTGATTTACATGTTGGGAAGGTAGGATTACTGAAAGGGTTAAATCCATTCAGTCCAAAAGGAATTACAGAAACATGAAACCAAACCATGATTTTCTTCTTTAGAAAAAAAAACCAGACAGTTTCATGCAAAGAAAAATTGCCTTCATGAACTCACTCGCTTCTTTTTGGTCATTTTTTTTCTTCTTTCTTTTTTTTTTTTAACTGCGGAAGTGCCTCTTTGTTAATAGAGATCAGCAATGGATTGTAAATCCGACGACAAAATTCTAATGAAGATGAATCTCCTCTTCTCTTAAAAAGGTTTTTTGGATGCAATCCCTGCTTCTGCAGCTGAAAACAGTTGCCAAGTTTGTGTCACAAATTAGACATCTGAGAAGCAGGCAGCAAGTTTGTTAATTATTGGGATTAATTTAATGAACTTATTCTCATTAGACTTTATGAGCCATGCTGTACACAGGAATGTGTGAAAGTCCACAACAACAAGATAGTGATGTCAGTAGGTAATTAAGGGCATTGATGAGAAATTTTGCAGAAAAAACGAGGCACGGCAAATGTTTTGTGTATAACAGCATTATTAGATGGAATTAAGGAGAACTAATTAAATAGAATTAAGTAGAGATCATTTTAGTCTCAACAAATTAAGAGCAAAGTCAGTTTGGCTCTAAAAACAAATGTTTAATATACACATAAATCATATTTTGCAGCAGGGCCTGTCATTCTGGGTGTGATGAGCTACATAATAGGATTTTTCTATGACTTGATCTAGATTTGGTTGTATTTTTGCCATCAGTAGGAAATGAAATGTGTTGATCTTTTTTTTTAATGTTAAAGAAATCCCTTCTTTAAATGACTGTGATTAAAAAAAATGCTCTTTTTGTTCCCTCTAAGAATTTCATTTTCTGGAGTAGAAGAAAACCAGAGGTGATTGAGAATCATTGCTCTTATATTCAGACACCTTCATCCCTAACACCTCAAGATCAAGTACATGTAGTGGACCAGAGACTGGGCATAGGATACTGATATAATTCCATTGTTCAAAAAAAAAATTATATTGAATTTTATTCATAGTCATGTGAAATAATGAACTTGAACAGATTACAGAATTATAGATTCAGTGGATGTTAGAATCAGGTATTGTATGTTCTTGTCTAATCTTTACTGTTAGAAGTCATTTATAACCCTGCTGGAAGCCTCATATTTCAGGATTCCTAATGAAAGCTCTGGGAATGTCCATTGGAAAATATTGGCTGAAGAACTAGGAAATGGAATTCAAGGTACATGATGAATGGAATTGGCTTTATTGAAAAGAAAATTGCTTATAACATATTTCCACAGAATAAAAATTCCAGCATAACTGAACAAGGAACTATAGAATTATGCAGTTCAACCCCATTTTACAAATGAAGAAACTAAAATACTGAGTTGTATCCTAGCTACAGTCACAACAGTTAGTAAATAACAGATCCAGGATCTGAACCCAGGAATTTTGAGTGCAAAGCCGCTGTTCTCATTCAATATACTCAACCTATACACATACTATTTTTCTGTTTCTTTCTGAGAGAAATAAAACATTAAGACCAGATATTTCGGTAATAATGTTGTCCTTGGAGAAGGGATGACCCACTAAAAACTGTCTCTTGACAACTTCTCTATATGAACACAATGATCATAAGCAATTAAATTGAATTAATTCCATTTGGTTTCAGTCTCTCTTATTAAAAAAAAGCAATCTGGCAAAGAAATACTATCTTCTCATTTATATTCAAAAGCAATTATAGATTTGAAAGTCAAGCACCCATCAATGTCATCAACATCATCTAATGGAAAGAACACTGAACTAGAAGCAAAAATCCATGAGTTCCATAAAGACCTTGATCTTCTATTTCCTAGCTTTGTGACCTTGAGTGTGTCTTGTCAATTTTCTCTCTTGAGCGTGTCAGTTTTTCCATTAGTATCTCATGATATCTATCTCATGAAGTTATTCTGAGGAAAGTGTTTTGGAAATTAAAAAATGCTATTGTGGCTTTTAATAAGGTTTGAAAGACATAATTTCAGGGTAAATTGATCATTTTATTAATTATGCCAGTATTTTAATAAAAGGATGGTCATTTGACTGTCTCTTTCTTTGGCCAAAGGCATGCATGAGGGTGGGCTCATGCTTATATGCCCATTGGAAGAGGGGTGTTCCCAAGGGTGACTATCAACTCTGATTGTTTAACAATTAATGAAAGAATGAATATAACAATGAGGGACTGGACTTGAATTTTGACTATGCCATTTAATTCCCTTGGGCAATCTATTCAAAGAATGTATTCCCACCCAAGCCTGAGTAGAGTACACTGGCTGCCCCTCCCAGTTGGGGTCTGGATAGAGGAAACGGTTAGCTCAACCTTCAGAGACTGAGATTTCAAAACAAGGACTAAAAAGGGGGGACAATAGGAATCTGAATCTCCCCAAATCATTGGTTATTAATAATCTTTTCTCTCACTATAAAATATGAAGGAGGAGGAAAAGGAATAAAACAAGAGGGGTGAAAAACAATTTCTAAGCCCCCTTCCACATCTTAGATTCATCTTTGTCTTCTTCAAATAAGATTTTTTTAGTCTATTTGGTATACTTAAAGCAATGGGTGATTAGGCATTCAGTGTTATTTTGTCTTAAAAGATTGTCAAGTGAAACAGAGTTCAAATATTTTCTGCTTGGTCATCAAAACTACTTGGGCCTGGCTGAGGAATAGAGTAGTGGATCAGTGGAATAAATGGGGTACACACGACACAGCAGTTAATGACTATAATAATCTACTGTCTGATAAACCCAAAGACCCCAGCTTCCGTGACAAGAAATCACTATTTGACAAAAACTGCTGGGAAAACTGGAATATAGTATGGCAAAAACTGGGCATAGACCAATATCTTACACTGTATACCAAAATAAAGTCTAAATGGGTACACGATCTAATTATAAAGGCTGATACTGTAAGCAATCTTGGAGAGCAAGGAATAGTTTATCTGTCAGATTTACGGAGAAGGGAAGACTTTATGACCAAACAAGATTTAGAGAGCATTACAAAATACAAAATGGATAACTTCAATTACATTAAATTGAAAAGTTTCTGTATGAATAAAGCCAATGTAACCAAGATTAAGAGGGAAATGGAAAATTGGGAAATTTTCACTATTGATTAGAGAAATGCAAATCAAAACAATTCTGAGGTACCACATCTCACCAGTCGGACTGGCTAAGATGACAAAACAGGAAAATGATAAATTCTGGAGAGGATGTGGAAAAATTGGAACACTCATGCATTGTTGGTGGAGTTGTGAACTTATTCAACCATTCTGGAGAATAATTTGGAACTATGCCCAAAGGGCTATAAAAATGTGCACACCCTTTAACCGAGCAATACCAATTCTAAGACTGTATTTTAATTAGCATAAATGAGATTCCATAGGAACACATAGGAGACACATAGGGTATCTCATTAATTAAATTAATTTAATTTAATTAATCTCATTAATATGGAAAATAGTCCCCAGTAGCTAATGAAAGTTTCTATTCCATATGAAATTATCATGGCTAAAATTTAAGCTAATTAAATAAAATGTTGTTGAAAATTTCATTCAATTTCTTGAAAATATGCATAGGTAAGGAGATTCCCTATGTGTTCAGACTTTAGGGACACTGTGTAGTATAATAGATGATTTCTAAGATTCTTTTCAATACTACAATTACATGAGGTTAATAGTGGACACTAAACTTACCTTGCCAACCTATGTTTTAGTTGCAGAAGTTATTGTCATGGAGTAATTGGATCTTGCATATTGAGGAAAAGGAAGGACTTCCAAGATTTATAATCTCAAAGGGATAATGTCTCTGAAATATTTATCCCAATTCACCTTAGTTGATTATTTGCAAAAGTCTGAGTATAAAAAATAACATTTGATAGTATAGCCTTGGGAAGATACTAATTATTCTCTCTTTTAAAAAGTGATAACCAAGATGTATATGAATAGATTCCCCCACTACTACAAGGTCTGGATTGGAAGTATACATAAGTGTGTATTAGGTCTGTCCAGTCAAATGCAAGTGACTGCTGCCAGTGGTGATATAGCTTCCTCCTAACCAGAGCACAGATGCCCTTGCCTGCTGAGGACCCCAGCTCTGGAATCAAGTACAAAGATTAATTCAGTTCACAGGTAGTTATGGTTCTATTTGAGTTTGACATCACTATGGTCCAACACCCCCATTCTAACACAAAAGTAATTGAGGCCCAGAGGCAGCTAGGTGGCACAGTGGGCTTGGAATCAGGAAGTCTCATCTTCATGAGACTTACTAGCTATGTGACCCTGAACAAATCACTTAACTCTGTTTGCCTCAGTTTCCTCATCTGTAAAATGAGCTAGAGAAGAAAATGGCGAACCACTCCAGTGTCTCTGCCAAGAAAACTCCAAATGGGGTCACAGAGAATCAAATATGACTGAAAAATGATATAGCAACAGCAACAACTGAGGCCCAGAAAGAGGAAGGGATTTTTCTCAGGTATCTACTGACTCCTAGACTTAGTTATTTGTCTGCTTAATCAGAGGACTTACGAAAACTATGAAAATCCTCCAATTATCTTTATCAGTGCTTATGAGATCAGGCATCACTTCAAGGTATAGACTCCCACTCAGAGTTCTACCACTGACACAATCTTCCCACACCTTCTCTTCCTGTTAGACTCTTTTCCCATGTCTTCCCATAAATTCATAAGGACTCCACCCAAAATACTAGGACCTACCTGGGGCTCTTATACATTTTTGCATCATGAACTCCTTTGGTAATCTGGTGAAACCTGTGGACTTTTTTCAAAAAATATTTTTTAAAGAAGAAAATAAAATACATAGAATTACAAAGGAAACATTATATTGAAATGCAATTATCATTTTGTTTTTTTAGTATTTTAAAATTCACAGACTCTGGTTAAGACTCTCTGCTTTTGATGTCTTGTTACTATATGGATTTCAGTGGGGAAAATGAGATCTCCATTATTTATTCTATTAGTTTGCTCTTGTTATATGACCAGCACAATACCTTCTGTAGTCATACACGTCTCTGGTGACATCTTTTAAAATGTCAAATTTTTTAATGGCAATGTTCTGTAACCTATACCCATACACCATGCCTTCAGATGACCTGCAACTTCAGCTTTTCAGAGACTATGATATTCTATGACTTGCAGTCAGACAGCATCATCAGACAGTATATTTATGTTAAAAACACAGAAGATATTTTCCCCCAAAGAAAATCCTGACTTCACTGAAAGCATTGTACAATTTCCCTGTGAAAATGAAATTTGATCTCTTTCTGCTTCTCAATTCTGGGTCCAACCAATTGTCCATTTGAAGTTTTTACCAAAGAGTATAGTATTGTAGATTTTAGAGCTAGAAGCAAACAAGGAGACCATCTAGTCCAACTACGTTATTTTCTGCATGGCAACCTCAGTTAATATGACTGGCCTAGGGTCACAGAACCAGTCTTAAGTTGATCCAAGATTTGAACTCAAGGCTTCATGCTTCCAACTTCAACCCTTTATCCACTATGCAACCCCAATATTTAAATTAATTCTATCATACTCTGTATCAGTATGGATAATAGACATGTTTTGTTAACTTGGTTTTTGTTTGTTTTGTTTTATTTTATTTGTTATATGTGGCTAGTGAAGGCAAATTTCTCTAAGTGATTGTGAATAACATTTGGAAGGGTTCACATTGTTATGAGACTTAATGCAATGGGTACAATATTATGTGCAAAAAATAAACATCTGCAAGACTTATTCATCTAGAATGAATCCTTTTATTTGGACTCTATGCCATCCAATCCTCATGAAAGTGGCAAACATTTTTGGCAAGTATATATCCCCAATTTTAATGCCTCACTCAATATTAATAACCAAAAAACTGTCTATTAAATTTATCTTTGTAGTTAGGTCTTTGAAAAAATATTGCAAAATTTACAAATATACATGGCAGAACTCTGATTGAAGAAGAGACTTTAATGACCTATTTTGCCCAGCCAAATCAGTATATTTTTAATAGTCAACAAACAAGGTTAGTAGAACCTGGTATTCTCTATACCTTGCCATCAGTTTCATGACTAAAGATCTTCTCTGCTCTGAAGTATCATTTATGGATTTTTATTCAAATCTTCATCTAGAATACGTAGGTAGACTATTCTTGTGAAGATTTTGATGCTGAGAGAATAGACATACATGGATTATTGGGATTTTCTAAAATATCTTTATAAAAAAGTCTCTGACTTTTTTTTTGCCAAACATTTGATATTGTTTACTTTTTCAGCCATTTTGAGAACTGAAATTTCAATATCTTCAGAGTTGTGTTACCTTCAGCATAGATCCATGTGCATATTTATGTGAGTGTGTATGTATATATATATATATGTGTGTGTGTGTGTGTGTATGTATTGAGATATATTACATATGCGCATATACTATATATAATATTAGTATGTAATTATACTGGACATACAACTGTGAGAGCAATGGAGGATCAATTCTCAAGATATATCTATATAGCTGTATCTATCTACATATAACTTTGTATATACATGCATTAATTCATATACACATGCACATGTACAATATACACCATGCACGTGCAGATCTTCATATATATATATATATATACATGTATATATATATGTGTGTGTGTGTGTGTGTGTGTGTGTATGTAACATACGTGTGAACTGAGAAACTCTTATTTCCTAACTCTAAACCTCTTTTTTTTTCTTTTGCCATGATCTTTGCTATCCTCTATGATTACCTTTACCCTGAAGTAAACTAGTGTTAGGTTATATGCTGATTTAATTTAGATGGTCTAGAGCCAGAGGGGGAAACCTGCAATCTCAAGGCCACATGTGACCCTCTAGGTCGTCAAGTGTGTTCTTTGACTGAATCCATACTTCACAGAATATTTTTCCTTAATAAAAGGATTTGTTCTGTGAAGTTTGAATTTAGCCAAAGGGATGTACCTGAGGACTTGAAACGCCACATGTGGCCTCAAGGTCACAGACTCCCTACCCCTGACTGCACTCTTTCTCAATTCTCATTCTCTACAGCAATTTTTGGTGCACAAACTGCAGCTATTTTTTTTTTCCAAAAGAATCTTCTCAGATCCACTGTTATTCAAAATGAACAAGTGTTCTGTAAAAAGATGTTTCTTGCCCCCTTTGGATACGTAGTAAAAACTATTCAACCAACCACTTGTTGCCACTCCAAGGCTAACCTGAAAATATCCACCCTTCCATTTACCAGCATCTTCCTCATCTACTTTGGTTTCCTATATAATGAAGGAGGAAGGGGAGGAAATCACCATTTATTACAGCACTTACTATGAACCAGGCACTGTACTAAACACTTTATAAATATTATCTCATTTGATCCTCACAACAACCCTGTAAGGTAGGTGCTATTTTTTAAACAGAGGCAGACAATGGCTAATAACTTGATACTTGTATGTGAGAGTAGATTTGAATTCGGGTCTTCCTGATTCCAGGCCCAGCACTCTAATCCATTGCACCGCCTAGTTGCCTCTATAGCATGTATTACACAGGTAGTACAAGTCTCACCTTCAAACCCATATTAAATCAAAATCTGCCTCCCTGCAATTCCCACTCCTTTGGGAGCCATGCAAAACAAATCAAGTCTCTTCTCTACAAAATGGATCTTACAGTTATCATTGGCAAATCTGTGTTCTCGCTAATGTCATTTTAAGTCAGATTAAATGACCTTAATTCCTTCACTTGTGCCACAAATGGGAAGGTTTTGTTTTCCTATGTACACCTTCCAGTTTTTTTCATGTTCCTTCCTAGAATGTGATGACAAGAACTGAACACAGAAGTGATCTGATTAAGGCAGGATACAATGGGACCACTATCTATATGTCTTGTATTAAAAGAACCTTTCACTTGCAGTCAGAAAACCAGGCTTCCAATATTAACTTTCACATTTACTTAGCTCTTTAAAGAAGGTCAAGTAACTTCATAACTCTGACTTTTAGGTAACACACATGTAATCTCACAGGGTAAATTGCCATGGAGACCTAGTAAGCTTAGAAGAGTTTCCCATTTGGGGGATTCTGCCTTTACCCAAAGATCCCCAAGCTTCTGATGGCTTTTAAAGGGCAAAGAGATTTTCCAGGAAGCCATGTGTCTGAGATGCAGATAAGCAAAGTGGAAAAAAGGAAGAGAGGGATGCCTGGTATCTGCCTCTACATCAGAAAACAAACAAAGCAAGTAGACCTTAGATCTTCTAGAACAGCAGAACATTCATGAAGCTCAGGGGGAAGGACTAGAACAGAGGGATAATGAAGAACCAACAGTTGCAGTGGTTAGTGAGACTATAAGAATCTGAGCTATAGCATGTTCTTGACTTTCCAAGTCCAATCACCTTTTTCGGGATATGCTTCTGGATGGGTCAATTCCTTCCTACAGAACTGAGTGGGATTATTACTTTGTCTATTCTGTATGCCATTAAATTGTGAACTCCTTGAGGGTAGGGATTGCTGTATGCCTTTCTTTGTATCTCCAATGCTTAGCATAATACTTGGCACAGTAGGTGCTTTAAAAGGCTAGAGGCTGACTATTCTTTTATGGCAGCATAAGATTGCATTAAACATTTCTTTGCCATATCACACTATTGCCTCATTGAGATTGCAGTATTATAAAGCCTTCCATATCTTTGTTTTTCTTTTTTATGTGAACTGCTTTCTAGCCATGGCTCTCTTATCTTGAATTTGTAAAATTGATTTTCTGAATTCAAGTGAAGGACTTTGCATTCATCTCTGTTCAAGTTCATCTTATTTGATGTTCTAATTTGTAGATGTTTTCTCTTTTAATTCTATCATCCAATATGTGAGCTATCTATACCAGTTTTATGCTATCTACAAGTCTAATGAACATATCATCTGGCTCTACTACCAAGTCAACAATAGGTCTTAAAAAGAATAGCACTAAGGACAAATCATCACGACCATCCATTATTGGCCTCCCACTACATCAACATTATCCCTTTAATGACTATTCTTTGAATCTATTCATTCAAGTAGTTTGTGAAGTTCAGCTGCTGTATAATTAGTACTTAATGTTTTAATTAATGGTTTTTGTATTTGTATCCACAGAACTTAGCACAGTGGTTGGCAAATAGTAAGCACTCCACAAACATTTTTTCATTCATTCTTTTTTCAAAAAATATTGATAGGACAAATCCAGAGTAATATTAAATGATGAGAGGACTAGAGATCATCCTATATAAAGATCAGTTGCAGGAAATGTGAACTTTTAACCTGAAGAAGAGAACACTTTGGGAGGTATATGATCATACACTTGTAGTGCCATCTTGTAGAGTATAACAGGAATGAGATGTGTTTCTTAGTACCAATGGACCTAACCAGGAGAAATGGACAGAATATAAAGAGGTAGGGGATTTAGGTCTGATGTGAGGAAATTTATCTAACAATTAGAGTTGAAGAGGTTGTGTGACTACTTGTTGGGTCTATTGTAATAATGATTCATATTCAGGATTTCTTTGGACTATGAGACTTTGAGATCATGAGATTATGTGATTCCACGAATTGCTGTTCAATCTGAGGCTGACCCCATACTCCTGGATACTTATGGTCCTACTCTATAAGACCAAGGCACACTCATTACAGTCCTATTGGTTGATTATCCTAAGTCAGCTAACAAATAGTCACCAGATACCTATAAAGTAATAGTGATAAATGCATCAATGCATTGACTTGAATCTTGTCTTTGATGAGATAACATTTGGGTGAAATGGATCATTTATAATTGCCAATGTTTAGAATAAAATTCTGCATTCTAATTTTAGGATTCTTAAAAGCAAAGCAATACTTGTTCTTGCCAGTGGGAAAATGGCACCAGTAAATCCACATTGGAGAAATCCCCTATTTCCCAAAGATTTATGGACTTAACAACTGAGGTAAGGCACTGGCAACTTGGTTCTCCCCCTAAATTTCCACCCATAGATAAAGTAGGTACATGAGGGGAGCCTCCCACTGGAAAAAGTCATATGGGTAAGAAATTTCAGGCTTGCTCTAGCTCTAATTAAATTGCCTTAATCCTTTTAATGCTTTCAGCAGTACATAGAAGCCATCTCACAGGAAGCCTGTAAGCCTGCTATTTAAGTGGCATGGCTCTTTATTATTATTTATTTATTTTTAATTTATTAGCTGGGCCCATTGCAGTAGCCTCTGGGTGCACTTATCTATAAGTTTAATTAAGAAAACAGTCCCTGGCATTATCGTCTACAATCAAACATAAATGACAAGAACATAAACACAGAAAAGATGTGCGCACACATGCACACACACACACACATACACGCACACACACACACACACACACACACACTCTCTCACTCCAAAAAAATCAATCCAGTCCATAAGCAAAGTAACAAAAATTCCAGTGTTATGAAAGGAAATTTGCTTGAGTGGGGACAGACTTAACCTGGGAAGGTAGAAGACATGATTCTGAGTCCCAGTTCAGTCCATTAGAGTGTCTTGCATGTAATAGGTATTTAATAAATATTCAATTGAATTGAATTAGATTAATACCATGGGTGACCTTGTAGCTTGGTTCATTGTAAGGTTTACTGGATTTGAGGTCAACAGACTTGAGATTGATTAATAATACCTATGTGACCTTGGGCAAATTACACGAGCCTTAGCAATAGTTTCCTTGTCTGTAAAGTAGAAGTAACAACAGCACCTATATAACGGATATCTTTTGAAGATGCATTTAGATAATGCATAAAAAAGATTTTGCAAACCTTTCAGCACCATGCAAATATTAGCTATTATTATTGTTGTTGTTTCTTCATCTATGAAAAGAGAATGTTAAAATATGTGAATTTTAAGATCCCTTTGTTTTTGTCTATGACACTCTGTACTTTGACTCTCTGTGCCTCAGTTTCCTCACCTCTAACATGGGGGAAGGAGGTAAGGTCAGTAATATTATTTGCTCTATCTAACTCCCAAGGTTTGGGAGGAAAAGTACTTTGTAAACTGTAAAACATCATAGGAATGTGTGACGTTATTATAGGAAAACCTATGTTGAGACATAACTATGAGTACTGAATTTGAGAAATTTGGGATTCTGCAGAGAAATTAAGTGGTGATTAATAAAATGGAGAGAGATTCTTCATTGTTTTGTGTGGTTTTGTTTTTTAAAAAAGTGAAACAAGGAGGAAAAATACCAGATGAGGGTATATAAGAATAATATACTCAGTTAGATATATTAGTTTCCTTAACTAAGGAATGGGCAGAAAATGCAAAAAGGTAGAGTTGTACTCGGTGAAAGGAGAGAAAATAATCTTCCATAAAATTAGACCTCTTCAAAAAAGGGAATGAGCTGTTTTGGGAGGTAGTCAGTTCCTGCTCATTGGAGGTCATTAAGTAAAGGTTGGATGACCACTTGTCAGACTGGTGGTAGAAGGGATTGTTATTCTGGTTTACTGTAGAATAAATGATGTTTGGATTTATGTATTTTTGTGACCTAGACCATACTCAAGTTATGGCAAGAATTCTTTTTTTTTTTCTGTTCAGTAGGAAGATACCACCTGTCCAAATGTGTTTTTTTTGTTTGCATTTTCTGACTTCTCAGAATTTGCCTCTATTTGAATAAAAAAGCTTGACCTAATTAAGGAAAAATAAAAATACATGAATTAATTAAATACTAGCAATTACTGCTTTTAATTGATTCTTAATATAATGAAGCACCAATTTATTTGGTGCTTAAAATTTGGTCAAAGACTAAGAGAAGCAGTTATAGTAGAAAAAGGGCTTCATTTGAATCAATAAATCTGAGTTCAAATTCTGACTCTTCCACTTATTACCTACCTAACCTTGTATGAGTTACTTATTTTCTCTATCTTTTAAATGGATAGCTTGGACCAGATGACCCCTGAGTTTCCTTCCAATGTTAAATCTATCATTCTATGAATGCTTCATTCATTATGTATTCACTAAATATAAACCCAAGTGATCATAGATTTTGTAACCTTCCTGGGATTCAGTTACTCTTTGTATGAAACAGAAATAATTCTTTCTTCAACTACCTCAGAAGGTTATTAGGGGCCAAACTGCTTTCCAAATGTAACTTGTCAATTGTTAGGAGTCATACAATACCACCTCCTTCACATCACAGATGAAAAAAACCAAAGCCCAGAGAAAAAGAATTGACAGCCGAAGTAAATAGACACAATAAATAGAAATCCCCTTATCCAATGAGCTTAGAAAGACATTGGATGGCTTTTCATAACTTTTCTTGCCATCAACTCCATCAATTTTCCTGGAATTCTAAATTGGATGACCTCATCCTTTGCCAAAGGTAACCCAAAGGGGTACCCAAATCTCTTTTTAAAATTTAACCTGCTGACAGAAAACATCCTTTAGTTCAACCAACATAGGGTTGGAATTTATCAAAGGGAATTTTTCATGGGAAACACACCACATGGTCTTTATTTTTCAAAATTATATAATTTTTTTGACTCTTTCCTTTCCCTCACCCCGCATTTCAGAAAGGCAGTATGGTATAAGGATAATGTCTTAAACTTGAAGAAAAGATAACCTGAGAGCAAAATTACCCTCAGGTTTTTTTTTTCTAACTATGTGACTGTTATTTAAGTTATTTATGTTGTTATGTTATATCAAGTTATTTAAGCACTCAGCCTCAGCTTCATCATCTGTAAAGTGGGAATGATAATCACTACCTACACTCCAGAGGTATTATGAGAATCTGTTGATATAATATGTCAAGTGACTGGCAAATCATAAAGTACTATAAAAATATGAGCTGTAATTATGTCCAGTTCAATCAAGGCTTATCCCTTACAATACTATAATAAACCCTAAGTTAGTCATACGATATTATTCATAATACGTATTTATGCTTTTCCTGTTACCTTTCCTCTACTAGATCTTGAACTTTAAACTTTCCAGATTATCCTTTCTCTTGTGGATTGATGGGACCCCTCTTCCTTTCCAAAATGGAAATGACTAAAGAAGAAGTCAGAATTCTCCATCTAGAATGGAGAGAGCATTTGGATGAGTCCAAAGTAGTCAATCAACAAGAATTCATTAAGAACCTACTACCTGCCAGGCACTGTACTAAGTGCTAGGGTTACAAAGAAAGGCAAAAATATAATTCCTACTCTCAAGGAGCTCATAATTTAATTATAAAAGACAAAATCCACTCTGAAGAAGTTTACAGTCTAAAGACACTCACTCCTCCCTATTCTATTCCCAGACTTTGAGCTTGGGGATAAGATTTAGTCCTGCCTAGGGAATCATGCCCTTTAATAAGGAATATTAGGCTTACCATTTTCACATTCATTGTCTTGCTGACACATCTGAGCACCTTGGGGACACTGCTAAAAATGCCAAAATTGTTGTTTGCAAGTCTATAGCTTCTATAATTTCCCCCCAAAAGGGAAGAGTTTTTTTTTTAAAAAAATAATGTATAAACATGAACAGGGACAGGACCAGTAATTCAAAGCAAAAAGAATCCCAGAACATATACCAGAATGATTAGGACAGAATTCAATAAATTTACTTTCATATGCTGTTACTGTTGAGAGTCTAACATTTAGACTTCATAAGAGCATAAAACAATTTACAGGAATCGGTTATTGTACATTTCATCTTGACTAGAAACTTAGCAAATAACATCCATCACATTTTTTTTGAGAAATGAGTCTCGATGTACCAATAATCTTATTGGTTCCCATTCTTCACGATACAAATTGTCTTGATGTTAGTCACTGCTATTCTGGAAGCAACATCGCCTTTGCACTCATAGGCCTCTCCTGACATTTAGTCATTTTAGAACTCTCAAAGTCACTGCCTGTCCTGGATATGTGCATCATGAGATAATCATTCTTCTAAGATCAGGAAAGAACAAATACAAAAGGGAGAGGTGGACCTGAATCCATGGCCATGTGGAAGCTTTGTAAGGGGTAGAGCAGATAACTCTTTCCCCATCTGAATCTTAGAATAAAGTTGGAAATAGACCCCATGATTTACTGCTAGAAAGGAGATATCAGGCAAAGTTTCTCCATTTTGTACATCTACTGAGTCATCAGCTCTCCTGGGTTGGTAGTCACTTAGGGAGCTTTCATTGTAAACTCCTTATTCACAAATGACTGGAAATAGGCACCCAACTCTCCCATGTCTAACCAGAAATAAGCAGAGAATATTTTCACATACACTCAACAATGCATGTTTCATCCATGTAATCAAAATGCCAACATATTGTAATTTTCTTGCTGAGATAATATTGTAGACTAGAAATTGGTGAGAGGTTGGTCTTGGAACTTGACCAAGAGTTTCAAATAGTGATGATCATTGTTCACCTGAGAGTTATGGTAGGATTTAACTAGAAAAGACTTCAAAGTTCAAATATAATCTCTTTATTTTATAGATGAAGTAACAGAGAGGTTGAATAACTTGCCCAGGGTCATTCAGCTTCTACAAATATGGATGAAGTGAGATTTGAATACATCTTCCTGATTCCAAAGCCAATGCCTTCTCTACCACACCAGTCCCCTCATTTTCCAGAGCAAAAACAGAAAGGCCAGAAACCCTTTAAACGCTTGCCAAATGTTACATTGGTAATAACAGAGCCAGGATCTGAACTCTGTTCCTCAGACTTAGAACAGAACAGTCTTTTCAATATTACGTAGGATTATGTGGAAGGCCCATTTGTTCCAAGGCTATTTGTGGAGGTGAAGAAGTAGGGAAATCCAACAAGGTTCATATTTTGTTTTTGTTATTTAGTTGTTCTTAGTTGTGTCCCATGTTTCATGATGCCTTTTAGGGTTTTCCAAGTAAAAATACTCGAGTGGTTTGCCATTTCTCTTTCCAGTTCATTTTACAAATGAAGAAACTAAAGTGACTTTCCAGGGTCACACAGCTAGTAAGTTTCTGAGGCCAGATTTGACCTCAGACCTTTTTGACTCCAGGCCTAGGTTCATATAGGGAATATTAATGGGAAACTAGGGCTAAATTGTAGGGCACATAGAGACAGAACTACAGGAAAATCAGATAAGGCCTTATCAAAGCCCATGTATAGGATTTTCATCTTTGAAACAAAATATTGGTGTTCAGTTCTTATGATCCCTATGCAGTTTCTTCTGTTAATCTGTTATATCTGCTGTGTCCAGTTGTTGACAGAAGTGGGAAAGCCTGGATTACATTACTTTATCAGACCTTGCCAGAGGGCAGAGTAAAAGGGAATGGAACACCAGAAGGCAAACTTTAATAGAAGGATATTGGCTGGAAACGAGTAAAGAATTACAAAATAAAGGCAAGCTTGATTGAGTGAAAATGTATTGGGGGTATCTCTAGGTAGCAAGGGGATAGCATAAAATCACCAAGTCTTTTAGGAGAGAGTCACAACACAGGGAACCAAGGGGAGCGGATGCAACTTTACTAGATTCTGGTTTTGCCGAAGGCTGGACTTGTTGGGTGGATTGTAACTTGTTGATTATGACCCCCTATTCTTATCATGAAACTCATGATTCAAACAAAGTGGTCTACTCATTCCCTGACCTGTGACCATGATTTCCCACCTCTTTGCTTTTGTTCACACTCATCTTTCTGCGTGGAAGTCCCTTCCATGGCATGAACACCCACCCCAAACTTACCCCTTGGCTGTGAAAACTGCCATGTACAAAACAAATGAGACTCTTTAGAAATGGCTTGATATTCAGCCGGGGAATAAATTATTTTAGCCATAGGGCTTCTATGTAGACTGCAGTTTAAGGCTAATTACTATTACTTTTGTTGAATCTAGCAATTAGGACCACATGTTTTTAAGCAGTATTTTATTACTATGTTTTCAGTGGCGACATTAAAGAATCGATAGAGGGCTGGGATAATTCTTCAAAATGGTGGCCTCTGGAGAAAGGAGGAGAAATCCTCCTACCTTGCATTATTTAGCCAATTTATGTCATAAATTAATGAATGATGCTGTTGGTGCAGGCTGTAGGGAACTGGTACGTCTCTAGTTCTGTTTTTTAATTAGCATCTAAGAGCTAAACCACTTGATACTTGAAAAAAGGGAAAGAGAAGCTACTCGCTAAAACTATGAGGTTCTCTGAGAGGTGCCTCAGTGGAGAGACAAGGGTATGGATCTGAGGGTCTGAATATTTGAGTTCAAATCTGACTCTGATATATATTAGCTGTATGACCTTGGGTAAATTATCTCCCTTCCTGGCCTTTAATTTCTTCAATAGTAAATGAAGAAGGTTGGAATATATTGTTGTTGTTTAGTCATTTTTCAATCATGTTCAAAGATACTAGAGTGGTTTGCTATTTCTTTCTCTCATTTTACAGATGAGGAAACTGAGGCAAATAATATGAAGTGACTTGCCCAGGGTTACATAGCTAGTAAGTGTCTGAGATCAGCTTTGAACTCAGAAAGAGGAGTTTTCCTTATTTTAGATCTGACGTTCTAACAATTGTGCCACCTAGTTGCCCCTGGAATAGATTAGGAGTTCTTAACATGAGGTCTAGGAATTTATTCTTTTAATATTATGTTGTATATTTCATGAATGGTTTCTTTTGGGATCCTACATTCTTTAAGCAGTTAAAAAACTTATTCTAAGAAAGTGGTCAATAGGTTTCACAAAACAGCCCAAAAGGGTCCATGAAACAAACATAAAAAAAAGTTAAGAACCCCTGGAATATATGACTTCTAATGAGATTTCCAACTTAAAATCCTCTGATCCTCTAAACAACCTTAGAACCAAAGTTGATTTTCAGGTTGATTATGTTATAGATGATTAGAGTCTAGAATAATGGTTGGGTCAGCACTTGGAATGATGAGTAAAATCTAATACTCAATCAATGAGATTTAGGAGGCAGTGTGATGATACATTATAGAAAGTCCTTGATTGGAAGTCAGAGAACCCCAGTCCAAATTAAGGATCTTCTCTTCACCATAGGCTGCTCTTAGTCAGAATAAATGACTTCACCTTTCAGAGTCTCTTTTTCCTCATCTGTAAAAGGAAGATTTTAATACTTTTGCTCAATCCCTGACAGTTTTTTTCAAGTAAAGCACTTTTTAAGGCATAAAATGTTCTATAAATTAGACCTGCTTGTTACTAAAACATGATTTTCTCCACTACAGTCTTGCTCTAATGCTTCGTTATAGAATAGACATAGCCCAGGTTCTCAAAGGTTATGCCACCAAAGGCTACACTCTGCAAGGTCCCATTATATTAAAAAGGCTTTGAGAATAAACCCAGAAAAGGACTTTATATCTGTTGTCCAATGATTTTCATAGCAAAGTGCAAAGATTCTAAATGACTAAGCACTGGGCTAGATTGGACTTGGGTGATTTTGTTTTCCACAACAAGGACTCATAAAAACTATTTCCAAAACTCTAAGCTCTGTAAACCCCTGTTTTGTCTTTCTTTAACTTTGTCTCCCTCAGTGCTTAGCACATCACTCGACATATAGTAGCTAAGAAATTTTTGTTAAATTGTTTAGAGTCACCAAAGCTTAGACAGATGTTAATAAAAGCTTACATTAGTTTATAAAGGACTTTACTTACATATGTTTTCTCATTTGAACCTTACAACAACCTAATGAGGTAGGTACTATGTTATTATTATCACTATTTTGCAGATGAGAAAACTGAGGCAAAGTTAATAAGTGACTCTAACTTTACAATACTATTGTGAAGGAAAATGTAAATTCCAAGGTCAATATTCTATCTATTTCACCACCTTGGTGCCTCAAATAGGTGATCCTTATGGGTGGAAGGAATATGCACACTGATGAAATAACAACCATTTTGAAATATTAAAGTAAGCGTTATTTGGTAGGAGAGAGAAGCTCCCCCTCCCCCCCTTCATCCACAAAGGGGATTTAGGCAGCATGAAAAGAAAGAGTAGTGGTTAGAATGGCCACTGTATCAAAATCCTTCCTGGGAGCAAAAGACAAACTGATTCTTCCCCTTAGGTGATTCCATTCCTCCTTTCCATCTTCCCTTGGTATGTGAATGTAGATTGGCAGGAAAAGTGAAGAGAACTCTTCTATTTCTTAGGGCTGGTCTCCTTCATCACTGCTCCTTTCTCTCGAAAGGTTTCCCATTCTCCAATGCACTCTCAAACTACAGAAATGAGAGTTGATAAATCAGGAGTAAGTCAGACAGGCAACACTGAGACAACACCAGATGGGACAGGGTTGGAGAAAATGAAACTAGTTTAGATGCTAACTTTTCATTCTTTGCAATTGCTGCAGTTAAAAAAGACTAGTTTCTAGGAGAAGGAGGAAGAAATTTAAGAATGAAAGAGAAGAAAGAAGGAAGGAAGGAAGGAAGAAAGAAAGGAAGGAAGGAAGGAAGGAAGGAAGCAAGGAAAGGAAAGGAAAGGAAATGAGGGAGGGAGGGGAAGGAAGGAAAGGAAAGGAGGGAGGGAGAGGGAAGGAAGGAAAAGGAAGGAAGGAAAGAAAGAAGGGAAGTAAGGAAGAAAGAAAAGAAATGAGAGAAGGAAGGAAGGAAAGAAAGAAAAGAAGGAAGGAAGAGAAGGGAGGAATGAAGGAACGGAAGGAAGGAAGAAAGGAAGGAAGGAACAAAGGAATGAAGGAAGGAAGGAAGGAAAGGAGGGAAGAGGAAAGGAGAGGGGAAGGCAGGTAGGAGGGGCAAAGGAAGGAAAAGGAAGGAAAGAAAGAAAGAAGGGAAGTAAGGAAAAGGAAGAAAGGAAGGAAAGAAAGGAAAGAAGGAAGGAAAGAAGGAAGGGAAGGGGAAAAGGAAGGAAGGAATGAACAAACAAAGGAACGAAGGGATCAGGTGGCTTCATGTGGTTGTAAGAGCCCCAGATCAGCAGTCAAAGAACCAAGGTTCAAATCCCAGACCTACTACTCACCACCCTTTAAAATCTCTGGGATTATTATGTTCTCCAATGTTTCTCTAAAATTTTGACACTAGTTTTATAAGAACAGGACAGTTTCCATGGGATAGAGGTAATACATACAAGTCATTCAGGAGACATAACTGATAGTATTACTTCAGAAAATAATACAATCCCTTGAAAACAAGAAGGAAAGTGATTTCCTCTTTTGCATTCTTTTTTTTTTTTTGCAATGGCATTGTAGACTGCTATAATTAAAATATTTCTGTTCAAGTCATAACTCAACAACTTTCTCAATTTAGGTAAGCTACTTCCCTAACATGGATTTCAATATTGTCATCTATAATTACTAGCCAATCAGTCAGTAAGTATTAAGTGCTTATTATGTGTTAGGCACTGTACTAAGAACTGAAAATACAACTACAAAAAACAAAAAAAAAGGTAAAATATTCTTGTATGAAAGAGCTCAAAGGGAATAGGCAGCTCATATGGCAGCCCCATAACAATTAGGCCATCTAAAAGTAGAGCGGCTACCTTAGGACACAGAGAATTTCCTATTATAACACCAATGTGATATACACATTGTACCTGTGATGGCTATGAATATGCTGGTGTGGTTGTGGATCACATAATGTAACAGACTGTGCACATGGAAGACAGAACCAAAACATTTATTCAAAAATCAGAAAACTGAATCCCAAAACCAAAACGTCAAATCCATCATAGCAACCAAGAAGTTGGTACATATAACTGATGCAGTGAACACCAACATTTCCAAGCCTTCCCTCCATCAGGCCTTCAAAACAAAACAGGCTCCCTTAAGCAAAAATGCCCCTCTCTCACACTAGCTGCTCTGCCTCCATGCTGCTTGCTCCCAGCTGTTTGGGCTCTCTCTCCTGCTCCTTCCTGCTCCACCCTTCCTGTTCCACTCTTTCAGTAAGCCTCTCTCCCCAGTGGGCTCCATGTGATTACATTTGGCCTATTAAGGGGCAGGGAAGTTCTTCAAATTCCCATAACCATTACACGTATCAACTGAGATTGTCAATAGTAGCTAAATAATAAGATTATTATATTAGGGATTTCTGTCTTACTATAGTTGGATTATATGACTTTGGAGGACCCATTGAACCTAGAATTAGGGTTGATTCTACTATTCCATAAAATTGGGCAATAAATCTATTATTCCATAAAATTGGGCAATAAATCTATTATTCCATAACATTGAATCTTGAACATTTCTTTCAGTCTAACTGGTTTCTCATATACAAAAAGATACTCACATTTAGGGAGTTGGCTTTTTATCACACTTTACTCTTGGTTGCAACAGTTCATATCAATTGTAAACTAGCAGACTTTTATACCAATGGAATAAAATCAAGTCTAGTTATTCTGTTGTTGTTCAGAAGCTAAGGAGATTACACATGTTATGGGTTTTCTGTGCAGTCATGAGGGACATACTGAATATCAACATACCAAATAGAGATGTGGCTTGACCCGAAGAATAAATAAGTATATTGATAGTAAAATGCTTTATAGTTCATAGTGAAATGTTGCTGCTGTTGGTGGGCTTGAGAGGTGTTCTCCTTGAAGCCTCTTAATAGGAAAAATCTCATGATATTAATCCTAGATGCTTCAGCACTCAGAAGATCTCATGAAATGGAAATATTATTTCATCAGGATCATCACTGTTACTATGATTTCATCATCATTACTACCAACACCAACATAATTATGTTGCAATAGAAAGAGCATTGGATTGGAGTTAGAAGAAACAGTTTTAATTCTGAGTTGTTTACTCACATGCTATGTTATCCCTGTGAGCCTCAGTTTTGTCTTCTGAAAATGGGATTTAAGATCTTCCTGCCCATTAAGGGAAACTTGCTTAGTAGAGGCTTGCTTGTAGGAAGGCTTTCACAACTTTTGCTGATTTCTAATTAGGTACTGAATCACAAAGGCTGTGATGCCTTCTGGCTCTGAGAGTGTTTATATACTCTGAGTTGGTATTTTGCTTTGGGGGCTCACTTATGAGAAGAATCTTGTGATTCCCTAACTGCAATTCTGAATGTTGAGAGCTGCCTGACTGCTCAGATGTAAAGACTCTTTCCATCCTGGGTTGTGTGTAAAGCATATAGTTGATTCAGGTAGTCAGTGCCCTGTCTGTTGCTCTTTTTTTCTCTGCTTGTATTTTCTCTGAACTTCAAGGTACTGACTTTTCCCCTGAACTAGTGAATGTAATTTAAAAAAAGAGATTGTTAAACCCTTAAACAGCTATCTTTCCTTGTAAAACAGACCTAAAAACCTGTATTAGCAGACATCCTGGGTATGCCAGTGTGGTTGTTGCTACACCATCACAGGATTGTTTTGAAGAAATTGATGTGTAAGCAAAGTGCTATGTAAATGAGAACTGTAATTATTAACTCATCAGTCATTGCTACCATTAGCCAGCATTGTTACCATTCTACATAATCATTATCATTGTGTTATCACAACTATCTGTAAAATTAGAGCATTGAACTAGGTGAACTTAAAGATCTCTTCAAGCTGTACATTCATAATCATATGATCCCAATAAATCATTTTCACCATCATAATACTATCATTAGCAGGTGGGACAATCTTTAAGCAAACAGCAGTAAATAATATATTTTTACCACAATGAGACCATTTAAATATACTTTATCAGTAATATACTCAATGATACCCCTGGTTGCCTAGCAAAGTTGGAGGAGCTTCTCAAATACATGTATAATACAAGGGACTTAGACTGGGAGAGAATATGGCTCAATAAGGTCAAATAACTGTGAAAATGCTATTGTTTTGGGCAGCTGTAAGCAAAAGACTCCCATCATGTGATCATGAGCGTATGTATTACTGGTAAGACATATTAGCCATTTTTATAGCATGGAGGGGGAAAAAAAATCAAACAATCTGTTAATGAGCATTTGGTGCAGTGAAATGAATACACTATAATTCACTAATTGGAGCTCATTCCACAACTCTCCACTAATAAGCATCTTAATGTGCTAAACTGCAAGTGTCCAAAATAGTTATTGAAAAGTATGGAAATTACCAATCTGTTTGGGAAATCTTGATAATTTTGTGGTTTGATTAATTGTTAGGGAGTGTTTCAGTAACAAAGAAGAAAAATTTTAAATGGAGAAAATTATGTGATTCAATCTTGTAAAAAAATGATTAAAATAGCAAATGTGGAGATTATCAAAACAGGCTGAGCAAATAAAATAAAAGTCTGTGGCTGTAACATCTGCCACAAGTTTGAAGCTGACCTCAGTGGCAAAGGGGCTATGTCTCCACAGCAGTGAGCAGAGATTTGGCTTTTTTTTTCCAGCTAATTAAATCAATGTTAAATGAGATAATTTGGGTTATTTAAAAATCATGTTTCCAAGGTACTTTTCTCATTCCCCATGAAGGGGAAGAAACTTTGATGAATGAAGTATGGAAAAGAGGGAATAGGGCTCTTGTTACTTTTATTGATTATTAACTATTCCTTCACTAAAGTCCTCCAAGGCCTTCTTTATAGCATGGAGGTGACCCTGAATT
Source organism: Pseudochirops cupreus (assembly GCA_028627135.1). Taxonomy (NCBI): domain Eukaryota; kingdom Metazoa; phylum Chordata; class Mammalia; order Diprotodontia; family Pseudocheiridae; genus Pseudochirops; species Pseudochirops cupreus. Next base: position 57,533,356 of record CM053581.1, on the reverse strand, counting down.
CTTCAGTGAAACATCTGGCAATCCTATCCAAAAGTTAGAATTCAAGTACTGACGTCATGATGGATAGTGTCTGTCTTCTGAGAATATAGCTAAATGTGAAGAAATTCACTTCTGAAAGGGTGACTAACACGGGATAGATATTTTGGCTTCAGCCAACCTTAATGACAGTTATGGTCCGCTTTGGTAGTTGGCAGGTGGAGGGGTTGGATACCTATATCAAGGAAATCATGAATCTTTTGTAGATTAATCAAGTCTAGTTGCGGGTAAGTTTTTATTTAGTGATCAGTTTTGGCTATGAATTGCTATTTTAAACAAAAATATATTTCCCTTTGTCTACTTCCATCCATTGCTCCTTGTTCTGCCCACAGAGAACAAAAATGGTAAGTCCTATTCCTTCCTCATAGTATATAGTCTTTCACATTCTTGGAGAAAGCTAATGTGTCTTCTTCCCTGAGTCTTCTCATCTTCAAGCTAAACATACTCAGTTCCTACAACTGATCCTCAAATGACATGGACTAAAAGTACTTCCACTATCGTGGTTACCCTACTCTGTATATTTTCCCCATTATAAATGTTCCTATGGATCTATATTCAGAGTGCACAAAACTGAAAAGAAAATGTATTATACATGGGGTCCTATGAGATTAGAGTACAGTCAGACTACCACTTCCTTTTTACTAGAACCTAGACCTTTTTAATGTAGTCCAAGACTGTGCTCACTTTTGCGGCTGCCACATTTCACTGCTGCCTTATATTGAATTTGAAGTCTATTACAATTCCTGGAGCCTTTTTTGATCAATTGTCATGTCTCTGTCATCTTGTATTTGTGAAGTTGTTTTTTGTGCTCAAGGGTATGGTATTTCATCCTAATAGGTCCAGCCCAAATCTCTAGCTTATCAATATTTTTTTTTGAAACATGACTCTTTCACGCATTGTGTTAGATATCCCTCCCAGCTTTGTTTCATTTGCAATTCTGATGAACAATACATTTATTCCTATCCCCAAATCACAATTAACACTTAGATAGCTGAAAACTAAGAGCAGACACTTGAGGTCCTGCAACTGTAACATTACATCATTATCAACTATGTTTGAGTCCAATCATAAACAAGTTCTTAACACATGTTGTAGTACTATCATCTATTCCACATTTCTTCCTTTTCTCCACAAGAACAGCTTGAAATACTTTTTTTTAAAGCATTGCTAAAAATCTAAGGAAATATATATATAAAACTCTCCCTCTATATTGCAAGTTAAGTAATCCCATCAAAAAAGAGGAAATAGAAGTAAAACTGGCATGACTTCTTCATGAACCTTACTGGTTTATTATAATTATAATCACTGCTTCTCTTTCTAAATATTCAGTAGTTATTTCTTTAATGACTAATTCTTGAATTTCCCCCAAGAGTCACAGACAAGCTCACTGACCTGTGGTTTGCCATTTCTGCTCCCTTACCTTTTTGAAAATCAGTATATCTTATCTTGTGGTTTCCCTCCCACTTTCTACAATATTTGAAATATTACTGGCAGTGGGTTAACCTCACATCATTCCTGGAGGAAGAAGTTCTTCTAGTCCAGGAGATATAACTTCATCCAGGGTAACTAGGAGATTTCTTTCTTTCTCCTAACTTATCTTCAATAACAACTTGTTTGTCAGTTTTGATCTGTAGTTTCAAATGTAATGGTTTTATCATTGTCATAAAAAACGGAGAAAAAAAATGAGTAACTCAACTGTTAACTTATGCTTAGTTAGCATTATCAGACCCACCCCAGACAAAAGTTCTATACCTACTTTGAGCCCTTTTCCTTTCCTCCCATTTTAGCAAGCAGCAACAGCAGCAAGAACAACAACAGAAACAATAAACCTGGGGGGGCGGAGCCAAGATGGCAGCATAGCAGCAGCAACATATCGCAGCTCTCACA
>CM053581.1:57512582-57525115 GCA_028627135.1 Pseudochirops cupreus | reverse complement strand
CTGAAGGGTATAGCAGAGCCCACAGGAAGCTGGGAGTTAGAGCAGGGAGGAGAGAATTCATCTGGAGGAGACAGACTTGTGAGTAAATGTTGGTTTGTGGGAAGGCTAAAGCATTCTGTAGCTCTCTGTGTTGTTATGGCATATTAACTTCTTTGCTGCTCTACAGGAATTGGCTTACTAGTTTTGGGATTCAGTTTTCTGGTGTCTGATTAAATGTTTTGCTTCTGTCTTCTATATGGAGAATCTGTTATATTTTGCAATTGAGCACTATGCAGGCATATTTATAGTGACCATTGGCACTGTGAATATCACATTGGCACTACATTTTGTGACAAGGATGGGATTGTGAAATATCAGATCTCTTGGCAGCAGAAGGCATTTAGAAGAAGAAATGGCTATCCCAGGATGGGAGAATTTATCTTATTCCTCCCTAGCAAGAGAGTGGTCTAAAAGTACAGGGCTCTATGAAATCTGGGAATTGAGTTTACAGCAGGGAGAACCTAGAGATTTAGAAACATGTTTGCAAAGAGTACCAATAAAACCAGGGAGAAAGCTGGAGGCAGTGTGCAGAAGGGGCTGGATTTTACTAACAAGTTATCATATTATGTGTAAGAGCAGAGACAAGATGTTACAAGAAAAAAACTCAAATGAAAAGAGAATTGGCTGTATTGTGGTGTTCTGGCCCTCCTTTAGAAGGGCAGACTGGAGGATTTCAGGTGGTAGAAAAGAGAGCTATTGTGAATTTGGCTCAGAAAAAGAAGCAGAAAAGTATCAAGAAGAAAGTCCATACAGTTTTGGTAGAGATTGAGCCTAGCTGCCATAACTACGACTGCCAGGAGAGAACATGGGTACAAAGCAATACAATGTTAGATGACCTGGCTTTTTACAAGGGCAGAACCTCACTTCATACTGAGAAGAAAGCAGGAGAATCAGGGAGAACAGAGTTCAAGGAGATAACTGACGATTTTATTCAGCAGAAATTATGATATATTTAGCGGATTTACCCAAAGAATGAGAGAATCGTTAGTGTCTTGGATGGTGAGAATGAGTGATGAAGGAGCTAGAGGAGTATGGGTAGATAGTGTGGACTGCTTGAAAATTATAGGTATTTGTCAGAATTCTTTTTTCCAGCAAACTTTTAGAGATTTTCATATGGCAGGAGGTAACAATATGACCAATTTGTTAACTTTAGCTGCTGATGGATGCAATAAAATGTATCTTGCTGATTTTATGTGGCCTGGTAGTTGCTTAAAGACTGCATGAGGAAGTTGAAAGGAGTAATGAAACTAACTAACATGGTTGGAGATGCAGATGCATATCATGATATCCTCTTAGCAGTTCTTCATAGAAATATCATAGTGAAGATGTTTCATCCTGTTTATAAGCACCTACTACTTACTCTACTAATTGGTGAAATAGGGCACCCTCTTTAAGAGGTGCTGGATAAGATTTCACAATTAAGTAATTTGGGAGAATGAGGAAAAGATAAATTTCCTTGGGAGAGAAAAGTAAATGACCAGCAGATTCAAAGTCAGAATAGATTGACAAGAAAAGAACTGTTTACTGCTCTATTGAGAGCAGGGGTTGATTTTAGAAGAATTGATGGTATTTCAGCTAACGAACTATATAAAATGTACTAAGATAAGGGGTTTCATGTCAGACAGAATAGAGGAGTAAAGTCTATCCCTACAGATCTTCTTGAACCATTGTATCCAAGTTCATCACACCTTCAGGGAAAATAGGAAATTGGCCAAGCCCCAATTCATATTAAAGAAACACACAGATGAGATTACAAACCCCATATCAATCTGACTATATATTGGAAAAGTGGATCAAATACTATAACCAGGATATTGATAGATATGGGGGCAGAGGCCTCCCTTCTTTAAGAGAACTCTGACAATTTTAAGCATGGAGCCCCTATTACCATCACAGGACTGGGATGGGCTGAAATATTAGCCAGCCACAACAAACTAACAATGAAAACTGGACAACTACCTGAGAAAGAATATACTATGGTTACTTTGCCCATTCCTGAATACATCATTGGACTAGATATATTGAGAGATATGACCCTGAATTTATCTGAAGGAGGATAGCAATTTGATTTGCAGTAAGGAAGATAGAAATTAATATAGTTTTAGTGGGAAAAATAAAAATGGACCCAATCACTTTATCTGAACCTTCTGAAGTAATTATTTTAAAGCAGTATCGTGTGCCAGGTAGACAAGATGAAATTACCAATACTATAAAGGAATATGTTGTAGCAGGAGTGTTAGTCCCTACAACCACACAATGGAATAATCCTGTCTAACCTGTATGAAAATCAGATGGGACATGGAGAATGAAAGTGAAGTATAAACAACTGAATAAGATGACTACTCCCTTCTATGCTGCTATTCCAAATACCATCATCTTAATAAAAAGGATCCAGAAATATAGTGGGACTTGGTACACAGTTATTGACTTGGCAAATGCTTTCTTTACCATCCCAATAGACTCTAAACAATGGGACCAATTTGCTTTCACTTGGCAGGGCAGACAATATTCTTTCACCCATTTGCCACAAGAATATCTGTATAGCCCCACTATGTGTCATAGGATTGTGGCTAAATATTTCAATGAATTAAATCTACCTGGTATACAGCTTACCCACTACATTGATGATATTATGACACAAGGAAAAAATGTAAAAGAAGTGGAGAAGAGTTTGGCTTTTTTAATTGAGCATATGAAAAGCAAAGGGTGGGAAAGTAACCCTGCAAAGATTTAATCACCAGCTGAAAATGTAAAGTTTGGGGGTATACAATGGAAAAAGGGTCTGAGAGAGATTCTTCCACAAACCCAATGAAAGATTCAGGATTTTCTTATCACTACCAATAAGAAACAGGCTCCAAAAATTTATGGGATTATTTTGCATATTGGCGACATCACATATCGCATCTTGGACACAATTTGAAACCCTTATATAAGGTTACTCGAAAGAAATATGAATTTGATTATGGACTTGAGTAGAGTAAAGCTTTTGAAGAAACCAAGGCTGCTATACAATTGGCCCTAGATTTATGGCCCATGCAAAATGACTCAGCGGAATTACAAGTGACTGTATAGGATGAATATGCAAACTGGAGTTTATGGCAAAAATAGCAAAGCCAAAATGCACTCTTAGGATTTTGGTCTAGGAAACTTCCTTCATCTGAAGTTCAATATACACCTTTTGAAAAGCAGTTGTTAGCTGCATATTGGGCTTTAGTAGAGACTGAACAACTGACTCTGGGCAATGAAGTGATATTAAGACTTGGAATCCCAATTATGACATGGGTATTGAGTACCTCAGTTTCTCACAGAATTGGACACGTACAAGAGGCCAGCATAATTAAATGGGAATGGTATATTCAAAATAGAGCTAAAACAGGGGAAAGTAGAGTTTCTGCTCTTCATGAATCTATAGCAAACATTGATACTGAAGGAAGTGATATATCCCCTGAACCAAAGCAACAGTTGGTACAGCCCTTGGTAAAATGGAATGAAGGATATGATGGATTGGCTGAAGAAAAGAAACATAAATGGCTTACTGATGGGACAGCAAAATATTTGGGTCATAAAAGACATTGGAAAACACTAGCCTATAACCATGTACTAAGCAGACTTTGGAAAGCACTGGGATAGGTGGAAGTGGTCAACATGCTGACCTTATGGCAGTATATCAAGCCATCAAAACAGAACAAGGAGGACAGTATCATATATTTTCATATATTTACTGATTCATGGGCAGTAGCTAATGGGTTAGCTACATGGATGCCCATGTGAAAAAAATCAAAATTGGGAAATTCATGGTAAACAAGTCTACGGCAAAGAATTATGGGAAGATATACAGGACATGTCTTTGGTTACTAATTTGTCAATTTTTCATGTAGATGCTCACATGGCCCATGCCATAACATGAATAGAATGCACATGCTGATCAGCTAGCAAAGATTGCTGCTCTTATTGTTCCTACTCAGACACCAACTAATGATCCAGTACTAGCAAAATGGGTCCATCAAATGGCCAGCCATTTAGGAGTCCAGGCCACACATTGGTGGGTACAAGATCGAAGTATTAATATCTCTCATTCATTGTTAAAACAGATAGCAGGGGAATGTCATGTCAATTGTAAAAGAAAAAAACTGTTCCTCGGGTAGTCATGACGGGGATAAGAAGGGGAAAAGTCCCAGCCCAAATTTGGTAAATGGATTATATTGGTCATCTACCACAAAATAAAGTATACAAATTTATATGTACTTGTGTTGACACCTATGCAGATGTACAAGTGGCTTGTCCTTAAAAGAATGCAACCCAGAAAAACACCTGTAAAATTCTAGATCTCATAAGTCTATATTATGGAAACCCAATGCAGATTCAAAGTGACAATGGGTCACATTTCAAAGATAATGAAATGAAGAGATATTGCATATTAAACAATATAGAATGGATATATAATATTCCATATTATCCACAAGGATCTGGGTTAATTGAAAAAATGAATGGATTATTGGAAGAACAGTTAAGGAAGTTAAGTTCTAATAATTCATATCAACATTGGAAAGATAATTTGTTCACTGTTTTATGTAATTTGAATCATAGACCATTGGGAAGAAATACACGTCTAGCCAAAATGATGACTCCAAATCTTCAAATTAAAAAAAAGCAGACACATAAGATCCCAAATATTGAGTATTGGACTGTGAGACAAGATGTCCTGGCACCATATCCAGGAACACCTGGTTCAGCAGGATATGATTTATATTGTGTAGAGGACTTGGTTGGATAGAAAAGAAATAAGAAATATCTCTACTGGAATATGTATGAGAATCCCTAAAAATCATTTTGGGCAGATATTACTGGAATCAGGTTTAGCAGCTTGAGGAATACATGTATTAGCTAGAGTAATAGATTCTAATTATCAAGGAGAAATTATAATGACATTCCATAATTTAGATGAAGAACTCATATAGTTTTGTAAAAATGATAGAATAGTTCGAATGATCATTATTCCTCATGAAACAATACCCCTTGTGAAAACTGATCCTCCTTCTGAAATAACTATCAGAGGAACTGAAGGGTTTGGTTCTACTAATACAATAAAATTGGGAGCTAAAGTATGGGTAAAGCAGAAGCCAGATGATGTTTCAAAGACTGTGGAGATTATAGCACATGGGAAAGACAATACCATAGCTGTTATTTATTCAGGAGAAGACAATTACCAAATTGCACTCTTAACTCATATATTCTACCATGAATGAGACTATGAGAGTGAGTTCATGGACTCCAGAAGCACAGCAGACCCTATATTTGTCCTTTTTTGTTGTTGTTATTTTTTTGTGTTAAACTTGTTTGTGAGATTTGTTTCCTGCAGGTCTAGTACCCTCTATCTGCAGAGGCCTGATAGCTTAATCCAGATGCCTATCCATGACTGTGATGTGCCACCCCTGGACCTGGCATTGACCAAGGTCCAGATGCCAGCTAAAGAACTGACCTCTCAAATGGGACCTCTTGGGACAGGGACAGCTATATGTCCAATTTCAGCTGGAAGTAGTTATGGAGAAAAGATCTTTGCCTCTAACCCCATGATTTTGAGCCCCATTTGTTCCAGGGGGAAAAGATTGGGTGCTTGTGCCCACGCCCCCACCCTAAGATATTGTTTTGCATGCTTATTTTCTATTATCTCTATTATATTGTTGCAAAGTTCTGTTAACACCACTTACCCCACCAGTTACCCCTAAACTTTCATTAATCTATGTAATGAAATGTATTGTTAGTGTATTTTTGCTGTGAAAGGGTCATGAAAGATCTTGGGGCTGAATGTAATGGGAATTTGATGATCTCCCCTGCCCCTTAATAAACCTAAGGGAATTTGAAGACCTCTGCTTTGAAGATATATTTATATATGCCCTCTAATAAGCTGAATGCAATCACATGGAGACTGTGGTGAGAGGAGTTTGCTGAAGGGTGGAGCAGAGCCCACAGGAAGCTGGAAGTGAGAGCAACTAGACTGGAGGGAAGAGAGGATGCATCAAAGGGAAACAGGCTTGTGAGTAAATGTTGATTTGTTAGAAGGCTAAAGCATTCTGTGCCTCTCTGTGTTGTTATGACTTATTGACTTCTATGCTACTATGATAGAACTGGCTTACTGGTTTTGGGACTTGGTTTTATGGTGTCTGAATAAATGTTTTGCTTCTGTCTTATATATGGAGAGTCTGTTATATTTTGTGAACGCATTTATGCAGGCATATTTATAGTGACTGTTGCACTGTGAATATTGCATTAGCACTATAGCAGTTCAGCCTAAGAGAAGATTTTAGTGTCTGATACCTTATCTTGCCAGGTTATCTTCAGAATCTTCCTAAGACAATTCAAGGGGAAGCAGTTCAGTTTCTTGGCATAATGCTGACAGACTACCCAGCTTTCATAGGCATACAACAATAAGGTTAACACAATGGTCCTGTAGACTTTCTGTTTGATAGACAGTCTAATACTTCTTTTCTCCCAAACCTTCTTTTGGAACCCCCCAAATACTTAGCTAGTTCTGACAATGCTTTCATCAATGTCATAATCTATGTAAACATCCCTGGAAAGTATACTGCCAATGTATTGGCAGCATTCATTAAAGGATGTGTTTTGCCCTCACTCACTTGGTTGAAAGAGGGAAGGCTATATCTGTAGCACTCTCTATGTATCTGTCTGTCTATCTATCTATCTATCTATCTATCTAATACACACTTATGTGAGTATAGAAATTTACCTTACCTAAGAGGGAAGTAGGAGGGGAAAAGGATAACAGAAGGGGAGGGGGAATGTTTGATGATAAATGGCAGGGAGAACTAAGGGAGACAGTAGCCAGAATCAGAACAGACTCTTGAGGAGAAACAAGGTAAAATGAGAGAGAGAAAGGTAAACAGACCAAAATAGAGTAGAGGAAAATACATAGTTAATAATCACAACCATGAATGTGAATGGGATCAATTCAAACATAAAATGGAAGTAGAAAGCAGAATCCAACAATATGTTACTTACAGAGACACACTTGAAATAGAAAGGCACACACAGAGAGTAAAAGGGTTGGAACAAAATCTATTATGCTTTGACCAAAGTTAAAAAAAAAAGGCACAGAGAGAAATAATGATCTTAGACAAAACAAAAGCTAAACTAGATCTATCAAGGAAACTCTATTTTGAGATCAGTTACTATAAACAATGAAGTAATATCAAAAAAATTTATAGTAAGTTTCTCTGATAAAATCTCATTTATCAAATACATAGGGAACTGAGTTAAATTTGAAAAAAATAAGAGCCATTTCTCAATTTATAAATAGTCAGAGGATATGAACAGGAAGTTTTCAGAAAAAGAAATAAAAAATTTCTATAGTCATACAAAAAGATACTTTAAGTCAAGTCACTATTGATTAGAGAAGACAAATTCAAACGACTCTGAGGTACCATCTCCTATTTATCAGAAATGACAAGTGCTGGAGGGGATATGGAAAAATTGGGACACTAATGAGCTGTTTGTAGAGTTGTTAACTGATTCATTCATTCTGGAAAACAATTTAGAATTATGTCCAAAGGGCTATAGAGCTGTACATATCTTTGACCCAGCAATATCAATACTAAGTCTACATCCCAAAGGAAAAGAAAAAAAGGAGCTATATATACAAAAATATTTATAACAGCTCTTTTTGTAGCGTAGAAGAATTGAAAATTGAAGGGAAATCCTCCGTCCTGAGCAAGTTATTGTATGTGATTGTGATGGAACACTATTTTGCTATAAGAAATAACAAGGGGGATGGTTTCAGAAAGATCTGGGAAGACCTAGATGAACTGATGCCAAGTGAAATGAGCAGAACCAGGAGATCATTGTACATAGTAACAGCAATATTGTAATGATGAGCAACTGCAAAAGACTTAGCTGCTCTGAACAATACAAAGATCTATATCAGTTCAGGACTCATGATGAAAACTGCTATCCGCTTCCAGAGAGAGAACCGATGAACTCTAAGTTAAAATTGAAAGATAATTTTCTCATTTCAAAATATTTGCGTGTGTGTGTGTGTGTGTGTGTGTGTGTGTGTGTGTGTGTACATATATATGTGGTTGGGGAAAATGATATATTCATTTAAGAGCAGATTGAAATAAAGACATATGTGTTAATATACTGTAATTTGAAAGTATTAGTGCTAATTAAATAATGTCTCCAAATGAAATTTCCTGTCAGAGTTAATCAACAATGGGTTGTTTGTTTTTCAAAATACTGAGCTGCCCATTACTAGCAGTAGAGTAGAGGGGGTAGACTACTTGTTAGAGTAGTTGTACAAGAGATTCCTGCATTGTATGGATGCTTGAATTGGTAGAACTCTAAAGGTTTATGATTCTTCTTACCAAAAAGTATATAATAATATAATTAAGTACTTCAAAAAAATAAGGGATTTCTTTAGCATGGGGAATTCTCTCCATTGACATGGATGGATCTCAACCCCTCCAAATCTTGGCAGAGGTTTCCATTAGTTGTTATTTCATATGTGTATATCACATTGATGCACATATATGTTTATATGCATATACATTTAAGATTGCTATATGTTATGTATAAATATATTATATGTATGATTTATGCACGTGTGTATATACCTGCTCACAAATGTGTGTATATAAATACATGCATTTGGAAGATGTATATATGAATATACATATGTATCTATACATGCATGTTTTAAAAATTCTGAGCACTCAATCTTCAAGAGTATGTCTATTCTTGTTCATACTTAGCTAGGTTAGTCTTCACCTCCAAATATATTTGGCATTGCTGCTGCTGTTCCTCCTCTATTCTCTAAATAAAACCTCCAAAAATGACATCCAGGTATGAACTCTTACCTTGAGATTATGGTCCTTCTCCCTACTTCTTTCCTCATCTTTGTCTAGAAACTGAAATTAACCACAGTAGGTAGAAATATATACCATATTTTCTACCTACCACGCCTTCTACATAAATTGTTTTTCCTTATTAGGATACAGAATAAATTTGCTCTTATATTTGTATACCTAGTATATAGCACAGATCTTAGCATGTGGGAGATAATAGATAGGTAGATAAAGATAGATAGATAGACAGACAGATGGTAGATAAATAGAAAGATAGATAAATGGATAGATAGATAATTTATCAAGCACATTTCCTGGGAATACAAATACAAGAATAAGACAGTCCCTGCTATTATGAAACTAGTAACCAGTTACTAAATGTACCTTCGTTCACTTGCTCATTCATTCATTGCTAACTAAATCCAGTTTACCATCCATTATATTGCACCACCTCTCTTTACTTCAAAACAATTCTACTGGACAAATAAAAGGAAAAACACCCCAGAGAGAAATCAACTAAAATGAAGAAGCTGGCAAGGACTTCTCTTCCTAACCTTACATGCTAGACTCTATCAAATTAGAGTTTTAGAAAGTCCAAATCTCAATTCCAGCCGTGTGACTAATAAGGCAGAGAAGTGGATTTATGTCGCCTGCCAGAGGATCTCTTATACCAGCCTGACAGTTCAAAAATCCACAAAATGCCCCCTCGACACTCAATCTAGCCCAATTTTTCCATTTCTGTTAATAGTCACAAGATGTTATGATCCATTTGGTAGGGCTTCAAACCCACAATAGAACAAATTATGCTCTGTTGTTTTGTTTTCATTTTCCAACAAAGCTGCTTTTTCTCAAAAAAGATAAGGGGGAAAGAGCCAATCATTCCTCCTCTACAGGGTTTCATTTGCTCTCTACTTCTTGTCCCCTGATGGAATTGAAGTCTGGGAAATTGTGGGGCCATTACAAACAAGTCACAAAAAAGAAATTATCCTTCCCAAGTTAATATGCTGTCACATGGGATGACAGATACTATGTGGAAATACTAAGGTTGTTGTTTTTTTCCTCCTCCTCTATCTAGAAAATGTGATATAACACAGATATTAGAAGAAGAAAAAACACCCATTACTTGCTTTAGGATTGGACTTTCATGACATTGATAGACTCCCACTAGTGCAACAGAAAGCAAACACTGATTATTGGAAGAATATTCAGCAAATGCCTCAGATCACCCATTAAAGTCATTGGAGAGCAGTTCTAGAAGGCTGAGGAGAGGATTGACATTTGTGATATCGTGATGCATTAAGAGGTAATGGTGTGTTACTACTCCCAAGCATCATGTGATGTATTTGCAGAATCCTTGCTATCATCAGAGAAATGGATTGCATAAAGTGATTGGGCTGAACCAGAGGAGTTGTGCTGTTTGCCCAGTGATATTGGACTCTAGGTAAAGTGGTCTGGCTCCATGATAACATCATTCATTTGTATTACAACTTCAAAATGAGAAATTTCAGCATCACTCTATTTCACTACTAAAGGAATTCTTGGCAATTATCTAACCCAATCCACTCATTTTATAGATGAGGACATGGAGGCCCAAATGTTTTTGTGACTTGTCCTGAATCACATAGGTAGTAAATAGCAGTGCCATAAATGTCAGACATTTTTTGACCAGTGCTCACCCCATCTAGGGGAGCATATTTCAGAATAATAAATATGATGCGATATTTCAGAAATCTTTAATATGAATCAATGGTATAACATTTTTTAAAGTTAACATGATCTTAGACTGTGTTAACAAGAATGTAAAGAACCCTGACTGTGGAGACAGAGAGCATGGGTTCAAAGCCTGCCTCTGACCCTACTATCTGAACAACTTCATGCAAGTCACTTAACCTGTATGGGGCTCAATGTCCTCATCTATAAAATAAAGGACTTGTACCAGCTGACCTCTAATATACATTAAAGTTCCATATCTATGATTCATAAAATAGGAAACTAAATATAGGTATTTTGATGATACATTCTTCCTCCCCTGCCTCATTCTTATTTTTGTATGCCAAAGTGCTTTGCACATACAAAGAACTTCAAAATGCATGTGGAATTGAAGGTGAGTGTCCTGCAGTTCTGGTCAGACTCTTCCTAGACATTAGTGATAAGCTCTGGGCACTATATTTTAGCAAATTTTTGACAAGCTGTGGCACTGAAGGAAGGTGACTGGAGTGGTAAAGGAACTTGAAACTATTCCATATGAGGATCCTTCGAAAGAACTATAGAAACTGAGACTGATGGAGGAAAAAGGCATTTAAGTGCCATGATTAATGATTCAGGTTTCAAAATGACTGTTACAGAGAAGAGAGACAAGAATGGTTCTGATTGGTCCCAATGGGCAGTACTATGTGAAATGTGTAGTAAATTTGTCTTTGATATAAGGAATCATACAATAATAGCATAACTGCATAAAAGTTGCTTCCTGTCTTTTGTAATAGTTTGTTGTCACCATATGTAGCAAATAATAATTGAATCTAGTTAGGAAACATTGAGATATGAATTCTAGAAAAGGTGGAGAATCATGTAGTGAAGAAACATAGCAATTATTGAAGATAAAATGGAGCACTATATGGAGCACTGTAGCTTAGATGTCTCATCGTCATGGTAATAGCATCCTTCTTTGCCTTTTTATTTGAAGTTTGATTTATGTCTTCTATTTAACACCAGAACCATCACCCAACATCTCTCCGATACTGAATCCTTCCTCTGTAACAAAGGAAAGCAGTCTAGGAAGACAGACCTAGAGAAGAAGCACATCAGACCATATATTCCATACCCACAGTTCAATGGATAGAGTTCTGGGTCTCAACTCAGGAAAACCTGATTTCAAATTTGGTGTCAGACATTCACCAGCTATATGACTCTGGGCAATTCATTTAACCTTGGTTTGTCCTTATCTGGAAAATGAGATTCATAATAGTCCCTATATTCTGTGGTTATTGTGAAGATCAAATGCGCCTGGCACATAGTAAGTGTCATGGAAATGTTAGTTTTTTAATCTTCCTTCCCCTTCCCCTTTCCCTTCCCCTTCCTCTTCTTCCTCTTCCTCTTCTTCTTCTTCTTCTTCTTCTTCTTCTTCTTCTTCTTCTTCTTCTTCTTCTTTTTCTTTCTTCTTCTTCCTCTATCTTCTCCTGAAGGGGGTGAAGTTTTTATGGTCTATTGGTATCAAGATAAATCATTGCAATTTATCCAAGTTTGGCTGATCTTTAAGGTTGTTTTCATTTACAACATTGTAATCATGGTGTGTTTTGTTCTGCTTCTGCTTATTTTCTCTGCATCAGTTCATACTAGTTACCTCATATTTATCTAATTCTCTATAGTCACTTTCTTCCCATGTAACAAAATTCCTATATATTCATATATTACAATTTATTTAGCCATTCGCCAATTGCTAGTCACTCATTTCATGTCTAGTCTTTTGTTGTCACAAAAATGATGCCATAAATACTTTGTTATATGATCTTTCTGTCTTTGAGTATCTTGGGATATATTTGGCTTTTACTTTCCTCATCAATAGGCTTCCTTCACCCCATTTCCCCAAATATCTGTGTATATATAAAAAGTTCTACAATTTTTCCAACCAGATTTTTA
>CM053581.1:57492253-57503575 GCA_028627135.1 Pseudochirops cupreus | reverse complement strand
TCTCTCTCTCTCTCTCTCTCTCTCTCTCTCTCTCTCTCTCTCTCTCTCTCTTTCTCCATTTCTGAATCTAGCTTGGTCACAGAGAAGGAGCCAGAAAGCAACTTGTAGATGGGCAACTTGCCCAGAATTCCATGAACTCAGCTTTGTTTTCTTGGCCCCTAATCTTGGAGAACCAGAAAAGCCAAGCAGCAGAGAAAAGATAGAGGGGGTGGTGGTAGTGGTATGAAGGTGAACTGGACAGTGGATGGTGGAGAAAGCCATGATAAGTAGAGAGACACCTACCAACCATCATTAGAAACAGTTTCTGAGACATAAGCCACAAAGGCCTACTGGAAAATCAGAATACATCCTGTGGGGTAACTTGACATCAGCAAGAGGATAATTGTCAGGGTCCATAGCTCCATGACAGTGAGATTTGGTCCTAGAATTGGGACTGATCTTGGGATTCCTTTCACCTTGTAGAAAAGTCTCTTGTCCTTTTTGTAGTTACTTTTTAATTCTTTATCCATTACTTTGTATTTAGAGTTTGTATACCTGTCATAAAACCCTATTGGCTGGCAAAAATGCTAAGCTGCTATTTCAGGAAGGGATTCAATTGCATTTAATTCTTGCAAGTACTACAGATTTGTCTTTATTTCTCTTCAAGTTAGAGTCTACCCTTGACTTTCTAGACTTTCTCTACAATGCCATAGCAATCTCCTCACAGTGGAAGTTCACTCTGTTCCCTGTGGCCATTTCCTTTGATCAGTTGGGTCTTCCCAGGACCTTCATTTTAAGAAAGTTTCCAGTCTTTTAAAATATCTCTTAGGGTACTTCTGGGAGCAAAGAGGGCAAAGTGAGCATGAAATCACCATTGCTCTCCTATATTTATCTATAAACAACTGAAAAATAGCACCCCAAAACAAATCCTGGAATAGTAGAACCAGCAAAAATATGGAGTAAAACTGTGCCCCTCACACTCCAGGAGCAGAGCTAATTTAAAATAAAGGAAAAAGACAGAAAAGATGAGTGAAAAACAACAACAACAACAACAAAAAGTATCTGACCATAGAAAGCTATTATGGTGATAAGGAAGATCAAGACACAAATTCAGAAGGGGACCATAATATCAAAACATGTATGGGAAAAGCCCCAAAGAAAAATGGGAAGTGGTCTCAAGCCCAGAAAGAACTCATATGAAGAGCTCAAAAAGGAGATTAAAAATCAAATAAGAGAGAAGAAAAATTGGGAAAATAAATGAGAGTGATGCAAGAGAATTATGAAAAAAGTCAGCAGCTTGCAAAAAGAACACAATTGCTTAAAAAGTAGAATTGACCAAATGTAAAAGGAGGTACAAAAGCTAACTGAGGAAAACAGCTCTTTAAAAGTTAGTATTGGGGGTGGTGGCTAGGTGGCACAGTAAATAGAGCATCAGCCCTGGAGTCAGGAGGATCCAAGTTCAAATCTGGCCTCAGACACTTAACATTTACTAGCCATGTGACCTTGGGCAAGTCACTTAACCCCAATTGCCCTGCCCTCCCCCCTCCAAAAAAAAAAGCGAAAAAAAGTTAATCTTTGGCAAATGGAAGCTAATAACTCTATGAAACATCAAGAGTCAGTCAAAAAAATAAAAAAGAATGAAAAAATAGAAGAAAATGTAAAATACCTCATTGGAATATCAACTGATCTGGAAAATAGATCCAGGAGAGACAATGTCAGAATGCTTGGACTACCCAAAAGCCATAATCAAAAAGGAGGACCTGGGAAGCATCTTTCAAGAAATTATCAAGGAAAATTGCCTTGATATCCACCAACAAAATAAGCATTGAAAGAATTGACTGATTGCCTCATGAAAGAGATCCCAAAATAAAAACCCCAATGATTATTATAACCAAATTACATAACTATCAGGTCAAGAAAAAAAAATACTGCAAATGACCAGAAAGAAATAATTCAAATATTAAGGAACCACAATCAGGATTATATAGAATTATATAGGATTCAGCAGCTTCAACATTAAAGGATCAGGAGTCATGGAACATGATATTTTGGAAGGCAAAGGGGCTAAGGCTACAACCAAGAATTACCTACCTGGCAAAATTAAGCATAATACTCCAAGGGAAAAATGGTAATTCAATGAAATAAAAGGATTTCAAATTTTTATAAGGAGAAGACCAGAACTGAACAAAAAAAAATGATCTCCAACATCAAGACCTAAGAGAACTCTAGAAAGGTAAAAAGGGAAAAGAAAACACAATGGTTTCAATGGAGCTGAACTGTTTACATCCCTACATGGGAAGATGATACTTGTAATTCTTAAAAATTATATCACTAATAGTACAGTTAGAAGGAATACGCATAACCAGTGGGTATGGGGATAAGGTGAAGTTGAGGGAATGACAATAAAAAAATTAAGTGATAAGAAAGGGGAGTACACTGTGTTTAGAAGGAAAGAAGAGGTAGAATAGAGGTAGAATTTCACATGAAAAGGCATAGAAGACCTACTACAGTGGAGGAGAAGATGGAAGGATGGGTGATTTCTTGAACTTTACTTCTGTCAGTATTGGCTCAAAGATGAAATAATATATACATTCAGTTCAATATAGAAATGTAATCTTGCCCAACAGGGAAGTAGGATGGAAGGAGATTGAGTAATGGAGGACAGCGGTGACTGACAGAAGCAAGGGCAAATTGGGGGAGGTGGGAGACAGAAACAAAACACTGGTGGGGAGGGAAAGGGTGAAAGGAGAGAGGACAACTAGAGGAAAAATAGAATGAAGGGAAATATACAGTTAGTAATCATAACTGTGAACGTGAATGGGATAAAATGAAAATAGATAGCTGAGTAGATAAAAAACCCAGAAATTTACAATACATGGTTTATAAGAACTACATTTGAAGCAGAGAAACACACAGAGAATAAAGGTAAGGGGCTGGAGCAGAATCTGTTATGCTTTAGCTGATGTATAAAAAGCAGGGGCAGCAATGCTAATGCCGATCTCAGACAAAGTAAAAGCAAAAATAGACCTAGTTAAAAGAGCTAAGGAAGGAAACTACATCCATTAAAAGGCACCATAGGCAATAAAGCAATATCAATACTAAGCATGTATGCACAAGTGACATAGAGTCCAAATACTTAAAGGAGAAGTTAAGTGAATTACAGGAAAGACAGCAAAACGGTACTCGTGGGTGACCTCAACTGTCCCCTCTCAGAACTCAATAAATCCAATAAAGAAATGAAAGGGGAAGAAACTAAAGAGGTAAATACAATATTAGAAAAGTTAGATATGACAGACCTTTAGAGAAAACTGAATGGGAACAGAAAGAAATATGCCTTTTATCAATAGCATATGGCACCTACACAAAAATTGACCGTGTATTAGGGAAAAACAAAACAAAAACCATAAACGAAACCTTAAAATCAAATATAGAAATGCAAAAATATTAAATGTATTCTTTTAGGATCATAATGCAATAAAAATTACTTTCCACAAATAACAGTGGAAAGATAAATTTAAAATAAATTGGAAACTAAATGATCTAATCATAAAGAATAAATGGGACAAAGAGCAAATCATAGAAACAATAAATTTCATTAAAGTGAAAGACAGCAATGAGACAACATAAAGAAATTTTTGGGATGCAATCAAAACAGTACTTAGAGAAAAATTTTTCTCTAAATTCTTAAATCAACAAAATGGAGAAAGAAGAGATCAATGAATTGGGCATGCAACTAATAAAAAAAACTGGAAAAAGAACAAATTAAAAATACCCAATTAAATACCAAATTAGAAATTCTGAAAATCAAGGGAGATATTAATAAAATTGAAAGAAAGAAACCTATTGGACTGATAAATGAAACTAAGAGCTGTTTTGTGAGAAAAACAATAAAATAGATAAATCTTTGGTTAATTTGATTTCAAAAGAGGAAGGAAAAACAAATATACAATATCAAAAATGAAAAGGGTGAAATCAACACCAATAAAGAGGAAATTAAGGCAATTATTGGGAAACATTTTACCTAATTATATGCCAATAAATCTGACAATCTGGGCAAAATGAATGAATATTTACAAAAATATAAATTACCCAGATTAAAAGACCTAGAAATATAATGCCTAAATAACCCCATCTTGGGAAAAAATCCCAAGGTCCAGATAGATTCATAAATGAATTATAGCAAACATTTGAAGATTAATTCAAATACTGTCTAAGCTATTTGAAAAAAAAAATAGGTGAAGAAGAAGTTCTACCAAGCTCCTTTTAGGATACAAATATGTCACTGATACCTGAAGAACTAAAACTGAGAAAGAAAATTATAGACCAATTTCTCTAATAGATATCAGTGCAAAAATTTTGAACAAAATACTAACAAGGAAATTATATCACTATATCAGAAGGATAATACACTATAACCAGGTGGGATTTATACCAGGAATGCAAGAAAATTGTCAACATAATCGACCATATCAATAACAAAACCAACAGAAACCATATGATTATCTCAATAGATGGTGCTCAGTTGAGCACCCATCCCTATTAAAAACAATAGAGAGCATAGGAATAAAGGGAGCATTACTTAAAATGATAAGTAGTATCTATTTAAAACCATCAGCAAGCATTATCTGTAGTGGAGATAAATGAGAAGCCATTCTAATACAATCAGGGGTGAAGAAAAGATGCCCACTATCACCACTGTTATTCAATATAGTACAGAAATATTAGTTATAGAAATAAGAGAAGAAAAAGAAATTAAAGAAATTAGAATTGGCAATGAGGAAGCAAAACTATCTCTCTTTGTAGATGATATGATGGTATACTTAAAGAACTCTAGATAATTAACTAAAAACTACTTGAAATAATTGACAACTTTGGTGAAGTTGCAAGATGTAAGATAAGCCACATAAATCATCAGCATTTCTTTATAGGATCAACAAAGCCCAGCAGTAAGAGATAGAAAGAGAAATTTCATTTTAAATAACTGTAAACCATCTAAAATACTTGGAAGTCTGTCTGCCAAGACAAACCCAGGAAGTATATGAACACAATTACAAAACACTTTTCATACAAATAAAGTCAGATCTAAACAATTGGGAAAATATCAATTTCTTATGGGTAGACTGAGCAATATAATAAAAAGGACAATTTTGCCTAAACTACGTATTCAGTGCCATGCCAATCAAACTATCAAAAAGAGTTATTTGGTAGATCTAGAAAAAATAACAACAAACTTCACCTAGAAAAGCAAAAGGTCAAGAATGGCAAAGGAATTAATAAAATAAATTCAAAGGAAGGTGACCTAGCAACGCCAGATCTCAAACTCTATTATAAAGCAATAACGGTATTGGCTCGGAAATAGAGTGGTGGATAAATAGATTTGGTAAACCAGATGCAGTAGCCAGTGACCGTAGTAACCTAGTTTTTGGTAAACCCAAAGATCCCGGCCTTTGGAATAAGAACTCATTATTTGACAAAGACTGCTGGGAAAACTGGAAAACATTAAGGCACAAACTAGGTGTAGACCAATATCTCACACTGTATGCCAAGAGAAGGTTAAAATGGATGCTTGATTTAGACATAAAGGGTAACATCATCAGTGAATTAGAAGAGCAAGGAATAGTCTACCTGTCAGATTTATGGAGAAGGGAAGAATTCAAGACATACAGAGCATTATGAAACATGAAATAGATAATTTTATTATATTAAGTTTAAAAAACTTTGCACAAATAGAACCAATGCAACCAAGAATAGAAGGAAAGCAGAAAGCTGGGAAATAATCTTTATAGCAAGTGTCTCTGATCAAGTCCTCGTTTCTCAAATAAATAGAGAATTTACTCAAATTTGTAGGAATGCAATGGTCAAATAAATGGTCAAAGGATATAAACAGGTAGTTTTCAGATGAAGAAATCAAAACTATCTATAGGTGTATGAAGAAGCGCTCTAAATCACTTTTGATTAGGGAAATTCAAATTAAAAATAACTGTGTGGTACCACGTTATACCTATCAGATTGGGTAATATAACAAAAAAGGAAAATTATAAATGTTGGAGAGAATGTGGGAAAATTGAGACACTAATGCACTGTTGGTGGAGTTGTGAACTGATCCAATCATTCTGAAGACCAATTTGAAACTATGTCCAAAGGGCAACTAAGCTGCAAATGCCCTTTGATCCAGCAACACCACTACTAGGTTTGTATCCTGAAGAGATCATAAAAAAGGGAAAAAGACAGATGTGTGCAAAAATATTTATAGCAGCCCTTTTTCATGATGGTGAAATATTGGAATGCCCATTAGTTGGGGAATGGCTAAACAAATTGTGGTATATGAATGTAATGGAATACTATTGTGCAATAATGATGAGCAGGAAGATTTCAGAAAAACCGGGAAAGACTTGTACGAACTGAGGCAAAGTGAAGTGAGCAGAACCAGGAAAAGACTGTACAGAGTATCAGTAACATTGTGAGATGATCAACTATGAATGACGTTCCTCTTCTCAGCAAAACAGTGATCCTAGATAAATATCTATATTTTGTACAGAAGATTCATGACAGAAAATGTTATCCATATCCAGATAAAGAACTGATAGACTCTGAATGCAAATTGAAGCAAACTTTTTTCACTTATTTTTCCATGATTTTTTTCTTTTGATCTGTTTCTTCTTTCACAACTTTGACTAGTGAGGTTATATGTTTTATGCAATCACACATGTAAAACCTATATCAAATTGCCTACTATTTCAGAAAGAAGGGAAGGGAGGGGAAAGAGGAAATTTGGAACTCAAAATCCTGTAAAAAAAAATGAATGCTAAAAATTGTATTGACATATAATGGGAAAAAAAATAAAATACTATTAAAAAAATAATTTCCAGACCAGCCATGTCTTCATTCCATTCTAGGCTCACCTCTTTGGCTGTACAGTTTATTTCTACCACGTTACTTTGCAGGTACTTCCTCCCTCCTACTTTTCAGTTTCCATTTATGTATTGTCTTTTTCTATTAGAATATAATTTCCTCGAGACCAGGGATTGTCTCTTTTTGCTTGCATTTATGTTGCTAGAACTTTGTACAGTGTCTGCCATATAGTAAGCTCTTAATAAATGCTCCCCGATGACTTGAATTGGTGCTAACTTAGAATAGTGTGGAAAAGTAGAGAAGTCAATGTTATACTTTGCCTGCCTGGGAAGAATCTGGTATAAAGACATGCCAAGTTTAAAAATGAGAGCTGACATAAGACTGAGGGTGTAACTGGCAAATTTGTAATACAAGGAAATGTTCTTTTTCTTCCCTGTCCCCACCCCCTTCCTGTCTGTTACAATATGGCACTCCAGTGTTTGAAATGACAGCCACCCTCCCATGAAAAGAAAGGGAATGAGTTACCTGGAAAAGGAAAACCATAACCTATGAAGGGGAGTAAACTAAAAGAGAGCTCTACATCTACTTCTGAACATGAAGGATGGGGTGATTTGTTCCAGCACACTCAAATAAGTCTTTTGGCTCAAGGGATGATTGACAACTCAGCCTACCTCACTTAGCAGTATCATCAGATGCCTTATATACAGAAGGCAGAATATCATCACAAATATACTTCCAATAAATAGTCTCTTTATATCTCATTTCTCACCTGGCTGCACTATTCTGGGACATGTCTGACTTCTCAGTCATGCCCCAGGAAGCTTATTTATTGAGAAAAACTCATCATTCTATAAGATTTCACCAACCCTACTATTCCATCTCATCACTAACCTCCGTCTCTAATTGAAGGGTGAGGCCACAAACCCTGAAACATTCATTTAAAGGAGGAGTTCAGCTCAGAACATCTCTACACTTCCTACCTGGCTGCACTACTCTGGGACATCCCTGGCTTCTCCACCAGGCTTCTGTATTGGTTACCCTCCCAACCCCAGCTTTTCAGCTTTCTTTGGGTGTTGTCTTCATTAGATTGTAAGCTCCTCGAGGAAAGGGACTGTCTTTTCATATTTGTGTCCTCAGTGCTTAGCATCGTGTCTGGCATGTAATAGATACTTAAAATGTTTATTGATTATTAAGTATAGTTCTCCCTTCCAAACTGCTACTTTCTCCTCCTCAGTTTTGACATGTCAGAGGTTAGCATAAGAAATTAAAAAATAGATTTTGGGGAGTTTTGTGGAAACCACAGATGACATGCAAACACCAGCATATGACACAGAACTTGTGACCAAATACTTAACCCAAATTTTACAATAAGTACTGTAAACATCCTATAGAAATTTTTTTCTTAAAGTCAGACTTCTCTGTTTTAAAGGGAGGGCCAAAAGATTGTACACTGATTTTCCACATCATAGAGTTGCTGCACCCCTAACTCCCACAATGTAGAAGGCATAACTGTCTACACTCTTGCAATATTTTCACCTCAATACAAAGGGAGAACCGATATTAAGAGTTGGATGGGACTTTAGTTGGTCAACTAACATTATGAAGTACATACTATGTTTCAAACACTCTATGAAGCACATTCCACTAATAACACGGAATGTCAGAGCTGGCAGGCAGTTTAGAAATAAGAATGACACAGAATGTTAGAATTGGAAAGACTTTAGATGTTACCATAGATAACAGAAAATGACAGCTCTGGAAGAGAGTTTAGAGACCAATGTTCAATTGTTTTATGGAATAGGAAGCTGGCAGCACCAGGAATAGAAATTATTTGCCCAAAGTCACCCAGTTGGTCTGCAGCAGACCCTAAAAGAGAATATACATCTCCTGGTTCTTATGCTGCTATTTTCATTCTTATTTTTCCCAGGATACCACCCCCACCTTCCAAAGAAGCAGATAATTCACACAAAAGGTTAATGCAGCAAGGGAAGGTTCATAGTTGCTCAGTTAAATGTAACAAACTTTCAGGAAGCACCAATGGAATGGGCAAGCCTGTGGAGAAGTGTGGTCTCCTGCTGTTGATTCTCAATCAGCCCTGCAGAGTCAGAGAGCTTCCACACTACATTTGCAAGAAAACTTTCCTGCCTGTGCACAGCAGGTAAAACCTGAAGTCAGTCAGAAGCCGATGAGAGCAGTACTGTACTTAGAGAGCTATAGACTTCTAATGAACACCTAATGAACTTCATGAAGAAGACTGATTGACTTCTGAGCTGCTCTGAGGGCTAGAACCAAAAGGACCAGACTGCTTTATATTTTTTATTATGCTTTGGATTAAATTGTGGGTTTTTTTCCCCCCTTTTGACTATTTTTACTTTCAGGAAAAGTCAGGTAGATGAGAGAACACCTAGCTACTACCACTCTGTAAGAGAGGAAAAGAGAAAGTGAAAAGAGTGGCACATGGAATTTCATGGGAGAAAATAGTGATATTTGCTTGGAGAAGAGACCTACAGGTAGCATGATAATCAAAGGATTATTGTATGAAGGAAAGATTCAGCTTTTTCTGCTTAGCCTTGGAACTAAAGATTAATTAATAAAAGTTGCAGAGAAGAAAATCTAGGTTTGATGGGAGAAGCCAAAAGTAAAAACAAAACAAAATAAAGATATATCCAAACAAAAAACTACCAAAAAGAACCTCCCAAGAATGAGAGGTTTTCCAAAGTAATATGGGCTTTCTTTTATATTAATTTATTTTTAGTTTTCAACATCACTTCCACAACATTTTGAGTTCCAAATTTTCTCCCTGTCTCTCCCCTACCCCCACCCCAAGACTTTGTGCATTCTGATTATTCCTTTCCCCAATCTGCCCTCCCTTCTAACGCCTTCTCTTCCCCCCCCCCCCTTCCGTTTCCCCTTCCCTTCCATTTTCCTGTAGGGCAAGATAGATTTCTATACCACATGCCTGTATATCTTATTTCCCAGTTGCATGTAAAAACAATTTTTTAACATTCGTTTTTAAAATTTGAGTTCCCTATTCTCTCCCTTCCTCACTGCTCACCCACTTTCATTGAGAAGGCAAGCAATTTGATATAGGCCATATACATGCAGTCATGCAAAACATTTCCATAATAGTCATGTTGTAAAAGACTAACCATATTTCCCTCTATCTATTTATCTCACCCCCATTTATTCTATTCTCTCCTTTGACCCTGTCCCTCCTAAAAAGTGTTTGCTTCTAAAAACCCTCTTCCCCCATTTGCCCTCCCTTTCATCATCCCCTTTTTTTCTTATCCTCTTCCTCCCTACTTTCCTGTAGGGTAAGATATATTTCCATACCCAATTGAGTGAATATGTTCTTACCTCTTCAAGCCAAATCTGTAGAGAGTAAGGTTCACTTATTCCCTCTCATCTTTTCTCTCTTCCCCTCCACTGTAAGAGCTTTTTTTCCCACCCTTTTATGTGAGATAATTTACCCCATTCTACCTCTCCCTTTCTCCTTCTCCCAGTATATTCCTCTCTCACCCCTTAATTTTATTTTTTAGATATCATCCCTTCATATTCAACTCACCCTGTGCCCTCTGACATATATAGATATAGATATAGATAGATATGCTTATCTATCTATATCCATATATCTATATATGTATTTCCTCCAACTACCCTAATGCTGAGAAAGGTTTTATGAGTTACAAATATGATCTTTCCATGTAGGAATATAAACAGTTCAACTTTAATAATTCTCTTATGATTTCCCTTTTCTGTTGACCTTTTTATGTTTCTCTTGATTCTTGTGTTTGAAAGTCAAATTTTCTATTCAGCTCTGGTCTTTTCATCAAGAATGCTTGAAAGTCCTTTATTTCATTGAATATCCATATTTTCCCCTGAAGGATTATACTCAGTTTTGCTGTGTAGGTGATTCTTGGTTTTAATCCTAGCTCCTTTGACCTCTGGAATATTATTTTCCAAGTTTTCTGACACCTTAATGTAGAAGCTGCTAGATCTTGTGTTATCCTGATTGTGTTTCCATAATACTTGAATTGTTTCTTTCTGGTTACTTGCAATATTTTCTCCTTGACCTGTGAACTCTGGCATTTGGCTACAATATTCCTAGGAGTTTTCTTTTTGGGATCACTTTCAGGAGAGGATAAGTAGATTCTTTCTACTTCTTTACCCTCTGCTTCTAGAATATCATGGCAGTTATCCTTGATAATTTCTTGAAAGATGATATCTAGGCTCTTTTTTTGATCATAGCTTTCAGGTAGTCCAATAATTTTTAAATTCTCTCTCCTGGATCTATTTTCCAGGTCAGTTGTTTTTCCAACGAGATAGTTCACATTGTCTTCCATTTTTTTTCCATTCTTTTGGTTTTGTTTTATAATTTATTGATATTATATTGAGTCATTAGCTTCTATTTGCTCCATTCTAATTTTGAAGGTATTATTTTCTTCAGTGAGCTTTTGGACCGCCTTCTCTATTTGACCAATTCTGCTTTTC
>CM053581.1:57415704-57485030 GCA_028627135.1 Pseudochirops cupreus | reverse complement strand
CTACGATGATCTGGCTAGCCAGTGACGGGTAAGATCCCTCAAGGTTCAGGCAACCTAAGACAGGGCGCAAGCTTGACGGCTTGTTACCCCATGACGGGTAAGCCTGTTCCCCATAGGGACAACCTAAGACAGGCACAGATCCGGGAGCATGTATCACCCCTCTTTAATTAATAAAGAAAGGGGACCTGTTGGGGGCCAGTGGAAAATTCTAGTATTTTGTAATAATACCTGGTCATGTCTTACAATATCTTATCAAAACATATCATGGCTGGCCAACTTCCTTGCATACCATTTCCTGGAATGTTTTATCTTACTGGAACATCCTATGGCCTATCTGCCTGTGGAAATCCTCTACTTCCTTATATATTCATGCCCTTGCATACAATAAAGGAGACTTGATCAGAAAGCCTGTCTTGTCTCCATTCTTCGTGTTTCTTGTCCCCCGTCTCTCTTTCTCTTCTAGGGTCCACGTTGTGCCCCGCAGGCCGGGGCACCTGGAGTATGGAAGTATAGTAACAGCAATAATAAGAACTGACATTTATATGGCAGTTTACAGGATGAACAAAGACAAAGTGTGTGATCTTGGACGAGTCATCTCTAGGCATCAGTTTCCTCATTTAGAAAAAAGAAAGCAATTAACTAGATGTCCCTAATAGATCTAGTTCTGTGATGATCCTAAGATGAGTAGCCAAAACCTTTGGGATATGTTGAAAACAAAGCTTGCGATATTAGGATGGTGGTACTTCCATTTTTTTTTCCAGCACATTAAGCTCTTTTCTATTTGTATATTCAAACTTAGCTTCTTTTCATCCTCTTTTAAACTGCCCATTTTTCTCTAGCTTTGTATTATCACAGTGTTTTCACCTTTATATTGTCTCACACCATTTATTATGGGCAAGCTGGACATTTCTGTCCTTCTGTGGATTCTGGACAGCAGACCTACACTATTTCCTTCCATTGTGAACTCTTGCCAGACACTGCTGTGGCTGGCTCCTGTCATTGATATCCAAATCAGGCTTTATCCCTTGAGGAGCTCATCATTTGCACCCCCATGTGCTGATTAGTTCTTTGTACAGTTCTACTATATATCAAATGCTTTTTGAAATTTCCTGAGAAATTACGTCCACACTTCCTCTACTTAGCTCTTTCTGTTATTTCTTTGAAAAATTCAGAGAGCATTGTTAGCATAAATTTACAAAAGAGAAATCATGCCTAACTGTCCATAATTAGATCAGTACTTCCCAGGTGTTTCTCTATTCTTTGGCTAAATGTTTCCACTCATTCCTGCCTGCTGTGGAGGTAGATATTTTAAATCTGCAGCCTAGCAGGGCATCTCCATAACCCTCCTTCAGGACAGACCCTTAGGAAAGAATATCAAACTTGGTGACAGAAGATTAGGGTTTTAGTCAAATCACTGTCATTTCCTAGCCATGTGACAGCAGGAAAATGATAGAATAATACATAGGTCTTCAGAGATGGAAAGACCCTTAGAGATTACCTAATCTAATACCTTCTGTTAAGGACTAGGAAATTAAGTTACAGAAGGGTTAAATGTCTTTCCCAAGATCATACAACCAATAAGTGGAACAGCAGGAATTCAAACCCAGGACTTCTGATCCCAAGCCCAGTGCTCTCTTTACTATCACTTCTGCCCCTGGAACACTGAGGCCCAGTTTCTCTATTGGCAAAATGAGAAAAATAATAATCACATAGATATAAGCTATTTATCTTATTTTTTTTCTATTTTTCCACTGATTATGTCTTCAAAACACATGCCGTGCTTCTGCTTGAAGAAATGTTTCAATACTTTGTTTCCTGCTCTTCCTCCTGGCAGCTATTGGATAGATCACCAAACCTGCAATTAGAAAGACCTGAGTTGAAATCTTGCATCAGACACTTACTAGCTATGTGACCTGGGAAAGTCATTTCAGCACTAGCTGCTTCAGTGTCCTCATCCTTAAGATGGGCATAATAATAGCACCTGCACTACACCCCACCACTCCCAGGATTTTTGTGAGGATGAAATGTGATCATATTTGCAAAGTACTTTGCAAACCTTAAAGGTCTATATAAAGGCTAGTTGTTGTGTTTGTTGTTTCTCACTCCATCAATTTTTAAAATCGCAAGTAAAAGTATCTTCTTAAAAATTCTTTTTTTTTTTAATAGTTTCATGAAGCACACAGTGGCACATGCTGGGAATCAGGAGAACTGAGAAAAAAGGTTTGGAACAGCCACTTTAAGGGGAGATGAGGATAAAGGATCAATTAGAGGAGAGTTACAGAATTGTCTTACTGCAAACATACAACTCAGTCAGTATAATTACATGATTTTCTCTGGTTCCATTCAGCACTTCCTTAGTAAGAGTGGACGAAATGGATGGTGGGAGTAATCCAGCTCTGAGGTTTGGAAAGCCATTATAATAGGACAAGGAAGTAAAATGCAAGAGAAAAGGATAGTGAAGAATTGAACTGGGTCACTAATGGGTCAAGATCAGGAAGAAGAGTGTAGCCAGAATAGGAGTGATGGCCAATGAAAAGACTCAGGGAAGAGGGAATGGAGATCAATGAAAAAATAGCTTTAGAAGAAGTAACAGCATAGCAAGAGATGAAATGTAGGACAGCATTACGGGATAAATGAACAGAGCTCTTCATCATGGAAGTGGAACACAGTGGGTGAGAGCAAGACTAAGCATTGCTCTCCTATTCAACTTATCAAACTACAAATGAAGTCTCACTTGAACTATCCACATACCATGCACACTTTCATGTCTCTCACTCTTATGGCCCAGATGGCATCATTGCTTCTTAGAAATCTTTCCTTCTGGGTGAGAAGAAACAGGGCTGAGTCTTTCAGATTCAACGCTTTATCCCATGGGTCTTAACAAACCAGTGAATCCTGTCTTACCAACATAACGTTTAGTCCCAGATGAATTTGTTCTGGGCAGAGGGATTAACAAGGGTGACATTCAAAATGGAGACAGTAATGACTATAACACCTATCTCACAGGGTCAATGTGAGGCTCCAGTGAGATAATACATGTAAACTATGTCAAGATAGAGTATTTCTGAGTGATAAGAGATGAGGAAGTGGGGAGAAAAAGGAGCTTATGGCAAGTTGCCCCAATTCTTCCAGTAAAATATGAGACAAGGTTCTCAGCAGAGAGACTGGGTAGAGGGCAGGCCACCAAAGGCTTTATAAGGGTTAAAAATGTTTGCAAGAATGATGCACTGAGTGGGATAGTGAATTGATAAGGAAAGTATAGTAGAGTTACCTAACAGCAGTGAGGGCACAGTGGAGGTTGTATAACAAATTTGTAGTGGACCTGTTGAGATTTAGGGGTACTAGGACCCCAAAATAGTAATGTGCACAAGGTCTGCCTGAATGAATTTGACCCAGACCCACGCATTCTTTCAGCCAAAGACAAAGTTTATTAAAACCAATAGAGGGTGGGCATGTGGATTCTGAAAATATATCACATTGGCCAGGCACTTAAAGAATCTAAGCATTTATATTGCCAATGCAAGTGGTCCAGATTGAATCTCAGCACTTTGAAGGAAATAAGATAGATCTTATATACAGAAAGACTGTGGGAGGGATCTAGGAGTGGCCAAGTAGTCCAGGGTGACTGGAGGCTGAATGCCTGGACAAAGGGTGTTAGACAGGATCAGGGGTGGGAAGTAGCCTGAGGCAATCTAGAGGCAACTGGCTGTGAAGGGCTGGGCTCTTGAATTGGGCATAGTGATAAAGAAAGGTCTGTTGAGAGGACTATAGCCTCAGAAGAACACCAAGTCTTGAGGGGAAATTCAAGTAGAGTTCCAGGGGGTTTCCAGAGCCTATACTCAGTCAGACCCATTCAGAATGGTTGCATGATTTTCTCCACCTTCATCCAGTAGAATGCGTGAAGAAGCAAAGAAAAGGCAGACTTGGCAAGACAGAAGGAGCAATTTAATAAGGGGCAAGGAATCAGGAGAGAAGAATCATAGAAAGCCGAACTGGCTCACCAGAGGGGCAAAAGAGTGAAAAGAGTAAAAAGTGGCTAGTACCAGGTGATATCTTAGGAGAAAACTGAGAGGTTGAAGGATTGGAGGTTATGAAGTGGGAAAAGTAGGGTCTGGTATGAGGAGGCAGAGGGAGAGAAAGAAAGCCAATAGATTGTAGTTGGATGAGTGGATTTCAAAACTCTTGAATATGGAAGTAAAACATTTGTGGCTACCGGCAAGATCTGGAGCACAATCATTCTTAATGTTCTGTTTCGTTTTGTTTTTGGCTTTCATCTATTTTATTTAGATGTTTTCCCAATTTCAGATAAAAATTAAATATAGATTTGAAACAGATAAGCACTAGTTTTTACCCCAAGAAAACAGTCTTATACAGATTTGCTCCAAAAAAGTAACCCTTAAGCAAAGCCTTCTTCAAGAAAACCAACAAACAAAAACTCTATGTTCTTCCTTAGGTACTTTGATCTGTGTGTGTGTGTGTGTGTGTGTGTGTGTGTGTGTGTGTGTGTGTCTGTGTGTGTCTGTGTGTGTGTGTGTCTGTGTGTGTGTCTGTGTGTGGGGGGGGTCGTCTAGATTGGGTTAAGCAGTAGATTATGGGCAGTGAATAGGTTGAGGAACAGTTAGGGTATTTGAAGGAGTATCAATATATAAATTGAAGTCTGCTACTAAAAAGGCAGGATTTGGGGAGAAAAGAAAGATTATCAGCCAGGTTCTGAACTTGTTGAGGAAGGAAAGGGAACCTGTACAAAACAGCTATCAGGCTTTTGGTTAGGTAGAAGGCATAGATTGTATGGGCCACATAGGAGCAGAGAGGTTAGTGAGTGATCAAGATGGGGAAGATTTTTGAAGTGGCAATTGGGAGTATGGAGCATTCTGACTCCTCTACCTTGACTAATGAGCTGAAGAGAATCAATCAATCAATAAACATTTATTAAGCACCTACTATGTGTCAAACACTATGCTAAGCACTGGGGTTATAAAAATAGGCAAAAGACAGTAGCTTAAAATTTAATAGGGAAAGGGAGGGAGGGCAGGGACAATATAAAAACAAATATGTACAAAGCATGTTACACACAGGAGAAATAGGCAATAATTAACAGAGGAAAGGCATTAGAATTAAGACAGGTTGCAGAAGGTGTCCAGCCAGGAATGGGATTTTAGCCTGGACTTAAAGGAAATCAGAGAACTCAGCAGGTAGAGTTGGGAAGGGAGGCATTCCAGGTATAGCAGATAGCCAAAGAAAATGCCCAGAGCTAAAGATGGTGATATTCTCTACCTTCTTTCTGCAGCCCATGTGTAGGAACAAAGGTGGAGGATACTGGGAGTGATCCACAACGGAGGTGTGGCTGGGTGTGATCAATAATATTGGTGAGGTTTGAGATTTAGAGGTGCTCGAGACCCCAAAAGACTGACACGCCGGGTCTTGTCAAATGAATTTGACTCAAGCCTTCTCTCAATCAAAGTTTATTAAAGATTCGCCATAATGGGTAAGTTCTTAAGGAGCCTGCGCATTTGTGACACTTGTATTGACAAACAGGCCAGAACAATCTGATAGAGAGTTGATGAGGTGCAGGCTCTGGGAACCCCTTTGAGTTGTTCTTGAATCTTCGAGGTACAGGCTGTGGGCAACCCCTTGAACTCTGACTGAATCTTCCTATTTGATGAGGCATTGGCAGAGGCCATAAGCTTTCACCTTGGCTGGGCCCAGACCTCTGTTACTAGCCTGCCCTCCATTGTCCATCTACTTCCCGCCCTTGAGCCTATCAAAATATCAATCCACCCTTGCATTGACCTCATTGACTCCTCCTGAAGACCCTCCCCAAACTCCTTCTCCAGACCACCCCTGGATTCCTCCCACAACCTTTCTGTATATAAGACCCCTTCTTGCCCCCATGTGTGTGACAGCGCCATAGAATGACCTAGCACAGAAACTCTGTAACAGACTTACTCTGGCCTGCTTGCCCAATGCAAGCATCACAGATGCCTAGCCTCCTTAAGAGTCTACCCAATATGGCAAACTTTTAATGAACTTTTAATAAACTTTATTTTTCTTTGGCTGAGAAGACTTGAATCAAATTCATTCAGCAGGACCCAGCGTGTTGGTATTTTGGGGTCTTCAGAGCAACCCTAACCCTCTACATTTTATGAGTAACCTCTTCAGAGTGAGTCTGAGTTGGACTGAATTTCAGCACCTTTATGGTTGCAAGATGGATCTTATATACAGAAAGACTGTGGGAGGGATTTAGGGGTGGTCTAGAGGAGGGGGTTAGAGAGGGTCTTGAGGAGGAATCTAAGGATTGGAGGTCAAACTCTGGGAATTGGATTAAGGGAGGGAAATAGTTGAAGGCTACCTGGAGATGAAAGACAATAGAGAGTTAGGCTAGTTTAAGGGTAACAGATTTGAGTATAGATATTTTGATAGGGTCAAGGGTGGGAAGTAGCTAGACAATGAAGGGCTAAGACTAGGTTAAGAGTAACAGATACTTGGGCCTAGCCATAATGAAAGACTTATGGCCTCAGGCAAATGCCTCATCAAGTGGGAAGATTCAAGGAGAGTTCAAGGGGATTCTCAGAGCTGTACCCTATCATTACGATTAAGGGGCCAGAGATTCAAGAAAGAACAGAGTTCAAGTAGTATTTCAACTCCCCTACTTCAACCAGTGAGCTGAGAATAATGAGTGAAAGTGATGCCAGTACTAGAAAGGGTGACTGGGAGGTTGTGTTATCGATAGGGAGCCAGGTTTCAGTGATAGCTAATAGATGGAAGGAGTGAGAAAGAAAGAGATTTAAGACAAAGAGAAGCTTCTTGCCTATAGAACAGACCTTCTGGAGGGCACAATGGAAGGCCTAGGTAGAAATTTGGGGTAAGAGGGTTGAATGGGATGGGAATAAGGAATTAAGTGGTGGGGGTAGAGGTTAGGAAATGGGATTTGGTTGATTATCTCTAGGAGTTTGGAATCACTTGGATGTGAAGGGTATGACCAGGTATGAGAATATTCATCACTGAGTAGAAGGTGAGTGAAAGTGCATCCAGTACTGGTAAGGGTGGCTAAGCAGACTGTATCATCAGGGGGAAAGTCACGTCTTAGTGATTGCCAGAATTTGGAAGAAATGGGTGAAGAAAAGATTTAAGAAGGAAAGTTTGTTGGTTATAGAACAGGTCATCCAAAGGGCACAGTGAAAGGAGTAGAAATTGATACAGTAGGATTGAAAAAGATGAGACTAAGAAATCATGGAGTATGGGAAAAGAGGTTTGAATGACAGCTTATAGGAGTTCAGAATCACTTGGATGTTATTGTATAGGGCATGACCAGGTATGAGAATGTTTATCACTGAGGAAATGGTACCTACTATTCATCTTCCCAGAGGAGGTTGAAGATCAGGCAGGAGTGAGCGCAGTATGAAAGGGAAGCTGAACCAGTATAGCAGATGGAAGTCCTACACCCCTCAGACTTGTCTCTTTCGCTTCCTTCAGGGTACAAACAGCATGAGATAGAAGGAGTACAGTCAGAAAGATGGTCATTCCTCTTTGAACTAGAAATCAGATTAGGCAGGTATGGCAGAAGGTGGAAGTTGCATTCTGGCCAATGGATATTCTACCATGTTCTGCAGTTCTCCCACCATAAAGCAGACAATAAGGAGAAATATAAAACATTTGCACAAAGTAACCTTAAGACCAATAACAACATATTCAATGACTAAAAGAGGTATAAATGAAAAAGGGAAGAGAACAAGCAATTATTAGGCACCTACTGTGTTCCAGCAATTGTGTGTCAAGTGCTTTGCAAATATTATCTCACTCAGTATAAACAAAGAATTATGTGATTTGTGAATAAAAACCACTTTTTTTTTTGCTGATGTGGGACAGTTTGAGAGTGTTAGACTAGTAAGGACAGGATATCAGGGGAAAATGGATAGGAAGACATCTCCACTCTGATGTATTGGGAGGATTGCCTGTTGCATTTCAAAAAAGTATAGAGCTGAGGTCACACATTGAAGGCACTGAAGCAGAGATGAGAGGAAATAATGAGGGAAAGTGGATCTACAGATAGCAGCAGGCCACAGCTCTCTAACCACACTCATTTAAGGTGAAATCCTGGACAAATTTGTGACCAGAGCCATTTTTGGCAAAAGACAAAGGGGAGTAATGGAGAAAGTAGACAATAACCAAAAACTGAAAAGGAGAAAGGCAAAGGAGACAAAGTATGTAAAATTCTAAGAAAAATTAAATGATGATAACATTGATGCGGCTGCTGATGACAGTATCACTTATACAACCCTTTAATGTTTATAAAGCAATTACAGATGTCTCATTTTATCCTCACAGCAGGCCTGAAAGGGACATGTTATTATTACCCCCACTTTATAGATGAGGAAACTGAGGCAGAGATTAAGTGATTTGCTGAAAATTGCACAAGTAAGTCTCTGAGGCCAGATTTGGACTAAACTCCTCTGTGCCAACTATCTGTCTCCTGTGTTGGTCTCAGAGACACAGTGTGGTGATCAGAACAGAATTAATCAAAGGGTAAATTTAGAATTGAACAACACTTCTAATAATCTATGTTCTAAGGCCCCATCCGCCTCTAAGATGCTGTAATTCTAATGCACTGAAACATTTGCTCAAAGCTATATCTCCATTTTCTCTTTGTGAAACTGGATCATAATGCTTGCTCTGCCCATCTCACAGAATAAAATGCTGCGAGAATGTGAAACTAAATGAGTTAACACATGGGAAAGAATTTTGAAAAAGTTAAAAGCTTTGAACAAGTGCAAGGTATTCTATCAACTGAGTGGTAAACGATTGCAGAACACATCATTAAACATCGTCATAAATTCCCTGAGAACCACAAAATTACGGGACACTCATCCTGCAGTTCTGGGCCTGGCATAACTATAAAATGTCACACATAGCATGGCAAAGGAGAACTCAGAGCCAAAAGCGGTCCAGAAGACATAAGGTTGGGCTATAAATGTTACATGTCTCAACTCACAGAATGCCTCGTCCCACTGCTCCCGGCTGCTCTCTTCTATTTTCCCATTCTTCAATTCCCTTGTGCTCTCCAGCTCATTCTTGCATTCCCATTCCCCCTTCGCCTCCTCCTCACCTCCTGTCCAAAACACATGGATCTCTGTGGTCCTTGGGTGAGGGATTTGAAAATACATGGATCATAGAAGAAACAGAGGGATATATGGGTAAAGCAGGAAGTAAAAGAATGTACATTGAAGGGGGAAGGGGAAATGAGTGATCTAGAATTCAGAATGAGAAAATGAAGTAGTTAGAACCAAAATTATGGTAAAACACAGTGTTAAAACATAGGTCAGATTTAGATGACACAGTCACCTTGAAGCACAGTTTATTAAAGCATGGAATGCAAGAGATGGAATTGAGGCCAAAGAGGTGAAGGAAATTTCCTATGGTCACTCAGAGAATGGCAAAGCTAGGATATTATTTTCAGTCATCTGATGTCACTCTAGTCATCTTTCCAAGACAGCATGTCATTTTTCCATGTTCATTGCTCCATTACTAATGCCATATTGCAAAAAGGATTTTAACTGATGGCATCTTCACTGCAGTTTTGATAGAGAAACATAATGTCCATTATCAGCTTCTATAAAAGATAAACAATAAAATAGAGAAAAGAACACAAAAAAGGATTTTTAAATCCTTATAAATTTATCCAATCAGGCAGATAATTCAGCCTCTGTTCATAAACAATCACAAAAAAATAATGCCCAATTAGCATGAATAGTTCACAGGTAGATTATACAACAGAACAAATATACCCTTACAGATTTATTTAAGTGTTTCATAACTATCTGAAAATGTTGGTCTTTTGATAGTACTTTCTCTAATGGTTGGCATGTTTGAATGTTTGACATTTAAAATACAGAATTACAGAAGTACCCTAGGAAAAAGAAGGAAGATGGTACAGAACCTTTGACTCTGTGAGTTGGAAGGGAATTGAGTTTGTCTGTACCAGAGGTTCTTACTTTTTTTTTTTTTTTAGTCATGGACTCCTTTTGTCAGTCTGGGAAAGTCTGGGGACTTCTTTTCAGAATAATGTTTTTAATTCAAAAAAATAAAATATACAAGATTCTAAAGAAAAACAATTTTATTGTAAAGAAATTATCAGAGTTTTTTAAAGTTCCTAGACCCCAAGTTAAGAAACCCTGATTTCAATCCCTATCTGAACAGAAAACCTCTCTATAACATCTCTGAGAAGAGTTTTATCTATCTCTTCTTTGAACTCAGCCATAGGAAAAGTCACTACCTTCTAAGGGAAACCATTACAACTTTTTAGTATCTCTAATATTAGGAAATTTGCCTTTCTGTTTTTCAGAAACTTGCTCTTCTAAATTCCATCCATTCCTCCTAGCTCTGCACTCTGAATCTAAATCCCCTTTTATGCAACAGCCCATCAAATATTTAAAGATCACTTTTATGTCCCCGCTTTAAGAGATAGTGTTGGACTGCAATATGGAGACCTGGGTTCGAGTTTAAGTTCACTAAACTCACTAACTCGCATTATTTATACTCACACCTATGTTTACAATGATAGAAAATACCTGCAGCAGGATTCAAACCCATGTCTCCTGACTTCAGGCTTCCATTTTTTTTCTACTATGACAAACTAACTCTCTGTTTATAACATGCAGAGAACAATTTTAAATGTGCAGGATTACATTACATAAACAGGATCCAGAACTCCAGGCCTATGATTTTATGGTTTTATATTGTATAGCATATTATTATCTATACTCTTGAGTTCTTACTCAGTTCCAGGTCACTTGAAAATCCGGATACTAAGCTTGCCATCTGGTTGAATAGAAGAAATAATGAACATAAGCAAAAGTAGTTATCAGCAGTCGCATCATAGAAAACAAAATGAACAAAAAACACATTTATTAAGTGTTTATTATATGCCAGACACTGTGCTAAGTGCTGGAAAATGAAAGGAAAGACAAAAATACTGTTAAGATTGACTACATAGGGAAAATGCCTTTTGGCCTTATTTTCTTCTGTATGCTATAATACAGTAAAGTACGGTTGGTTGGTTTGTTGTTGTCCTTTATTCTCAAAGAGGACCAAAATGGCATCACTATGTTAGAGTCACATTACAGTGTGTTTGGCAATAGCTGATCAGACCAATACAAGCTCAGGATGCTCTGCCGTAGGTCAGACACAAATAGTCCACGTGAACATTTGGAGTAGATTCTATAAAACTGCACATCTCACATTCCTTTTGAGTTATTTCGATTCTGCTTTGCTCACAGAAGACAGTACCTTCTCTGATGAAGGAACACCATCTGGGCAGTCCTGTGCCTGTGTGTCCCATGTCACACAATCAATACCAGCGTTCTTAAGAGAGACCTTGAGAGTGTCCTTGTATCGCTTTTTCTAACTACTATGTGAGTGCTTGCTGTGTGTGAGTTCTTCATAAAATAGTCTTTTTGGCCACTGTATATTTGGCATTCAGACAACTTGGTCAGCCCATCAGAGTTGTTCTTCTGCAGTAGAGTTTAAATGCTTGGCAGTTTTGCTCGAGAAAGGACCTCAGTGTCTAGTATCTTATCTTGCCAGAATCTTCCTAAGACAACTCAAATGGAAGTGATTCAGTTTCCTGGCATGGTGCTGGTAGACTGCCCAGGTTTCACAGGCATACAATAATGAGATCAGCACAACAGCTCTGTAATCCTTTGGTTTGATAGTCAGTCTAATACCTCTTCTCTCCCACACTTTCCTTTGGAGTCTCCCAAACACTGAGCTAGCTCTGGCAATGCCTGTGTCAACCTCATAATCAATGCATACATCCCTGGGAAGTGTATTGCCTAGGTAAGTGAACTTATCCACAGTATTCAAAACTTATCCATTTGTTGTAACTGATGGTTCCACATATGGATGGTGTAGCACTGGCTGACTGAGCACCTGTGTTTTCTTGGTATTAATTTCTAGGCCCAAACTAGCACAAGCAGCAGAGAATTGATCCATACTTTGCGCATCTCAGCTTCAAGAGGCTGCACTGAGTACACAATCGCCTCAAACAAAATCATGCACCAACACTCCCTCCACTTTTGTCTTGACTTGTAACCTTTTCAAGTTGAAGAATTTACCATCTGTGTGATAACTGACCTTGATTTACTTTGGGTTCATCCTCACTGAATGCATTTGACAACAATGACTGAAAACTTCCTGCTAAAAAGCATGGGTGTAGGGGTGGCTAGGTGGCACAGTGAATAGAGCACCAGCCCCATAGTCAAGAGGACCTGAGTTCAAATCTGGATTCAGACACTTAACACCTACTAGCCGTGTGACCTTGGGCAAGTCACTTAACTGCAATTGCCCTACCTTCCTCCCTCCAAAATAAAAAAAAATTAATAATAAAAAATTAAAAAATAAATAAATAAAAAGCATGGGAGCAAGCACACAGCCTTGTTTCATTCCACTGGTGCCTACAAAAGTGCAAAAATGTTGTCCATTATCCAAAAACTGGGCAAGCATGCTGCTGTGAAATGGACATACAGTACTGATTAATTTCTCTGGGCAACCAGATTTTGACATAATTTTCCTTAAGCCCTCATGACTGACAGTATCAAAAGTCTTGATCAGCTCTACAAACATAGTGTACATAATTCTATTTTGCTCCCGGCATTTCTCTTGGAGTTGTTGAGGCAGCAAACACCATATCAACTGCTCCTTGGCCCTTTCTGAAGCCACACTGGCTCTCAGGTAGATGACTGTCTTCCAGCTGAAGGATCAGTTTATTAAGAAGGACTCTGGCAAGAATCTTGCCAGCAATAACTAAGAGAGAGACCATTCTGTGATTGTCACAGGACAATTTCCTTTACTTTATAGAGAAGGACAATTGGGGCATCCTTGAACTGCTGGGAGTTAACCTCCTCTTGCCACATAACACAGAAAATTTCAGTCAGTTTTGTATAGGGAATGGACCCCCTCACCTTTTAAATCTCAGCTGGATTAGAATCACACCAGGTGATTTGTCACATGAAAGGAACCTAATGGAATTCAAAACTTTTTCTCCAGTTGGAACTTCAGCTAGGGAGGGATTGACTTCAACCTGAGGTAAAAGGTCAGTGGCTTCAGCATTGACTGGTAACAGTCTGTTGAAAATGCTATGGACATGTTCAGCCTATCTCCCTCTAGGATCATATCCTCTACACTAATCAATGTGGCTCTGTTAGCACTGAGTAGTTGAGATGCACCATAGGTCTTTGTTCCATAAATAGCCTTTCAGGGCATCATAAAAGCACTTTGGATTGTTACTATCAGCATAAAACTGAATTTCATCTGTCTTCTTACTGAGTCAAGAGTCCTATATCTCTATAGACTTCTCTTGTAGTTTACTTTTGATGGAATTAAATGGTGTCTTCTTAGAGAAGGATGAACTATCTTGTTGGTAAACCCTGTAGAATTCTCGTTTTTTTTATTTAGCAGCTTCTGAATTTCTCTATCAGTTTAGCCAAACCAGTCTTGATGTTTGCAAGTGTTCTGACCCAGATGAGCACATGCAGTGCTATATACCAAATCACTGAAAACTGCCCACTCCTTTTCTGCAACATTGTTGCCAACTGTGTGTTGGCTCAACTTTCCTTCCAATATAGCAACAAACTATTCCTGCTCAGAGAAATGCTCTGTCTATTGGCATTAATTTTTCTATTAGTCATTTTGCCTTGGGGCCATTGCTTTTGTAGACTGTGAATATTTAGCTTGGAGAAGATAAATCTGTGATAGCCCAATACTTTGTACCACACTTTGCCTTCCTCACTTTCACATCCTGTCTGTCTCTTCTCCTTACAATCACATAGTCATTTAAATGTCAATATTTGCTGAAAAGGTGCATCCATGACATTTAGGTAAATGGAAGGCAGTGTTGGTGATGAGAAGGTCATGAGATGCACAAGTCTTCAGTAGTAAGTAATCGTTGCTGTCTGCTGTTTCCAACTCCATTCCTCTCAAGGAATCCCTGCCATGTCTGGTAGCCTAAGACTATTCTAGCATTAAAGTCACCCAGAGTTATGAGCTTGTCCTCTTTTGGCACATTGATGATAAGGGTCTCCAGGTCTTCATGAAAGTTTTCTTTGACCTTGTCAGGGTTCATCATGATGGGAGGATAGGCACTGATGATGGGGGCATGGTATTTTTTCCGAAAGTGGCAATCACATTGTCATGAGCCTGTAATAGACTTTTTTTGGTAGGCATACAAGCTTGTTGAAAAGATTAGTTTTGACTGCAAAATCTATACCAGCTTCATGGTGCTCCCCTTCACTGTGGTCACTTCAGAAAAACATGCATCTTGCTCCAACTTTAGTAAGCTGGCCTTCATTTGCCAAACTTGTTTTACTCAGGGCTACTATTTGGATGTGATACCTTCTGAGTTCTCTTGCAACAAAGCTGTCCACCTTTCAGGTCTACTGGATTTTGTGTTGTCTATTAGTGTGTATACATTCCATGTACTGATGGTGAGTGGAATCATCTTTGCAGAAGCTTGTGTACATTTTTTCATATTTTGACCACAGAGCGGATCCCCACCTGCCATGGTAATCAGGCCAGGGTTGGGTGAGCAGACAGTTTTTAAGGCATCTTTTCTAGCCCCTTCTTCCCAGCAGAAGGTGAGCAGTGCAGTCCTTAAAAGGCTACTTAGACACCCAGGGGGCCGCCAAATCCCGCTTCTGCTTCCAGTGAATATATACTATACTTCCCATAGTCTAAGTAACTTGTGGGCAAAGTTGTGACTACAGCTCTCAGTGTATCCACAGCTGATGCTTTTTCACTTGCCTGTTGCCACAGGACTTTGAGATAGGTAAAAATGGTAAAATAGAATGGGTGATGTCTTTTGCTTCATGTATAAATTGGATTTAAGTGAGGCAGAATTGCACAAAGTTGTTGACCTCATTGTCTCCTCCAGCCTCATCACAGTCCAGTGGCAGGACAGAGTCAAGGTGACTGGTATGGCTCAAAATACTGTGGAAGATCTTGACATTTTTATTTTCCAACCAAGTTCTAAGCACTCCACAGTGTTTGCTTCAAATGCCTTCATGGCCATTGGAACAAACTGTTCTCATCTTTGTGTTCCACCAGGCAAAGTCTTAAATGCTTGGAGTAGACACTCCCCAACTCACCTACAGGTTTGAGACCCCTCTGCTACCTTCAATCTGGTTTAGCCCATCAGCCAAAAGAGTTACTGGAGTGTGGCTGCTACACACGGTAGGATTTCTTAGAGCCACAGGTGGGAGTTAAGTGGATCAGGTAGATACCAGAGGTAGAAAGCTGCCCTCAAAGGACGCATCAGCCCTCACACCAGAGGTACTAGTCTGAATACACTCTACATCCTATTGACATATATGTGTGTGTGTGTGTGTGTGTGTGTGTGTATAGATATATGTATGTATAAATTAAAATCTTTGTATTCTTCAAGGTTTAATTCAAATGTCATCCTCTTTATGATTCCTTCCATTAGAAGTCACCCCCTCCTCCTTCAATTTCTCATTTCACTCTATCTGCCTGTCCTATACACTAAAAATGTAGCTATAGTAGAAAAAGCTGAGGGTCTAAAGTCAGAATCTCTAGGTTCCAATTCTGTTGTTGACACTTACTAGCTAAGTAACCATGATCAAGTCGCTGGACCTTTTTGTCTCAAATTTCTAACTCATAAAAAGAAGATGATAATATTTGTACTCATAGCATTGTTATGAAGCATCTTGTAAGTTGAAGAATAATATAGAAATATGAGATTAATTTCTAAAGCTATTTTTAAAATTAATGTATGCATCTATAACAGAATTTCCCCCTTTATTCTTTAAGTAAAATTGTTCTCTGTTTTGAAATCTTGTGAGCCTGAAAATTATTTTTAGGGATGGGGATCCTAGGGTACCAGATATTAAAATTCCTACATAAATATATTCCCAGAAAAAGTTTTATCCACTGAATGAAAACAAGGACCTTATAAACACCTGTCAGACTTCACAGAACCTCAGTGGGATGCTCTGTTCCATCCAAGGCCCCAAGAAGGGTACCCATTTTCACCAAGGAACGAAGAGGACTTGCTTTCATCATTTTCTCTGATGGCCCTTCATTTTGTGTGTTATCTCCTCCTTGCTTTCTTATCTTGTGGTAAACTCTGTTTTCCTTTACTGGGTTTTTGGTATCTGATACTTCCTAAGCTTGCATTTAGACATTCAAATACGAACCTTTGTTTCCAAATCCAATGCACTTTCTATAATCCATCTTTTCCACTAAAAACTAATGGTCAATGGTT
Source organism: Pseudochirops cupreus (assembly GCA_028627135.1). Taxonomy (NCBI): domain Eukaryota; kingdom Metazoa; phylum Chordata; class Mammalia; order Diprotodontia; family Pseudocheiridae; genus Pseudochirops; species Pseudochirops cupreus. The sequence continues at coordinate 57,468,757 of CM053581.1, read as the reverse complement.
GTAGTGCCTAGACTGTTCAAGTACATTAGGTACATTGACTCTACCTCTTATAGAATCATAGATTTGGAACTAGAGGGGAACCAAGAGGTCATCTATTCTTATTCCCTTATTTTATAAGAAAACTGAGACCCAGTGAGGTTGTGACTTTCCCAAGGTCACACAGAAAGGAAATAGGAGAGTTCGGATTCAAACCCAAATCCTCTCACTCCAATTCATAATTAAAATTTATAAACCAGCTCTGAAGTCCACTCCCCAAAAGATGTTCTAATCATATTCTGAACCCTGGCGGCCCCTTTGGAATAAGGACCTATCTGAATCAGGTATCTTTCTAGGATCCAGGAATATAAATATGAAAAATAATAATCCTTTCTTTCAATGAGTGCATAGCATAAAGTACCTTCTCCTTCTCTCCAGGGGAGAAAAGGCATGTGCATAAACATATGTTGAAGGCTGAAGAAATGGTCATATTTAGCCTAGAAAAGAGAAGACTCAGGGGAGAAAATGACAGCTGTGATCAAATATTTGAAGGGCTGTCATGTGAAAGTGGGACTAGACTCATTCTGCTTGGCCCCAGAGGACAGAACCAAGGAGCAATGGGTGGGAGTTGCAAAGAAGTCAATTGAGCCTTCATGTCAGGGAAAACTCCCTAAGGATCCAAGCTACCCCAAAGGAGAATGGTTTGCCTCTAGAAGTGGTAGGTTTCTCCTTACTGGACGGCTTCAAGGAGAGGCTGGTCGACTACTTATTACATATTTTGCTGTGTCAGGTAGTGAGGAGGTTCGAGGCTGTGAGTCCAGAAAGCCTGAGTTCAAATCTGGCTTCAGACATTTACCAGAAGTTTGACGCTAGACAAGACACTTAACCTCTGCCTTAGTTTCTTTATCTGTAAAATGAGTATATAATAGTCTCTACTTCTACTTCCCAGTGGTACCATAAAGAGCAAATGAGATAAGAATTGTAATGTGCTTAGAGCAGTGTCTGACATATAGCAAGTATTATATAAATGCTGGTTCTTCTTATTATTATTATTATTTTATCTGTGATAGGGATTCCTTTCATATTTTAAGTTCTATTAAATGACCACTTTTAACTTTTCTTCTCAACTGCCAAATTCTATGATTCTATGAAATGTGATACAGTGTTGTATGTAATAATGACAAAAGAGACCTCTAAATAACTTAAACTATATGAGGTGGGAAATGATTATTTTCATTGAGGAGGCATAGGAAAGACACATAAAGACACCTGAGCTGTGTGTTGCAGGAAGAGATTGTCCATAAATAGAGAGACATGAAAGGACTATCTCCACATATGGGAGAATATTCTATGCCAGTGATTCTCAAAGTACTATATGGGAACCCCAAGAGGTCTATAAGGTCAAACTATTTTCATAAGGATATTTTAATTTTAAAAATGATAAATATCACCAGTTGTAACCCACATAAACCAATGTTCATTGAGTCATCTTCAATAATTTTTAGAAGTATAAAGGGGACCTAAGATTTAAAAAAAAAAACTTTGAAAATTTTTGGTCTGTACAAATGCATTTGGTAGGAGAAGTCTAGATTAGGTCTAGGAGCAGCTGATATTCCAGCTTCTCTGGAGTGGTTAGTGTGTGAAAGGAAGTAGAAAAAGAAATTTCAGAAAGGCAGATTTGAGCCAGAGTATAGAGCCCTCCTAAATGCTAGGTAAGGAGTTTCTATTTTTATTCCATAGGCAATAGTGAGACAATGCTAGTCTTTGGGAGGAGAGCTATAGTGAGGACTATGAATTAAGAAAGATCACTTTAGTAGTTACATGAAGCATGGATTGGGGAGAAGAGAGGCAGGAGTCAGAAAAACAAGCTAAAAGGCTATTATCACAATTTAGGTGACACTCTCCTGGAATGACAATGGAACCAAAGCAAGAATAATAGCAAAAGAAAAGCACTGATGAATTCTTCATCACAAGTCCCCATCCATCATCATGCTCCATATCAAAACAAAAATATTATGTAAACCCCAAATTGGCACCAGCTGTAACTGAATTAAACTCAATAGTCCCCAGAGTTTACAAGAACATCCTCACTTACAATTACCCAAACAAATCTATTCACTGAAAAGCTCTAAGGGCTTTAAACCAAAGCAGCACATTTCTTGGGGGTCTCTTAAACTACCTTTATTGCCATGTAAATTTTATACACAGGCAATACCACTTACACACTTCTGAGACACTCCTGCCTCTTCCTTTTCTTTAGGCCCTTACACAGTCCTCTGGAAATGATGAGCAATAAAATAAGATCATACGGTTTTTTGGCTGTTATTGTTGTTGTTTTTAGGTAGGTTCTAGAATTTTAGCTTTTTAAAAGAAGATAGGGCCCTCTCCTCATTCCTTAAACACACACATGCACACACACACACACACACACACACACACACACACACACACACACCTCATATAGAAAATATCCTTTACCTATTGGATTTTGAGAAATTAAACATATTTCCTCCTTTATTCAGTCCATCCACAATTATATATTTTTTGTTTCGTTTTGTTTATACATATGTATATTCTTCATGTTGGAAGCAGCTGGATGGCTCAATGGGTAGAACACTGGGCCTAGAGACAGAAACACATGAGTTTAAATCCCCCCTCAGACACTTGTTAATTGTGTGACCCTGAGTAAGTCACCTGTCCTCCATTTGCCTTAATCCACTAGAGAAAAAAAAATGGCAAACCACTCTAGTATCTTTGCTAAGAAAACCCTATGCACCATATTGGTGTGCTATTCTCCACAGGGTTCCAAAGAGTCAGATACAACTGAATAACATGTTGATAGCAGTCATCCTTTCATTTTTTTCTAGTCACAAAAGTTGTGCAGTAGATAGAATGCTGGACTTGGAATTAGAAAGATCTGAGTTCAAATTCTACCCTAGATACTTACTAGCTATGTGACTCTCCTCAAGGCACTTAACTTCTGTAAGATTAATTTTCCTTTTCTGTTTAAAAAAATAGTATAATAATGGCATCTAATCCAGAGGATTACTGAAAGAACTAAATGATGTAATATACATAAATTACTTTGCCAAGCTTAAAGCATTATGTAAACATAATGATGACAATAACAATGAGGATGACCACAACATCTTCAAGACATGGAGATAATGTCCAGTCCTTTTCACTGTGCCAGTAAAACAGTTCCTACCAAGTTAGAAAGACTGTGAGGACAGACCAGGTAGTGGACAAAGCTAGGGACAAGGAGAGAGGCTAAATGTCAATCTCCAGAGAGTTAACCACTATGTAAAGCTTTATTACTATTGTTGCTATGGTTGTCATCATCATCCTAGTTGTTGTTGTTGTCATGGTGACTCATGATGTTGTTGTCATGGTGACTCATGAAAATCTACCTGCTATACCTAGGGTCAGGGAGGGGATTAAAAGCTGGAGTAATGGAAGGGAGGTCTACAATAATGCAATCACAGATCTTCTGAAGCGATGAAGATGGCATTCTTGGCAATTGTAAGAATAGAAGTTCCACAACAGCATTGTGGAATGATACATAAAGGAGAAAGCTGAGATGGTTTATTCTCGTACATATTAGATAGATATTGGGATGGGTCACTCACTTTCCATGTAGAACCATAATTTAGAGTCATAGGGTTTAGATATAAAAGCAAAATTAATAATCATCTAATATCTTCTCATTATAGTTGAGGAAACTGAAACTCAGAAAGCTGAATTATTTTACTCACAGTCACAACTCTTATAAGGTAGCATGGTGTACTAGGCAGAATAGTAGACCCATGGTCAGATTGCAATCTTACCTCTGATACTATCTGTGTGACCCTATCCAACTCAATTAACCATTCTGAGCCTCAGTTCTCTAATGTGTAGTTACACCTCAGTCACTAAAAAAAAAATCCAGGGAGGCTAGATGGCACAGTGAATAGAGCACCGACCCTGGAGTCAGGAGGACCTGAGTTCAAATCCAGCCTCAAACACTTAACACTTATTAGCCATGTGACCTTGGACAAGTCATTTAACCCCAGTTGCCCTGCCTTCCCCCCTCAAAAAAAAAAAAAAAACAAAACCCTGACTGCGTGCCAGGCACTGGTGCTAAGTGATAGGGAGAGAAAGAAAGTCAAAAGATGGTCGCTACTGTCAAGGACCCCCAAGTTTAAAGGGGGAAACAACATGCAAACAACTATAAACAAACAAGCTATGTAGAGAGTGAATTCTATTTGTCCTCAAGTTTCCTACAAAAACTCCTCTCTACTGACTCTCATGAGGGGACCTAACCACCTACTTTACTAATAAAATAGAGACCATTCATTGTAAGTTTGGTCATCATCATTATACTAGTTGTTGTTGTCATGGTGACATTGTAATTTTTTTTCTTCTCTCCCATTACATACCTCAAAACCACTACATATTCTCTATTTTCTCCTCTTTCACTACAGTCTCTGATGAAGAGGTGACATCTCTCCTTACAGAGGCTGAAATTTTTATTTCTGTCCTTGACCCAATCCTTTCCATGTCCTTCAGGCACACAGTCTTTTTTTTTAACATCCTTTTTACCTCTCATCTTCAGTCCATCCTTCTCTACTAAGTCCTTGCTTGCTTCCTACAAACATGGAGGTCATCACCTCAGCTGATCATCCCATGCTCACAAGCCTTTGTTGCATACCCATATCTCCCCTCCATTTTGCAAATTCTGGAAAAAAGTGCTACATACTCATCTCCATTCCACATCTTCCATTTGTTTCTCAATGCCTTGAGATCTGACTTCTAATCCCACAATTTTTCTAGAACTACTCTTTCCAAGATTACCACAGTTAATAACTACTTCTGATGACCTTTTATCAGCCCTCATTGTTCTTGACCCATTTGAAACTTATGGCTCTTGGTGCTCTCGTCAGCTACTATTGTCCCACTTGCCATCAATATTTGAGTGCCTAGACTGGAGTTCCTTAAGACCAGGGGTTGTCTCTTCCTTTTCTTTATATGCTCATCACTTAGCACAGTAAATGGTATAGCTTAAATAAATAAATATAGCATATAGCTTAAAAATATTTCTTGACTAACTGTGGTACCTCCAAAATCTATGTCTTACTTTCATTTTTTTTTCTTGAGCACTATAACATCAATGCAATACTCACAGTGCCCATGGTGGCTATGAATATGTTGGTGTAGTGCTCAATCACAAAATGTAACCAACTCTCCACGTGGAAAACAGAACCAAAACATTTATTTAAACACCAGAAAGCTGAATCCCAACACCAGAAAGCCACATTCATCATAACAACCAAGAAGCTGGTATACATAACCAATGCAGTGAGCACCAACATCCCCAAGCCTTCCCTCTGTCAGGCCTTCAAAACAAAACAGGCTACCTTAAGCAAAAATGCCCCTCTCTCACTTGTGCTAGCTGCTCTGCCTCTGCACTGCTTGCTCCTAGCTCTGCTCGCACTCTCCCCTGCTCCTTCCTGCTCTACCCTTCCTGATGCACCTTTTTAGCAAGCTCCTCCCATCATGGACTCCATGTAATTACCTTTGACCTATTAAGGGCAAGGAAGGTCTTCAAATGCTCTTTGGTCTATTAAGGGGCAGGGAAGATCTTCAAATTCCCATTACCATTACAAGCACTAATACCACATTAATAATTTTAGTTAATAATTAGATATTTCCACAAAGATATCTCATATGCATCTAAGCTTCAGCATATCCAAAAGAAAATCCATTATCAATCTCCTCCCCAGCCTTTCCTCCTCCAAATTTACTTCCATTGAAGGCCTTCCATTTTTCCAATCACCCAGCTCTGAAATCTCAAGATTCATACTTTATTCATTGATATTTTTCAACACCCTCCTCCACTCCAAATAATTGGTTGTTAAGTTGTATCTATCCTCCATCTGTCCACTCACAACTATCACCTATATTCACACCCACATCATCTCTCATTTAAACTATAACAATAGCCTCTTAATTACTCTCCACTCTCTAACCTACCCTCTGTGCAGCTGCCAAAATAATCTTTTTATATGCACTTTTCTGATCATGTCATTCCCCTGCTCAAGAAGCCTCCATTTGTCCCCTATTGTCTATGCCTCTAGGATAAAACACTAATTCCTCAGCTTGGCATTTAATATTCTTCACCATAAGGATCCAACCTCCCTTGTTTCACATTTCTTCCTGCCCCACCCTCCACTCTTTACTTTCCAGATAAATAAACTGTCCAACTTGATATTCCCCAAAATCAGCATTCTATTTCCTCCTTTGTCCCTCTGCACAGTTTGCCCCCATTCTTAAAATTCACTTCTCCCTTATTTCTAACTACTAGATTCTCTAGCTTCATTCAAAGTTCAGCTGGATTCACCATATCCATATGGAATCTTTTTTGATCTATCTAGATTTTAGCATACTCTTCCCTCTCCAATTATCTTGTATGTACTTATTTGTGCAAATATTGTACTTCTACCCCTACAGTCCCATACAGTACAAGTTCACAAAGGACAGAAATTATTTTTTGCTTTGCATGTGTACTCCCAGCAACTATCATGGTCTTATACCCAGCATTCACTTAATAAATGCTTCTTTAATTGAATTGAATCAAGAGTGATTATGACATTTTCCACTCTCGGCTCTGACCACTACACTATGCTACAAATTCTATAATATAACTTGGTTGTCCTGTCTGGGTTAGACAGTAATATTTTCACATATTTATAGGACATTTGCAAAGCACTTACAATCTAAGACTGTGTAAATTCATACTAAATAATTCATAATGCTCACAGGAATTTGTTTTCTAACTTGCTGCAACAGCCACAACACACAAGTAAGAGAAAGGCGATTAGAACAACAAGAACAAAAAGCTGGATGCTTTTAAAAACTGAAATAAATTTGGTGTATTTTAATGTTGTAGACCAACTGATGTAGCTAGAAGCTGTATTTATATTATTTAACTCACTTGGCTTCTGTCTCCATATGAGCCAAAACAAAAAATGTTTCAGAACAAAACAGTAAGAATTTGATGGCTGTAGATGATAAATGTCTTAATGGATAAACTGGTATGGCCCAACCAAAGTAGGGAAATGTACTATTAAACTGGTCTATTAATTTAGAGTAAGGGGAAACTTGATAAACAATTAATTTATAAAGAATCAAAATTGTCATTTGGCCCAATATCTCATCTGAAATGTGGTGGGTGTGGGTGTGGGTGTGTGAGACGGATAGACAGATAGACAGACAGATAGGAGAGACAGAGAAAGAAACAGAGATGGAAACTAAGAGAGACAGAGAGAAAAGAGACAAAGACAGAGAGACAGAGCAGAGGGAAGAAGACAGAAAGTTTAAAAGGATATTATAGAATTTTGAAGTTGCAAAGGAGTATATGGGTTATCTAATTCAAATGCCTCATTAGAGGTCCCAGAGACCATAAAGGTAGAGGCAGCTGGTCCAAGTCACACAGCTTAATTAGAAGCAGAGTCATGACTTGAAATCAAATCTCTGAATTTACAATCTATTTATTGCTCTGTGCAAGGCAATGACCTATAGAAGCATGACATTCTTATAAATATCTTTCTTTAACCTTGAACCAACACTTATGAGTATGATTAGGTACAATAGCAAATAAACCCTGACTGCTTCAATATATAATCCACGATACTCCTTATTGTCTAGGTCAGGAGTCTCCAAACCAACTCACTGACCAAATCCAACCTGCTGCCTGTTTTTGCATGACCTATGAAATAAGAATGGTTTTTATGAGTTTAAACAAACACATAAGAAACAAAGTTACAGAACCATAAAGTTCTAGAACATTCTAGTTTGAAGGGAGAAGCATGTAGATGACCCAGCCCAAGTCTATCATTTTATATAGAAAGAAATTATAGTCAGAGAGAGCAAATGGCATGTCTAAAGTCATACATACCATTATCAGAGTGAGGATTAGAACTCATATCTGCTGAGTCTTAAGCCAATGTTATTTCCATTGCTTCATGCTTGTCTAAATCAGCCAGGATTTTCAGGGTCCATAAGTTTAAAAATATACAAACAATGACTATTTACTTTAAAGCACTGTGACATAGGGGATAGAGTCTTAGAAAAAGTCATCTTAATGAATATTGATGCAAAAATTTTAAACAAAATGCTAGCAAAAGGATTACAGCAATACATCATAAGGATCATATACTATACCAGGTGAGATTTATACCAGGAATGCAGGGCTGTTTCAATATTAGGAAAACTATCAGCATAATTGACCATATCAATAACAAAATCAACAGAAACTGTATGATCATTCCAATACATGCAGAAAAAGCCTTTGACAAAATATAACACCTATTACAATTAAAAAAAAACAAAACACTACAGAGCATAGGAATAAATGGAGCTTACCTTAAAATGATAGGTAACGTTTATCTAAAACCATTAACAATTATTGTCTGTAATGGGGATAAGCTGGAAGCTTTCCCAATACTATCAAGGATGAAGCAAGGATGTCCATTATCACCTCTATTATTTAGTATTATAATAGAAATGTTAGCTGTAGCAATGAGAGGAGAAAAAAGAAATTAAAGGGCTTAAAATAGGCAATAAGGAAACAAAGCTATCACTCTTTCAAGAGGATATGATATAATACTTAGACAATCCTAGAAAATCAACCAAAAAGCTACTTGAAATTATTAACAACTCTAGCAAAGTTGCAGGATACAAAATAAACCCACATAAACCATCAGCATTTCTATATATTACCAAAAAGTCCAGCAGCAAGAAATAGAAAGAAAAATTCCATTTAAAATAATTTTAGACAATATAAAATATTTAGGAATCAATCTGCCAAGAAAAACCCAGGAATTATATGAACACAATTATAAAATACTTTTTACACAAATAATATCAGATCGAAACAATTGGAAAAATCAGTATCATGGATCGGCTGAGCCAATATAATAAAATGGTAGTTTTACCTAAATTAATATATTTATACAGTGACATACCATTCAAAGTATCAAAAATTATTTCATCAGCTAGAAAAAATAAAAATAAAATTCATCTGGCAGAGTGAGAGTTCAATGATATCAAGGGAATCAATGAAAAAAAAAGTGTGCTCTAGTTGTACCAGATATCAAACTGTATTATAAAGTGGTAATTATGAAAACAATATGGAATTGGCTAAGAAACAGAGTGGTGGATCTGTGGGAAAGGACTAATGATAAAGCATACTATCTGCCTCCAGAGAAAGAAGTAATATTGTTTAAATACAGACTGAAGCATGCTATTTTTCAATTTCTTTTCTTTCCTTTATTTCAATCTTCTTGTAAAAAATTACTGATATGGGGAGGCTAGGTGGTATAGTTAATAGAGCACCAGCCCTGGAGTCAGGAGGACCTGAGTTCAAATCCAGCTTCAGACATTTAACACTTACTGGCCATGTGACCTTGGGCAAGTCATTTAACCCCAGCTGCTCTGCCTTCCCCCCTCCAAAAAGAAAAAAAAAACTGAAATGGAAATGTGTTACATAACTGCATATGTATAACCTGTATCTGATTGCTTAGTATCTCAGGGAGACAGGGAAGGATAAAAATTTGTAATGGGAAGTAAACAAGTACTTAGCCCCTTGTTTCAGTTGAGCCTCACCATGATGATAACAAGTCTTTGTTAAGAAACAGAACTTGTGAAACCCACAGTGGGAGGCACTTGCCAAAGACAGGAACAGGAAGGCTGTAAGAGATGGCTAGAACAGGGAATGAGCTAATGACTATATAAAAGCAGAACCACAAGCTGGGAGAGAGCAGAACTGAGAAGGGAACACTCATGGTGGCTGGCCCTCTGTTTGTTCTGTCTGTGTTGATTCGTGTTTGTAATGCTTTGTACAGAAGCCCTGGGACCTTACTAGAAGCCCTTAAAGAGGATTTTCTTGTTGTCTGTTTACAGAAGTCCTGGAGGAGGGTTTCAGAGGTCCTTGGACCAAACTGATGATTTGTGTTGAGTTCTCAGATCTTATTTGTGGGTCTGTGTTGATTTCACAGGCAGACAGTGAATTGATGATGGTGCTAGCAATGTGTGTGAATGTTGTTTTGGCTCTGTTAAGCTTTGTCTTCCCAAAACAGAAATTGCAAACAACTCAAGGTAGACTGGACACTATGAGTTTCAATATGGAACAGAAGCTGGACAAGGAGCTAAGAGCTGCCTGCCTATGAATCCAGGTGACAGCTGTATACATTCAGGCAATAGCTGGACCCATCAAAGAGGAACCATGGAATTGGGAGCCAGCCTCAAGCCAAGATGAAAAGACCACTCCTTGGGTACTTAGTACTGACTGAGAAGATCATGATTTACTGTGGCCTAGGGGTGGGAGAACTTTTTACTTTGTACCTTACCCCTTAAGGATAATTGAAAACTAATCTCCAAACAAGAAGAAAGAAGACTTTTTGACTGAGAGATTAAGGCAATGTGACCTAGAGGTAGGAAAACTTTTCTCTTGTACTTTGTTTCCCTTAAGAAGAATTGCTCTTTAAGCATGATTGAGTTAAGGACTTACTGAAAGGTATCTTTTGTTTAAAACTATGTGGCCACTTTAGTGATAAGTTGTTATGTTATATGATTATAAATGCTGTATTTTGGTTTCTGTAAATGTTTTGCCTTAGTTTATTGTTGAATAAATAGAGAGTTCACTATACTATGTGATCAGAACCTTAAAGCTATTCATAGCAGCAGTCCTCTGGAGAGCTGCATCATTCCTGGCTTTACAAAATTGAAACTCAAAACTATAAATAAAAATGTTTAAATAATTGAAAAAATAATAACACCTGCCTCACAGAGTTGCTGTGAGGATCAATTGAGACTATATTTGTAAAGTGCCTAACACAGCGCTTGGAACATAGTTGGCTCTTAATAAATGCTTATTTCCTTCCTTTAAAAAAAAACAACTTGTTCTACATGATTTTAGTCCATATTTTCTCATAAATATGCCAAAGAGAATCTAATCAATATTCTGAGGGTTTCTCTCTGGTTCTTTAGTATTTCAGGCATACCACTTGTTTAGTTTCTCTGGTGTTATGTTTTTGATAACATATGAAATTCTTATAAATATGTTTCTTTAACCTTGGACCAAGGCTTTTGAGTATGATTAGAAGCAGTAGCAAATAAACTCTGACTGCTTCAAAGTTTAGTCCAAGACACTCCTTGCTGTCTACATCAGGGGTCAGCAAACCAACTCACTGGCCAAATCCAACCTGCTGCCTATTTTTGTATGACTTATGAAATAAGAATGGTTTTTATGTGTTTAATTAAATTATAATTATTTATTATATTATATATAATTCTAGACCATTTTAATAAAATTGATAATTCAGTAAATTGTGTTTTAAAATGTAAAAGCCATTCTTAGCTTGTGAGTTCTACAAAAACTGGTAGCAAGTCAGATTTAGCCCTTGAGTCATAGTCTGCTGATCCCTGGGAATCTATGCTGAAATCATAGGTATTCAGGCAATCTATTAGAATCTAGACTCCCCAATAGGATATAAGTTATTTGAGGGCAGGGTTGTAGTGTCACTTTTTATCCTTGTATTATTAGGTCCTAATAATGTCTTGTGTTCAGTCGTTCCAATTGTGTCCTACTCTTCATAATGCCATTTGAGGTTTTCTTGGCAAAGATGTTAGAATAGTTGGCTACTTCCTTCTCTAGCTCATTTTACAGAGGAGGGAACTGAGTCAAACAAGGTTAAATAACTTTCCCAGAGTCACCCAGCTAGTAAGTGTCTGAGGCCAGATTTGAACTCAGGGAGATGGATCTTCTTCACTCTAGCCCTGGCATTCTATCCACTGTGCCACCTACCTGCTCTAATAGTGCCTTACCTAACATAGATACTGAACAAAATCTTATTGAATGAAATTCATTTTTTTAATGTAGATATGTGCAATGGAACCAGTTTAGGCATTACTGAGTCTAAAGAGAGCTCTTCCTTGTCACTTACTATCAATGTAATTGTATGAATGACACAGAATCACTGAGTATCCAAGTCAAAAGGGACCACAGAGGCCTTGTGGTCCAATACATATTTGATCAAGGATCTTCTCTAAAATACCTTCATCAAGTGGTTATCCATTTTTCACTTGAAGATCTGTAGCAAAAACAAACTCGCACGTTCCTTCCTTTCAGGAAGTTGCCTTCCTGCCTCCTCCACCCTCTTTATATTGTGTCTCTGTGATTTATTCCATTGAAGCCAGATGTGGTGATGCATGCCTACAATCTTTGATAACAGGTAGACTAAGGCTGTTGGATCACTTGTGTATAGGAGTTTTGAGTCATACTATACTAAGCCAATTAGGTGTCTGAACTAAGTCCAGCACCAATATGATGAGCCAATGAGGACAGAGGCTATCAGGCTGCCTAAGGAGAAGTGAACCAGTCCAGATCAGGTCAAAACTCTTGTACTGATGAACAATGGGATTTGACCCAGGAGAGGCTACTATAAATCCAGCCAGGGGAGACAGAGAGACCTATCCTAAAACCAACAACAAACCAACTAGCTAAAAATTCTTCCTCCACTGTTCATATTTCTGTCCTTTGGGATAAAGCAGAAACATTCTGATCCCTCTTTCATATAACAGCCCTTCAAAGAATTAAAGCCAACATTCTACTCCCTCCCTTACGTCTTCACTTTGAAAGTATAAACATTTCAAGTTCCATCAACGAATCACCATGTGGCAAAGGCTCCTTAACAATGATGGTCACCCTCCTCTGTGTGATTACCAGATTATTAATACCTGTCTTAAAATATCATGCTTAAAACCAAACATGGCCCTTCAGATATGATCTGACCAAGACAGAGTAAAACAAGATTATTGCCTCTCTCACTCTGGACACTATACCTCTCATTCAGGCAATGGATATCTTGCCATTTTAGGTCATAGTGCCCCATTACTGACACTGTCTGTCATTCACAAAAAATCCTCATGAACTTATGTCTAGCCGTGCTTCTCCCATCTTGTGATCATGGACAATATTTCTTGAAACAAAATATAGAATTTTCAGAGGAAAGCAATCAGAATAATGAAGGACCACTATTCTATGTCATGTATTGATTAGGTGAAGGGACTTGAATGTTAGTCTTGAGAAGACATGAGGAAAGGGGTATGAAAGCTCTTTTCAAGTATTTAAAGAACAATTAAATAAGTGGGGGCATAAATTTGTTTGATCTCAGAAGGGAAAATCAGAAGCAGTGGGTAGAAGTTGGAAAGTTATGCTTGATGTCAAAGGGGAAAAAAACCCTCAACAATCAGAGCTGTCCAAACATGATATGGTTTGCCTTGACAGGTGGTGGTTTCCCTTTCCTTGGAGGTCTTTAGACAAAGATTGAATGACCACTTCTATGTATTTTATAGTGAGGATTCTTTTCCTATCACTTAACCTCTGCCTTATTCAGTTTCTTTATCTTTAAAGTCAAGATCATAATAGCATCTGTCCTCCCCGATTTGTTGTAAGGATAAAAATGAGATAATATTCGTGAAGTATTTTGTAAATGTTAAAGAGCTATAGAAATTTTATCTATTTTTATTATTTATTTACCATTTATTATTATTATTATTTATTGTTATTATTTATTATGCATGTGAGTGACTGTATGGTCACTGAGGGCCCTCCCAACTCTCAAATTCTGGGGCTTTACATTTATCTGGATTATATTTTTTTTTACTCAGTCCATTAATTTATTGTTGAATTCATTTTGTATCCTGCCTCTTTCTTCCAATATGAGAGCTGTACCTTCTAGCAATGTGACATCTGCAATTTGCTTTGCATGATATTACTATCTTTTACAAATCACTAAAAAAGAAAAAAAAGAAAAAAAAGAACAGAGCTTAGGATAGAATCCTATGACTCTCCACTAAAAATCTCCTTGCTAGTTTACATAAAACCACTAATGATATCTCTTTCAGCTTAATCATTCAAGCAGTTCTCAATCCTTCTAAATTCATAAGACTTTTGCAAATATTTTTAAAAGAAATCTGGGTAAAACTGTTCACATAGTATTCCCCTTTTCTACAAGTCTGGCCCCTCTGGCAAAAACAGAAAATAAATTTTATTTGGCATAACATGTTTTTGATGAAGCTATGCTGATCCTCAGTGAGCACTACTTTTGTTTTTAGAAGCTCATGAGCTATCCCTTTAATAATACATTCTCGTATTTTGCCAGAATTCAAAGTCATGCTCACTAGTCTATGGTTTGCAGGATCCAAACTTTTCCCTATATTGAAAACTAGAGTAAGGTTTGTCTTTCTCCAGTCCTGAGGCACCTCAACCGTTCTCTACGATCTTTCAGAGATCACTGTTAGTGCCTTAGCAATAACATTCAGTTCTTTTAGCACCTTTGTACAGTCAATCCTCTGGCATTATTTGGGTTTTGATGGATCAGAGTCAGTGTAAACAGCAATTATTTATGTTTTGGCCAGAAAACCTGAGGGTTTTTCCCTCCCATGTTATTGTTTTTAATTAGGTAAAAGAGGCCATTTTTTTGCCTCATTTCTTACCTAGCCTTAATCACTGAATGGGTGTTGCCTCAGACAAAATGAGACCTGTGAAAGACATTAGATTAAAAAGGCCAAGGTCTCCCATTAAATCTGGGCCATCTCCAGTTGTTCTGATCTATGTCTTGCCAGTGAACCCAGATGTCTCTGGAGGAAAGAGTGAGGCTGGTGACTTTGACTCACTTAAATCCAATTCACTTGCAAGTTAAGACATCACTTCCCTAATGTCATTTGTCCTCTTTGAGAATGAAGGACAAATAACAAACACAGGGTCAAGATATTTGGAGACATCCTATTTCCCAGATCTAAGGCCTAGCAAGCAGGCTCTGCCCTGAGCTTGGCATAACAACAATCCTTTGTGTTCTGGATGGTCTTGTTCTCTGGCAAAGTGTATTAATTTGACCAATGCCAGGTATATACTGAGGGATTTATGATTTTCAAATTAGTCAATAACTGTTTCTATTTGTTGAGCTCTCCCTATTTCCCAGGGAGCTGAGAGTCAACATGCTGCAGTCGTTTCTTGACATACTCAAAATCCCTATTTCTTGTAACAGCAAGTGAACTGAACCAGGTACTGTACTCCTGTTTCTGCTACACTTACTCTGATTAATGATAATTAGTTACTGAATAATCGCAAGGCTTGAGATAGTCAACCTGGTGATCATTCCCATAGGACCATGTATAATGGCAAGCAAAGCAGGATTTTTTGCTGTTTTTCTGGATTAAGTTCAGCCAATCAAGTTCTTTCGATTGAGTTTTGCCTTTGATTGAATCAAGAGTCATTGATTGGAAACAATACAATATTGTATTGCTTGGAGGGAGAGAAGAGAGTAGAGAGAGGAGCAGAGCTGAGAGAAGGGAGTGTGAGTGAGCTAGGGGAACTTGCTTGTGGGGAGGCCTAACAAAAAGAATGTTATGTCAGCACTCTGTGTTAATTTCTCAGATGGAAGCCCTGTCTGTTGGTCTGTGTTAATTTCTCAGACAGAAACTCTTGTCTGTTTATCTGAGCTAATTTCCCAGACAGAAGCCCTGTCTGTTGGTCTTTATGAGTGGATTGTGCTGAAGAGCAGAGATCTTCCCATGGGAAAGAGGCTTAGCTTAAGCCCTTTTAAGAGCTATTAAAGTGAATTGAGATGATGGTGCTGATAATGTGCATTGTAGCCCTGTTAAGCTTTGTTTTTCTAGAAACAGAAGCTACATGCAGGAGCCCCTGAAGCCTGCTGTCAGGTAGGAGCTTGGAGTAGAGCGCTCTCCATGAGCCGAGATATGGAACTGGAGTAGAGAGCTGCCTATGTGTGAATCCAGGCTAGAGTGGGGAGCAGTCAGTCCACAGAGGAAGTGCCATGGGGTTTGGAAGTCAGCCTCAAGTCAAGATGAGAGAGGATTTTAGACTCTGTGTATTGACTGAGGAGATTGTGATTTACTGTTACCTGAGGGTGGATGGTGTTTGTATTTTCTGCTCCCCCTTAAGGATGTGTTGTACTAGGGGAGACCCTAGCCTGGGACCCTCTAATTGTGTGAACAAGTATTTTGGGGAATGTTACTGAATGCAGTGATATATCTATGTACCATATGATATACTGAGTGTTATGATATACATGTGTGTGTACATATATACGTATATGTGTATATATATGCATATATACACACATATATATAAATATATGTGTGTATAGATATGTTTTGCTTAAGGATGTTGCTACGAATGTCATGATATATTGAATAATGTTTAGTTTGTTGCTGAATAGAGTTCATTATACTATGTGATTAGTCCCTTAAATTATTCACAGCAGCAGTCCTCAGGTGTGCTGCCATGATTGGCATTACACCATGTTCCCATGCTTGCAGTTGTCCATGGTAATTCAGAAGGACTCATGATGAAAAGTGCTCTTCACTTCAAGAGAAAAAACTGATGAACTCTGAATACAAATTGAAATATAATTTTCTCAGGCACCTAAAAATGATAGTGTTGTGGTCCAGCCCTCCTGTGGTTTTTTACGTATGTAAACCCTGCCTTTCCCCTAGTATGTTAAGCCCTCCTTCTGGGGGGGGGGGGAGGGGAATGTGTGCTTCTTCTTGCAAGTGTTTTCCTCTCTCTGAAATTAATTAAGCTTCTATTTAATCCCTGACACACCTGCCTTTGACTTGCTCTGTTTGACTCTAGCCATTCCAGGTTAGAGGCTGGTTCTGGTCCAGTTGATGATCGTCAGTCCTCCACTTTACCAGGGGCAATGTTCCTAAAAAATGGAGGCACTAAAGTAAAAAACGCAAATATTGATACATTGAACCTATAGGAAGTCAGGTTCCTGCGGCCACCAAAAACTGTAATCTTTTGCTAGAAACTGCTAAAAATACGCTCTACATACAATTCTTTATTTAAAAAATAATTCTGATGACATGCACTTTTCCTAACACAGTAACCATGAAATAACCCACAAAATGCAAGGAAGAAGAGGGGCAACACACGATGTATGGGGAGACATAGGGGACAGCACGGTCAGGAGAACCTTAAGGTAAAAAAGGGAAAGGGCAACACCTGCCATCTCTAATCTCTCTTTAAGCTCTGTGATTGAACTGTTTCTTTATGAAAAGCACATACCATGGTGAGGTCAACAGACTCTACTGCTGCTGCTGGTGGTACTGCTACTACATATACATATATATCATATATATGCACACATATATATGAAAGCTGATATATATATATGTATATATATATATATGTATGTATGTATGTATGTATGTATAGCCAGGCATTCAAAGGTTTTACAATTATTATTTTATTTGATCTTAATAAATTTTGGTTATCCTCACAACAACCCTAGGAGACAGGTGTTATTACCATGTTAACAAACTGAGGCAAACCAAGTTAGATGACTTGCCCAGGGTCACATAGCTAGCATATGTCTGAGGCCAAATATGAATTCAGGTCTTCTGACTCCAGGCCTGGGACTCTATCCACAGCATGACGCAGCTTCCCCGTTCTCTCTTCCCCACTTATCTAGGTACCTGGTAAGCCCTCTGTAGTGCCAGGCTTGGGGTCAGGAAGACTCATCCTCCTGAGTTCAATTCCAACCTCAGACTAGTCGTGTGACTCTGGACAAGACACTTAACCCTGTTTGCCTCAGTTCCTCATTTGTAAACTTATCTAGAGAAGGAACTGACAAACCACTACTCTGATATCTTTGTCAAGGAAACCCCAAATGGGGTCAGCAAGAGTCCAACGAGACTGAAAAATGACCAAAGACCAACAATACAAGTGAGATTATATCATATATTATATAAATTATTATTATAGTAGCATTTATATAGCACCTACTGTGTGCCAGGAACTTTGAAAATATTATTTCATATAAAAAAATTTTAAAAAGAAAAATGAAGGAATATCTCAGAGAAATGAGAATGAAACATACTTCCCCCACCCAGCTCAGAAAAGTGGGGGAAGCTACTAGGATAGAGTAATGTATATTTTGTTAGCTGCAGTCTTTTTTATCAGATTTTTTTTTTCATAAAAGAAGATTCAAAGTGAAGGGATTGGGATTTGGAATGACTATAGTATAAAGGCAAAAGGTATTAACACAATATCAATAAAACATTTCTGGGTTTTAAAATATATATATAAAATTTCATTCTATCCTCACAACAACTCCGAGAGGTAGGTACTATTATTATTAGCTCAATTTTTACATATTAGGAAAAGGAGGCAGATACAGATTAAATGACTTGCCCAGGGTCACACAGCTAGTAAGTGTCTGAGTCTAAGTTTGAACTCACATCTAAACTTGAATCCAAGCTTAAAATGGAGGATGGGTCATATTGACTAGAATGATTCTGAAAATATCTCCTGAGGAATGAAAACAGTTGCAATCTGCTGGTGTTGAGGAAGGGGCAACTGCACCAGCATAACAGCAGATCATTGAAATATTGAAATGAGAAATATCATTGATATTCTGCGACTGGGGAAAACTCTATGTGCATAGGCTAACAGAGTTCCCAGGAACATGAAAGGAATTTTGGTGCTAGGGAACAGCAAGGCTGTATTGGGAGCTACCTTAAGAAAGCAAATTAGCAAATTGGGGACAGGAGATCACTTGGGCATTTTGTGAGAAAAACTAAATAGAAGCATACCTCTGTTTTCAGTGATAACTCCCTTTTTTAATAGCACTATAAGCCACTTAATTCCCTTCAACCAGATGATGCAGGAAATGCAGCTACCACTAGACCAGTGGTTCTCAACCTTCCTAATGCCCCCACCCTTTAATACTTTTATGTGGGCGTATCAGCATGTGGGCGGACCCACCTGGAGATGGATAGAGGAGCGGCGTCTCCGTTCCTAAGACCATCGGAAATATGTGTTTTCCAATGGTTTTAGGCAACCCCTGTGACTCCTGTGAAAGGATCATTCTACCCCCAGAGGGGTTGCAACCCACAGGTTGAGAACTACTGCACTAGAGTGATTTTAAAGATGAGGAAACTGAGGTTTTGCCTCAGGTTTTCTAAATTCAGGCTTAATGCCATTTCTACCAGATTTCCCTGCCTCCTAAACCCAATGCTGCCTCAAGACAGACTTGAGAATGTGACCAGACAATAGAAAAGTCACTAAGTGCTTGCATGCTAATTCGATTATTACAGAATGATTACGAAGAAGTGGTAAGCACTGCTTCATTAAAACAATATTAAAAAAACAGGCTCAGTTATGTATTTGGTATTACTTTTAAATAGTGACATGTACTACATCAGTAAAGGAAATTTACTTTCTAAATTCATTAAATCTGTTTAGCAGCATTTGTACATCTTTATTCCTTACTTGATTCGTCTGCCTCCATTTCCATTTACCGGTCAAACTCCTGGGGTTAGAAACCTTTGGCCTCAAGGCCACATGTGGCCTTCTAGGTCCTTGGGTGTGGCCTTTTGACTAAGACCAAGTTTTATAGAACATATCTTTTTATTAAGGGGATATGTTCTGGGAAGTTTGGATTCAGTCAAATGATCAAACTTGAGGACCTAGAGGGTCATATGTGCCCTGGAGGTCAAAGGTCCCCCACCCCTGGAAAGTCATATGGGTAAGCTTTTATTTCCATTGACTATTTGAGAGTCACTTTTTTTTCTTTTTTATTGTTCTGAACTTGTCAAACAACAACAATGGTCATCTCTATATA
Organism: Pseudochirops cupreus; assembly: GCA_028627135.1. Classification (NCBI taxonomy): domain Eukaryota; kingdom Metazoa; phylum Chordata; class Mammalia; order Diprotodontia; family Pseudocheiridae; genus Pseudochirops; species Pseudochirops cupreus. The sequence continues at coordinate 57,449,087 of CM053581.1, read as the reverse complement.
GGCAAAAAAAAGGAGGGGAAATTGTACATGAAACTGTAAATCTCTATTACATGTAGCTTGGTGTTTTTTGGTTTTCTGTGGGTTTTGGGGGGAGAGGGGAGTAAGGTATAAAACAAATTTAACAAAAAAGTTCCACAACTATTCTGCTTTTCTGTATTTAACACTGAACCTACTTCTACTTTCTTCTGTGTACTTTTTAAATGTTTATCTGGAACCTTTCCTTTCTTCTGCCCTTCCCTTCCCTCTTCTATCCACTCTTCTCTGCTCCTCACCTCTCCTTTCTGATCACTGTCACCACCATAACTCATAACTCATCCCTTCTTACAAAGAAAGTCACAACTTACTAGTACTTGTTTTGGGCTACTTGGCCAATGTGTGTGGGTGCGAGTGTTTTTAATACAGGGTTATATGAATTCAAAATTATTTGTCTTCTGAGCCTGCAGCCAAATTTCAAGAATATTTAACTCAGGTGTATGTAAAAACAACAACGAAAGTATCCTATCCACCTGTGACTGCCTGCTGGGCATTTTTCAAGTTGCAAGCAGGCCCAGCAAGCTTCAGAAGTAAGTGGAGGCAGGTGGATTGTCACTTCAGGGGCAGCAGATGAGACTGCATGGTGGAGAAAGTAAGTAAATAAACCCTGCCTCCAGAAGTTGGCAAGATTATTAAAAAGGACTGCTCAAAATGAAGGAGGGAGAAATGATTTCATTCCTTTTGGAAAATACCTGACTCAGTTGGCATTTGGAACTCTGAAGAGAAAAGGGACTGTCCATCAAAGAGGAGAAGATGAGAATTAATTTGATTTCATTTTTTAAAAATCAAAAGAGATAGATAGACAGACAGATAGGTAGACAGACAGACACCCCAGCTGTCCTGAAAAAGCGATTGTGCATCCTTTCCCCCACAATCCAGAATGTTTTCTATCTACAATGTGTCTTGTACGCTTCTCCTGGGACTCAGAGCATCATAGGTTTAGAGATGTAAAATGCCTTAGAAGGCAGTCCCATCTTATGGAAGGGGAAATATTTTCCCAAGAGATTAAAGGTTTTGCTCAGGGTCACACACAGGCAGTGAGTGATAGATCCTGGAAGCAAACTGAGGTACCCTGAGACCAAACTTAAGGCTGTTCATTTCACCACACTGACTCATTCCACATAAGGACTGGATGAAGAAATCATCTAGTCTGCGGAAGAGAGGATGTAGCGGAAAATGTCACTATCTTTCAATGTTTGAAGAGCTATAATATGGAAGGAGTATATACATATACATATATATATAAATACCACCTCCAGCCCCTCAAGAGGATTTCACCACCATGCAGTCTCATCTGCTGCCCCTGAAGTGACAATCCACCTGCCTCCACTTACTTCTGAAGCTTACTGGGCCCACTTGCAACATGGAAAATACCCAGCAGGCAATCACAGGTGGATAGTACACTTTTGTTGTTGTTTTTACATACACCTGAGTTAAGGATGGTAGAAGGCAAATTTCAGCTCAGCATGAAGAAAACTTCCTGACTATTGGGATATTCTGAAATTAAATGGGCTACCAGGAGGGGTAATAATTTCCCACATTATTGGGAGACTCCAAATGGAACCAAAATGACCCTGTGTCAGGGATATTATTGACAGTATTCCTGCTCAGGTACAGGTTAGACTAGGTGGTATCTAAGCTTCCTTCTAATTTTAAGATTCTGGTGTTCTACTGCCCACAAGATATTGCTTTTCACTTTTTTTTTTCTGGTGTCCTTCAGTGCTCAACTAAAATCCCACCTTCTGCAAGAAGCCTTTTCTGAGCCCTCTTAATGTTCATGCCTTTCCCTTGTGACTTTCTCCAAATTATCTTGTATATATTTTCTTGTATGTAGTTGTCTGCCTGTTTTATCCCTCATTAGAAGGTCAACTCCTTGAAGACTGATTGAATGGAAGCCTATCATTGCCTTTTTTTATCCACAGTGCTTATCACAGGGTGCCTGGCGCATAGAAGGCTCTTAATAAATGCTTATTGACTTGTTTTATAATAGGATTGTATTCTCTATTTCTCTAAACCTGGAAATGAGCAACTTTGTGATGTCCTCCCACAATAATAAGAGTATCTAGTTCATATTCCTATGGTCATCTCTAATTACTAAGAACTTTACATAAATGGTCTCATTTTAATTTTCATAATACTATAATGTAGGTAGTAAAAGTGTGATTATCTCCAGTATATTGACCAGGAAATTCAGTTTCAGTGAAGAGAAGAGGAGATTTTGGGATTGGGAAATTATAGTAGCTTTTGTATATTTAAATTGTTGCCATATGAAAGAGGCATTAGCATTGTACTGGGCCTAAGAAGGTGCAGTAGGTATAAATTTCAGAGTGGTGTTCTGAAAATCTTTAGAGAAGAATCAAGGGAAAGATAGTGATCAACAATGTCAAAGGCTGCAGAGAGGTCATGAAAAATGAGTACTGAGAAGGAGTCTTTGGCTTGGCAATTAAGAAAGATAATTGGTAGTTTCAGTAAAATAATGAGGTCGCATCCTAGATTTTCTGATTTTAAGACCATGATCTTTCCACTACTCCACACTGCCTCTCAACAACCTGAGTGTCATTGCTCTGCCCAAATGAACTGTTTGTATTAATTGGCTTCCTCAGATACTGCTCATTGCTATTCCAGATCACTACCTATTATTTTCAGATCTCATAGATTCACCAATGACTGAACCTCTAGCACTGAACACTAGAGCTAAAACTCCCCAATATTTCTGATGGCTTTATAGAGTAGATAGACATTAAATAATAAAGCTAAATCTTTTTAGGCAATTACAACTTTCTCTATGAGGACAATTTGTTCTGGGTGGTTCCTTGGATATATAGAAGTAGTTGAAGTGACAGAGGAAGTAGGATGAAGTTATCAAAGAATTTAAGAAGCATAGAATAAGGAGACATCTTATGACCCAGGTTTATCACATGATAGAAACTGAGACCCAGTCCAGAAGGAATCTAAAGTTGGCTCATTGTATTTTTATCATCAATTTACATCTAATAGTGTCAACATCATCATAGAATAGTAGAGTTCAGAGAGACATTAGAACAGTGGTTCTCAACCTTCCTATTGCCTCAACCCTTTAATACAGTTCCTCATGTTGTGGTGACCCCCAACCATAAAATTATTTTCGTTGCTACTTCATAACTGTAATTTTGCTACTGTTACGAATCGTAATGTAAATATTTGATATGCAGGATGTATTTTCATTGTTACAAATTGAACATAACCCACAGGTTGAGAACCACTGCAATAGAATATATGGTAGGATGTAGAAGGATCATTGGAACAGACATAAGAACCTAGATCCTACAATGTTAGGGTCTGAAGGGACCTGATAACATTTTTATAAAACAGAATGTAAGGTCTGGAGGGAACATGAGAACACAGAATTTTGCAGCTAGAAAGAACTATAGAATTTAGAATTTCAGACATTGAAGGGACTATAGAAGATAGAATACTGCTGTTTGAAGAGAATTTGAAACAAATAATAACAGAATACAGAAACAAAGTGGGGACAGGGAAACCTTGCCAGGGGGGCAGCAATATCAGTTATTGACTTGTTTTATAATAGGATTGTATTCTCTATTTCTCTAAACCTGGAAATGAGCAACTTTGTGATGTCCCCCCACAATAATAACAGTATCTAGTTCATATTCCTACGGTCATCTCTAATTACTAAGAACTTTACATAAATGATCTTGTTTTAATTTTCCTAATACTATAATGTAGGTAGTAAAAGTGTGATTATCTCCCTTGATCCCTTCCCCTCTAGTGTTTCTAATTCTTAGTGGAGGATTTCACAGAACTACAAGGTCATTCCAAAGGCTGAGCTGGAGACTAGGGAAATGATCAAAGTTGAAAGGACATTTGGAAATGGGTACAAATGTTTATTTCCAACTTCAGAGAGAATCAGTAGGAGGTGTTGATTAGAAAGGGAATGGCTAGGGGGGTGGCTATGTGGCACAGTGAATAGAGCACCAGTCCTGGAGTCAAGAGGACCTGAGTTCAACTCCAGTCTCAGATACTTAATACTTACTAGCCCTGTGACCTTAGGCAAATCACTTAACCCCAACTGCCTTGCTCTTCCCCCTCCAAAAAAAGCAAAAAAAAAAAAAGAGAGAGAGAGAGAGAGAATAGGGGAAAACATGTTGCCATGTGAGTGGGGAAAAGGTCAATAGAGTTAGGAATCACTAATTTTTTCTAAAAGATGGGGGACTTTCTGATAAAAGAAGTCAATAACAGAAATCTGAGATTGCCTGAAGAGCCCTTTTTGTACACCAGCTAGAGAGAGACTCTGGGGATATGTTTGGGCAGAGGTGAAGATGTGTTGATTAGCCCAAGGCACCTGGCTCTGCTGGGTTTACTTTAGAAAAAGGATACTTGCCGAAGGCTGCAGCAGCAGGAGGAAGAAGGAACAAGACAGCTCCTAAATGGATGGCAAGGAAGAAATCTGAAAACAGCCAAAGGGAAGGATGGAGAATACCAGCGGTAGCATAATTTTAGTATGTGGCATCAATGGCAAAGGACAGAACAATGAAGTTGCAAGCTTCTGGCCTTGTTTTATTCTTTCTTTCCAGACAGAAGCAAATATATGATGGACCTGAGAGGTTGTGGAGGCCCTGGCCCCTTCCAAAGAACTTGAAAGGTAAGTCCATACAGTCTCAGGCAAGAAGAGGTGTTTCAGTCTCAAAGCAAGGCTTGCAGGTCAGAGGCATAAACCTTCCCCAACTTGGAATTCAAGTTTCTATCATAACATACCCTTCCAAGCCAGTGTGCAAGTATGCAGGCAATTATACCCATGTGTGTAGGGAATTAGAATGATTTCATTACTTGATTTCTCCCTCACTTTTGTTTTGATATTCTGTCCCAAATAATTACTTTGCTATTTGAACTACAGCTCCTGTCTGTTCTGTTGGCAGAGAACGCACTAGATGGGGGTGTGAGCCAAATATTAACTCAATGTTGAATACAAGTACTGAAGCAATTCCAGAGTTAAGTGGCAGACTGATCACAGGACACTTTAGAATGAATAATCCTACAAAGCGGAAACTTCAAACCATCACGTCTACTCTCATTCCAGCTGAAAATTGGACTCTGTGTCTGGAATCTCCCAGGACTTTGATAGGCCAATTTTGGCCTAATCTTGCTCTTTCCCAAACCTCCATAGCACTCTGGTCTTCTCCAGTCATCCCACCATTCCTGCTACCCCTTGCTAATTCCCCCATTAGAGTGAAAGGTCCTCAAGGCCAGAGACTGTCTAGCATGCTTGTAATTAATTGTGTTCTTAGTTTGGTGTCTGTCACATAAGCAGTTAACTGATGCTCTAGCTAGTTAACCAGTTAGCTAGCCTCACAACAGAGGTTGGTAGCTCTAGAAGAGACCTAGAATATAATCTATCTTTACAAATGGAACACCATGTCTGGAAAGTATTTTAGAACCTAAAATGCCAGAGCCAGGAGGGACCTTAAAACATAGGATATTAGAACTAGAACCTAGAAAATTTGAAAATGAAAAGAGACCTTCAAAGTCTATTTTGGAGGCCACTCATTTTATAACTGAAGAAATTGATGTGGCAAAGGCCTAGCCTCATGTTTCCAGGATACATGGACTCTAGAGGGAAGGGAAACTGACCTTTAGTTTTGCTCATGTATAAATGATTATGATCTCTCCCTCTGTTCTACTGAAATAGCTAAACAGCAAATTTCCCAACACCCTCAAAACCCGTCCCCTGGAAATATCCACCTGGGATACTGCCCCAAGCAAGAACTTGTTCATCCATCCAAGCTTTTTATAAATTCCAAAACTGAGCTTAAAAAGGTGTGAGTGAGAAAAAAATAACAGTCAAAAAATAGAACCAAGGGATGGCTTTTTATGTGATTAATACAGGGACTGGTGCAAAAAAGCCAGCAAGGAGAACTCGCAAGCAAGCACCCTACCCGCTTAACAAGAAGCCACAGGCCAGCTTTCAGTGCAAATCCCCTAATCCTATTGATCCTGGACTGAAAAGCAGTGGAGCCATTCCACCACGCAGAAGGGTGGCAATATACAGTAAGTGTACATGGTGGGCACTGTATGCTTCAGGAAACTTAATCATATAACCTCCTTCATTACTCACAAAATCACTGCTGTCAATACGCCAGCGCCTCCCTGACTGCCGCTGTTTAAGATGCTGTCAATCTTCTCATGGATTTTGTGAACCAAATAAATTCCAAGCCGTTTAAAGGTGTTATTATCTCAGCTGATAACATTATCCCATTCATGAGTCACAGAAATAGGAAAATAAAACTCATTTCAGCCCTTTCATTCTGTGGTTTCTTTCATCTCTGAACATAAGAAACAATGAGGGATTAGACTCGTTCTACTTTGGCCCCGGAGGACAAGAACTGGGAAGCTGATTTAAAGTTGATGTGAGGAAAACATTTCTTAACAATTAGAGCTATCCAAATGTAAGAAAGGCTTGCTCAGGAGACAACTGATTGCCCACTTCAAGAGATGTTTGAACAGAAGCTGGGTGCGCTTTCTCAGAAATGTTGTAGGCAGAGGGTAATCACACATCTGGATATGGTTTGGAGGCCCATATGACTTTGGAAATGACTTTGAATTCTGAGATTCTATGTTAATAATAACAACTAGATTCATATCACAACTTAAGATCTACAAAACTCTCCTCATAGCAGCCCTGTGGGTCAGGGAAAACAATTCTAATCAACTACATTTTATAAATGAGAAATAAGATACAGAGTGATAAAATGATTTGCCTAGAGTTGCACAGGTGATTAGGTTATATTTGAATGAAGGTTCTTTGAATCCAAAAGCAGTGTTCTTTCAACTATACCATTCTATTTCCTTTTCTTAACTTGGGATGTGTGAACTTTAAAATATAGAGATAGAGATAGAGAGAGATAGAGATAGAGACAGAGACAGAGATAGAGAGATAAAGATACAGATAGAGATAAAGATAGAGAGATAGAGATAGAGACAGAGATAGAGAGATAAGAGATAGAAATGGAGAGATAGAGATAGAGAGATAGCGATAGAGAGATAGAGATAAAAATAGCGATGGAGAGGTAGAGATAGAGAGATAGATAACTGTATTTCAACTTAACATTTCCTTTGTGAGCCTTTGAATTTTATTTTATGCATCTTGACGTATTATTATGAGAAGAGATTCATAGGTTTTCCCAGACTCCCAAGGAAGTCTATGATACATAGTAAAAATAATATCAATAACTACAGTCATAATAATATGGCATTTCTATAGCAGCTAGGTAGTTCAGTAGCTACAGAACCGGTCCCAAAATCAGGAGCACCTGAGTTCAAATCTGACCTCAAAAAATTGCTAGTTGTGTGACCCTGGAAAAGTCACTTGACTTCTTCCTGCATCTGTTTTTTCATCTGTGAACCAGGGTTAATAATAATATCCAACTGCCTGGATTATTGCAAGAATTAAATGAGATAATAATTTGTAAAGTTGCAAACCTTAAAAAGCTTTTTAAATGCTAACTATTGTTATTAGGAAACACTTTAAGGTTTGCAAAGCACTTTACAAATATTACCTCATTAGATTCTCACAACAACCCAGGGAAGTAAGGATTCATATTAAACCCATTTTGCATATGAGGAAAATGAGATAAGTAGAGGTTAAATTACACAGTGAATAAGTTAAGAAGCTCTGTAATTTGATGAAAGACTTCTTTTAGCCTGGAATAATAAAGTATGAAATGCTTCTCATACTGTTCTTGTGGGTGGTCTCCCTGCCTCAAGTCTCCCCTCCACTCCAATCTATTTCCAACTGGGTAGAAACCCAATGGCTGCCAAAGTGATTCTCCTTTTGTCCAGGCCTGACCATGTTATTCCTCTACTCAATAAATTCCATTGGCTTCCTATTGCCTCTGGATCAAATATAAACACTTCTGTTTGGTTTTTAAGCTTTTTGAGAATAGGGGACTTATCATTTTTCTCTGTATCTCTACTGTCCAAAACGGACCTCCTATATAGTGCTAAATAAGTGCTTATTGATCTACTAATTGATACACAAAAGCTATTTTCATGTAGTTTCAGGGCTGTCATGTGGAAGAAGGATTAGACAGAATCTGTTTGGCCCCAAAGGGCTGAATCTAGAACAGTGGGTAGAAGCTGCAAAAATTTAGGCTTGAAGTAAGGAATAAATTTCTTAACAATCAGAGAGTAAACTCCTTGAGAGTAGGAACGATCTTTTGCCTCTTTTCAGATGCCAACATTCAGCACAGTGCTCAGCATATAACAGGCACTTAATAAATGTTTATTGATTCATTCACTGAATGTCTAGGGAGCTATTGGGTTCCACTTAGTGGAAGTCTTCGAACAGAGACAGGATGACAACGTTTCTCAAACGTCGTGTTGGGGATTCATTTTCGGTGTGGTTTAGGACTAATAGACCATTGTGTTCTCTTCTGACTCTAATAGTCTGAGATTGTGTTATTTCAAGGGAAAAGTTGGTTCCTGATGGGTTTAAGGAAGTGGGGGGACATATTCAAAAACTACAGGGTGGTAGAAAATGATTTAAATTAGGAGAGAGGAAATTGTGTTCTAGTCCCAGATCTTCCCCTTTTAAGTGATGCAGATTTGGGCAATTCACTTAAACTCACTGATTCTCAGTTTTTTCATCTAGAAAATCAGGATAATGATGCTTGAACTATCTATTTCACAGGGTTATTGAAAGTGTTTTGTAAATAGTAAAATGTTCTAAACACATGAAGTGTCATATATTGGCCTTGTATTGTCTGGGAGCAATCTCCCTGACTAATATGATCCAAAACTCAAAGCTCATTAACTTTTTTTTTAATCTCAAAAGAACCCTCACTAAACCTTTGAGAATCACAAAGTACCATTAACCTGCTATTACAGCACAACAGAAATAACTGTACCTCACCTCTACCTCACTCTCCAGACAATCATGACCACTAATAATTTTCTATTCATCTCACAAGTTGTCTTGATTCTGTATCAGCATCTTTCACATTTCTCAAAGACTCCATAATGGATAAATCCAATTTCTAATGTTGGCCTGTGTATAAAAAGCAGTATTAGGGATATAATTAATTCAATGAACCAAATGGCAAAAGCAAGTTGGTACAGCCCACATCTGGCACCAGTGTATTATTTTTTAAATAAAATATACATACAGGAGATTACAGTGACCTCTGTGGAGGATAGAGAATATCCTAATATAAAATAAGGAGTGAATTGATCACAATCTGCACTGGAATTGAGAATAACCACTTTGATTAAATAATAGATCATGTATGATCAAAGAAAGTAGTGAAATAACATTATTAAAGTGGTATTGTGAACTTCTAAAAAACCAAAAATAATGACGATCAAGATCCAATATGACCTTATCAATAATGGATCCTGTCAAACTGACTATTATTACACTGGTAGACCAGGAAAATGCCCCCAAATCGATTTTCCTTGACTTCATCATCTTGTGCTATCCTTGCGAACAAAAATGGAAAGATGTATGCTAGATGCAGGGGTGTGCTGCTAAATATTTAACAACCAACTTTCGTGGGGGAAGAGAATTACCTAAGATACACCTTTAAGTACGATCTACATAATCAACATGTTCTCCATCACTTTTTTAAGTCCAGGCAATCAAAAATAAAACAATCAATCAAACTGATTTGGAATATTTTAGTACTTTAGGTTGCTCCCTCTGTCTAAGGCCAAATCCCAAATATGCTGCCAGGGCTACCAAGCTTATCCTCACACTTGCTTGCCCTGATTCACTTCCTCCCCAACTAGACTTGAGTAAACTCCCAGAACACACTTGGAGCATGACCACTGAATCTTCTTCCACACCATAGTGTTTACAGCTTGGTGTTCCAAGTCACTAATAAACATATAGCCACCTAGTGACTACTTCCCAGCCTCCTCCAAGAAAAATTGTAGATACTTGTAGCTGGCCCCACATTGGCAGCATGTGGGAAGACATCTTCGTTTCACAGTGACTTTTAGGGTTAGGGTTAGGGTTAGAAATACTAACTAGAGAGTGTTCTATTGGATTCTGAGAGCCCGTGCTTGACTCTGTGTCATTTAAATTTTTACTAGTGAATTGAAATAAATACATATGTATCAGGCTTTTCGGATTTTCAGATAATTAAAATAAAACAAAAACTAGGAGATATAATTAAGAAGGTGAAGGATAGAGTCAACTTACAAAGTTATCTCAGTAGGCTAGAAGGATAGGATGAATCTAATAAACTGAAATAGAATAAATAAAAATATAGTATTTGAAAGAAAAAAACTCTACACATGCAAGATATGAGAGTGTAAACAAGAAAAGTTCCTATGACAAAAATATAAGTATTTTATAGGAATGGAAGTTCAATGTCAAACCATACTACAATATGGAAAACAAAAACACAAACAAACCGATGTATTGTTGGGCTGCATTTAAGGATGGAAGAATGTCCAGAAAATGATGGAGATGATAGTCCTGCTGTACTCTTCCTCAATCATGCCACATCTGGAAAACTGTATTACTGTATTTATTTCTGGGCACCATATTTTAAGAAGGACTTTGAGAAGCTTGTAAGCATCCAGAAGAGGGTCACTAGAGTATTGAATTTGGTGTCAAAAACTCCTGGGTTTAAATCTGGGCATTGAAACTTAATAGCTGCTTGGCTGTGAACAGCACTCTTCACTACTTTGAGGTTGAGAGTTCACTCTTGGTGAAATGGGAATAATCATACTGACCCTACCTATCTCACAGAGACTTCATAAGGGAAATGCTTTATAAACCGTTAAGTGCTCTAAGAACGTGAGCTTTTTGTAACTATAAACTTGGGAGAGTGATTCGTTTGCAGCTTCCTTTGAAGCACTGCTTCTCAGCAGGTGACTGAGTTCTGTGGGAAAAGACTCCCCACAAATCCCAGGTGTTGGCTGTTCCAGTTTAAGTGATGTTAAAGTTATCATTAATGCTGTATCACAATAAATAACGTTCCAGTCTCTGCAGTTATCACCCAACATTTGCACTAGCTAGCTTGGTTCCCAGAGCTTGGCCAACTACTTGTCACCCTCCAGGTAAAAGAGGTAACCCAGAGCGATTGCAGAATTGCTAGAACTCATTATGCCCTGCTGGTTTACTTTTTCCCATGATTATCAATTGAAATCAACTATCCAGCCAGACTTAATAAACTTTTAGAAACTAAAAGCATAGTGTAAGGTTGATAAGAAATATTCTTCTCCCCCCTCCAAAAATAAAAACAAAACTCCAAGTCTAGGACAACTTTTCCCATAATTACACACAGAATCCAGGGGGAAATGGGCACAACTGAAGAACAGATGCAGCAAATAGAACAACTCGACTCATCGAAGTCCTTTGGCTGGAGTCCTCAAAATGTTTCCCTAAGGGAGTTTGTAGTTTTCTACCTTCATCCTTGCAGAGTCCTGAAGCTGTCTTTCTTTAGTGCATCTAATCTGTCCCTGTTCCTGATGCAGAAGCTGGTGCCAACCATGAGGTACACAGGACAATGACGAGAAGTGCAAATACCTCCACCTTCCCCAGTTCACAAGGTCATATTCTGGCCAGGAGACACAAGGGATAGAAGTTATTTTCTCTCCAAATTATTTCCTTTCAAGAACTTGATTGAAACCGTTCTCTCCTCTGAGCTGCCAGACTCCTGAATCTGGGCTCAGAATTAGATTGTAATTTTATGGAAAAATATGAGGACATAACCAAGTTTCTCGAGCCAATCCCAAAATATTTCTTGTCATACTTAGTTGAAATGCCTAGGATTGTTCATTAATTTAAAAGAGATGTCTAGGTACTAGTTATATGTAATTCATGAATCTGATTGATTCAATTGATAAGCTTGCATGAGCCCCCATCCTTATAATACAATGATGGGAAAAGAACTGGCCTAGAAGCTGAGTCTTAGATTCTGCCCCAGGTTCTGCCACAAACTGTGTAATCATGGAGAAGCCTCTTCCCATCTCTAGACCTCATTGTCCACATTGACCACATTGTCCATAAAGTGCTACATCAACTGTGACATGGGATAGTGGAATGAATACTTTCCTGGGAGATACGAATCCTGGATTGAAGGCCTTGCTCTGAAACTCATTAGCTATACAATGTGGAGCAATATCATTAAGCTTTCTTTACCTCAGTTGCTTCATTTGTGACATAGGGATAATAAAATTGGCACTCCCTACTTCATAAGGCAGTTATGTGAGTCATTAGCATTTTTTTTTTACTTTGTCTCTGCCTCTAATTTATTATTACCTTGAGTAAATAAATCACTTTTGCTTTCTTGGTCTTAGGTTTTTTTTATCTGTAGAAGGAAGGGAATAATTTAGCCTCAAAGGTCCCTTCTGGCTTTAACAATCTTGAATAATGCATATTGTTTAAATAGTATTTAATATATTAAATATGTTATATATAATATTTTTAAATGTCTAATAAATTAAATGTAGCAAAGTATTGAACCTGGCATAAAAATAATATAGAGAATCCTTCACAATATAAAAAGCACTATAATTTTAGTTTTCATTCACTACTTCATGTACTCATTCCTTCATAGAATCATAAAATCTCAGAGTTGACAGGAAGTCCAAAAGTTGTCTAGTGCTCCTACCTCTTATGTTAAGTAGGTAGATTCAGCAAGATTTTGTACCTGATAAGATCTGGAGGATGAGAGAAAGATAATGGTAAAAAAAAAAAAGACTCCAAGGTTGCAGACCTAGGAGAACTGGGAATTTAGGTAGCCTCCAATATTTAGGAAAGAAGCTAATGAATTTAGTTTTGGGCAAGGTGGATTTGTAATGTTGATAGGAGATCCTGGTGGAAGTGCCCAGCAGAAAGGTGAATGTATGACTGGAGTCAGGAAAGAAATTATAGGTATATATCAATCAATATAGATTTAAGGAGCATCAATGTAGAGGTCAAAATTTAAACTATGGGATCAGATGAAATTATGTAGGGAGAGAAAAGAGGAGAGGAGAGGAGAAGAAAGGAGAGGTATGAATTAGAAGGGAGAAATGGAGAGAGGAGAGAAGAAAGGAGGTGAGGGGATAGCAGGGGAGAGGAGAGGAAAAGAAAGGAAAGGATAGAGCAAGGATAAAACTTTAATTGGCACTTACACTTAAGGAGTTAGAGATAACATGATGAACCAACAGAGGAAGCAGAGGTATAGTGGTCAGACAGGTGGTGGTAGAATAAAGATAGGGCAGAGTCTTCTAAAGTCAAGAAGATTGGGTGGTTGACAAGAGTTGACAAAGAAGTAGAAAGAGAACAGACCACTAGATTTAGCAAATAAGGCATCATTGGTAACATTTCAGACTTTACTACCTATGGCATGATCACCAAGCATGTCTTAAAAACAGCAGGTGTTGGTGATTTTGCCATACAGATTCATCACTGCTTAAACATTTCCCTTTGCTGTTATGAAGACCTGGGGAATCTTAAAGAATTGCATGATGGGGCAAACAGGTAAGCCTTTTCCCCCTCCCTACTTGTTCCGTTTGCCCTCTTAAGCTTCCCCTGGGGCATGCAGAACATTAAGAAACAAAAATATAGACATCTAAGGGAAACAACTGACCCCCAAGGCAGCATTGTTCCACCAAGACAGAAGTCCCTACTGTCTCTTTTACTCCATCATTTCCTCAAGAATAGAGCTGTTATTTATATGGAGTAAATGGGGTGTTGCTCAGGGTCCAACATCTGGTGCTGGAAGTTAAGTGTGTTTTGCTTCCTCTCTGGGGGGAAGCAGATGCTTGTTCCAAATAGGTTGACTGTGGCCTTGCCACTACGTCTCATGGTCCTCCACTAGTCATTGCCCCTATAAGGTGCACCGCCCAGGGTCCCATCAAGTGGTGTCCTTCTCCTATTCCCTACCACCCCTCCCTCAACTCTTGCAACAGGAAGAGTCAGGCTGTCCGAGGCCAAATTGTTTTCTCTCCCAGTGCAACTACACCCAGAATCAGACTGGTTTCTGTACCATCATGGGCTCCCTCACTTTGATATTTTGTCCTACGAACCACTATACTACTGCTATAACCCCATCACCATAAATGAGATTTTTTTTCACCCACCAGGTAGAAGATTTCTTAGTCACTTTTCTTTTCAAGGACAACCAGCTTTGAAACATATTTTATGGGCTAGCTTTTAAATACCAGTGAAAAAGGGCCTGATCTTAACTTACTTTTATGTACTGATTGCAGGAAGCCCTGATGTGTGAGAGAGGCTCATATGTACCCTCAACAAGGCTATTGGCAGCAGCTGCTGCCTTTCTATCCCTATTCGTCCTTGCCTCCCAATTGAAGTACCAGAGTTGGACAGGGGGCAAGTACAGGAGTCCATAATAATTTCCCTCTGGGTTGAGACCTTGCATGTTGCTCCCTATATACTCTGTTCAAATCTTTTATTTTATTTTTTTCTTTTTAAATTGCTTTCTAAGTGTGGACCTTGTAAACCAAGTTTTTGCCCTAAGTGAATCTCTCCTGCAGAGTTATAAACCCCTGAAAAATGGCACCTCTAATAGAAGTCCTGACAGCTGGCTCCTTGCTATAGCCATGTTCCCAGCCACTGCTAAAATATAGTAGTCTCTAACTACTCTAATTCTGATGAAAAGTTACTGTAATACAGGTACCTATCCATACGCAGCCACATCATTTTTCTTATTTATAGGCTTCATTATGGCAAGGAAAATGCACAGCTCCCCTAAGGAAGCTGATGGAGGGGGCTAAGTACAAGTATGCATTCTCAGTGCCTGAAATTCAGCCATATTCTGGCCATCAGCCTAAATAGCCTGATATGCAAACTCCTCTGAATGATGAGAGATATGAGATATCCAGGGGCAACTTTGGGAAAGTCTAACAAGGTATATTTCAGGTTGTTTCTTTTGTTTGCTTTTGTTTTCAGTGTGAAGGACCTACAAACACTTGATCAACATTTTCAAATGAAACTATTGGTTACTCCTTAAATGCAGCTGACTCTGGAGAGGAGACAAAATGTCTTAGAGCAGGGGTTCAGGAGAGACAATTGTTAAATTTATTTTATGAGTATTTACACCCTGGAAATGAGCAAATATTAGAAATTAGGGTTTGATTTTTGTTTTGTTGGTTATCTAGATTTAAGAAGGTAAAAAGTAAAATGGTAATAATGCAGATTAAACTTAAAAGTATGTTTGTATATGTACTTTTTTAGAGCTAATTGCTAAAATTTATCTGTGTATGAGCACGTATGTGAATGTAGAATGAGGACTGTCATTAGGGTACCCTAAAATAGCAAAATGATCAAGTTTAATTTAACAAATATTTATGAGGGATTTATTATATACAGAATATTATTCTCTATGCTGAGGAAAGTTAATATATAGACAATACTAGTGTAGTGACAACAATCAGAACAGGGAATGTAGTGCATGGTCTACAAATATTTTGTTCACATCTCTGAGAAGTTGGTAGAAGATAAGGTATGAGCCCTGAGAGGACTCATGGAGCTTATAGTCCGGTTGTGTGATAGAATATATTCCCAAATAAATATAATGTATAATCTTCTATAACAAACACATTAGAAGACAATGACAAGAAGTGTGAGGTCTGACAGGGGAGTCTATTACTAAATAGGGGTCATAGTGGGGATACAAAAAGAAGCAAAATATAATCTTTGCCCTCAAGGATCTTACACTCTAATGGAGGAGACAGTGTTATTGTTGTTCAGTCATTTTCAGTACTGTGTGACTCTTTGTGAGCCCATCTGGGATTTTCTTGGCAAAAATACTGGAGTGGTTTGTCATTTCCTTCTCCAGCTCATTTCACAGATAAGGAAACTAAGGCAAACAGGTTAAGTGACTTGCCCAGCTAGTAAGTGGCTATGGCTGGATTTGAACTCAGGTCTTCCTGACTCCAGGCCTGGCACACTATCCAATTCACCACCGACATACAAAGCAAGCTATATATAGAATAAATCAGAAATAATTAACAAGGAGAAAGTGTTGGAATTAAGAAAGGTTGGGGAAGGCTTCCTGTAGAAAGTGAGATTTTAATTGGTACTTGAAGGAAGCCAGGAGACAGAGATAAGGAGGGAGAACATTCCAGACATGGGGAATAGCCAGTGAAAATGCTCGGAGTTGGGAATAGAGTGTCTTGTTTGAGGAACAGCAAGGAGGTAAGTGTCACTGGATCCAAAAGTGTGTAGGAAGGGAGGGAGAGGAGAGGACAGTGAAGAAGATTGGTTAGAAATACAAGAGAGGTTGAGGATATTCCAAGCATAGTGAAGAGAGTAAATTGTAGAATGTTAGATATTTATTTAATTCAATTCAAGGCTTTATTAAGCACCACAGTATACATGGAACTATTGCTAGGTATTGGGGTACAAAAATTAAAATGGAAACAATCCCTGAAATAAAGAAGCTCATATTCTATCTAGGAGGAAAACACATCTACACATACAAGTAAATACAAAACAGAAATGGAATAAATGTAAGATAATTTGGGTGACAGAATTGGGGTAAAGCACTAAACACCAATCAACTGGGAAAAACCTTTTGTAGCAACTGCAGTTAAGATGAGTCTTGGGGCAGCTGGGTGTGGCACAGTGAATAGAGCACCCGTCCTGGAGTCAGGAGGACCTGAGTTTAAATCCAGCCTCAGACACTTAATACTTACTAGCCATGTGACCTTAGGCAAGTCACTTAACCTCAAATGCCCTGCCTTCCCCCCTCCAAAAAGGGGAAAAAAAAGATGAGTCGTGAAGGAAGATGAAGATTCCAAGTGAAATAGGTAAAGATAGAATGAGGGACCTCCTGAAGACATGGAGGCATGAGATAAAATGGCCTATATAGGGAGCAAGTAGGCCAATTAGGCTGGAATGTACTCCATGAGAAAAGAGTAATTTGTAAATCAGTTTAGAAAGACAGGTTGGAGTAAGATTATGAAGGTCTTTAAATGCTGAACAGAGACATTTATATTTTCTCCAAGAAAAAATAGGGCCTCACTGAACCTTCTTGAGCTTCAGAATGATGTGATCAGACCTAATATGAAAACTGAGAAGTAAAAAGTACAGGAAGGAGGTGATGAGCCCCTATACTAGGGTGGTGGCCACTTAAGTAGGAGACATTTGTCAAATAATTTCATGTGGGCGTGAGAGGGTGAAGAGTTGAGGATAACTGAACCTGTGTGACTTAAGAGGATGGGGACAGAGACAGAGAGAAAGAGACAGACAGACACACAGTGACACACAGAGACAGAAAAAGAGAAATGAGATGGGGAGGAAAAGATTGAGAGAAGAAAGGGGAGAAAGGAAAAGGAAGGAAAATAGGGAGGAAGAGGGGAAGAGAGAAGAAAATGGGAGAGAGAGGCAGGGTAGAAGAGAGGGGAGAGAGAGGGAGAGGAGGAAAAGATTGAGAGGCAGAAAAGGAAAAGAAAGAGAGAGTAGGGAGGAAAAGAAGGAGAAAGAAAGGGAGAGGTTAAGAAGTGAAAGGGAAAAAGGAAGGATGAGAGAGAGAGAAGGAGAGAGAGAGAGAGATTTTTTTTCTTTATGTCTTCTATTCCTTAGCTCAACTAAGTGTATTACTGTTGCTGAAGCTAAGTCATGCATGGGCACAAGTAATCTCAAGTTATTGATGGCTGAAAGGATAATAGTGTATTAAGAAGCTCAGCATTTGTGGTTGTGAGGTGGCTGAAAAGAATCTTTCAGATCCCCTTGGTACTGGAAACACTGCCAGTATATTTAGCAATGGGTCAAAAACCTTTTGTGGATATCTGTCTTTACATGTTCAGCTTTCAAGACAGAAAAGTTGCTAGGTCAGACTATGGAAGACAAGGAGAGCTATCCATCTCTCCCTATAATTTAATAGATTGTAAGCTCTTTGAGGATAGGAACTGTTTTTGTCTGGTTTAGTTTGTTTAATCGCTCTCGCTCTCGCTCTCCCTCTCTCCTTCTCTCTCTTCCTTCCCTCCCTCCCTCCCCTGTCTCTCTCCTTCTGTCTCTTTCACTGTCTCTCTGTCTCTCTTTGTCTCTCTGTCTCTCTCCCTCTCCCTTTCTCTCTTCCTCTCTCCCTCTATCTCTGTCTCTGTCTCTCTCTCCTATTTGTTTTGTTTTACTTCATCTAGGAGCACCTAATTTGGTGACTTCTTGCACAAAGGTCTTTAATAAATTATCACATAATTGTACTGAATGTTTCAAAATAATATAGATCCAGTCAATAGGGATATGTTGCTAGGGAGAAGAAACCTTCGTCATTTAAACAGTGTGCATGTCTGAAACTTTGAATGGCAGAGAACTTCCAGGCTCAAGAGTTACATTAACCTCAACTGTAAAAGAAAAGGTAATGGATTCTAGCAGTAGTTGGTCTCTTGATAGTTCTTTTAAAAAACATTCAAACACTTAAAAGAGTCCTTTGTATTCGTCTTATTTTTCTTAAAGGATCTGTAATTGTCAGTGTGAGTATTCCCTTCCTTGATAAAGATCACAAGCCCTAATTTCCAAGAAGGACCTTGAGAATTTACTGTGAATGGCAAACTGGTGAATGAAGCTGGTTCTCAGACAAGAGATACCTGGCCTATTACTCTCCCTTCCTGGATACTAGCCCTTCTATGTGTTTTTCATTATTCTTTTCTCCTGGCTCTTGTCTTACCTATGTAACTCTCCTTCTCTATATCTTTAAGTATTCCCCAAGTCTCCATCTTGAGCCCTCTTTGACTTGGTGTCTTCATCAGATCCCATGGATTGATCATCTCTATCCAAAACACTCACAGATCCATATATCCAGCCACAGTCACTTTATTATGCTCCACTCTCACATCACATATTCTCTAGCGGTCATTTTACATTGTACGTCTTGGACATACCATATTCAACATGTTCAAAACAGAAGCCAATATTTATTTTTGCTCCAATCTACTCCTCTTCTGAATTCTAACCATACTTCTGTCAATAATACCACCAGCCTTCCAGTCTCCTCAGTCTCACAACCTCAGCATTATGCCCCACTGCTCACTCTCCCTCATCTACAACTTATTGTTTACACTGCTACAAAATCTCTCATATTTATCCTTTTTCTCACCTTAGTTCAGGCCGTTGTTGAATGTTGCCAGAACTTTTGTAAGAATGGCTACTTTGGTCTCGCTGTTTCAAATCTCAGCCCACTCCAATCCATCCTTTACACAGCTGTCCACCTGTTTTTTTTTTCTGACCATGCCACTCCTCTACTCAGTGTTCATCTGTGGTTCCCTATTACCTCTAGGATCATGAATAAACACTTCTATTTGGCTTGTAAAGTCCTTCACCTACCTGGCCCCAACCTGCCTTTTTAGCATCTTTGCACATTTCTTAAGCACTTAGTATGTGTCAAGCACTGTGCTGAGCATTTATTACAAATATTTTCTCACTTGATCTCCACAACAATCCTGTGATACAGGTGCTATTGTAATCCCCATTTTACAGTGGAGAAAACTGAAGAAGAAAGAGAATAAATGACTGGCACAGGATCCCAGAGCTAACAAGCATCTGAGGCCAGATTTGAATTCAAGTCTTTCCTAGTTCCAGATGCTGTTGAGAGCATCTTTCGCTCTGCTCATTCTGTTGAGACACCAGCTGCCTCTCTAATCCCAAGACACCTTCTTGTAGTTCTTCACACATAGCACTCCATCTTCCTTCTCCACACTTGGTCAGTGATCATCCTGCCTCCCTGGAATTCACTCCCACAACACCTCTGCCTTTTAGGATCTCCTTCCAGGACTCAACTCATGGTCTTCACTTCAGCTAAAAGCCTTTCAAGACTCACCTGGACTCACTTCAGTTTGTAAAGGAAGCCTTTTCTAATCCCCTCAACTATTAGTGCCCTCCCTCCTAAACTACTTTGCATTTGTCCTGTCTGCATTTGTGTGTGTGTATGCATACGTAAATACACAAATATACATATACATTGTCTCCCCCAAATAAAATGTAAGCTCCATGAGAGCAGGGAATGTTCCATCTTTGTTTCTGAGACAGCAAAGTGGCCTAGTATATATTGCATAGAACATCAAATTTAAAGTCAGTAAAATCTGTACCTAAATCCTGATTTAGATTCTCACTATGTATAGGACTCTGAGCAAATCTCTTAACTTCTGTCAACCTTAGTTTCCTCAGCCATAAAACAGGGATAATATTGTTGTGAGAATTTAATAAGAAACTTAAAAACTGCTTTGCAAATTTTAAAGTATTATATGAATGATAGCTATTTTTATAAAAATGCTTATTGTTAATATTTTTAAACTTAAATACATGAGAAGAAAAAGAAACATAAACTTAAATATTAAAACACACACAGAATAAGAAAAGATAAAAAAAAGCATTGCCATGTGCACAGCATAATGTAAGAGAGGATTCAAGATACACAGCAATAAATTTCCATTTCAAGAAAGTCTATATAATAAATACTATGTATTGTGTTCTGAGCTTTCCATCTTTCCTTGCTTCCTTGTAAATTTTTTTTTGTTCTCTGCTGTGCACTTTTTGCTTTGTTCTTTTTTCCCCTAAATGGTAGCTATTATAAAGTGATTTATATAAATATTATTGTTGTTGTTGTTAATTGTAATAATAGTAACAGCAACAAGAGCAGCAATATTCTCAGATCCCCAAGGCCTAACACAGTACTAGTCACACAGCATTTGCCCAATAAGAACTACCTCTGTGATTGAATGACTGGGACAACATACTTGTAACCAAAGCTTTTAACGTATCTCTTACAGAAGAATAAAGGATTGGATTAGGTCAAGTTTGGGGAACCTGGGGCCTTGAGGCCACATGTGGCCCTCTAGGTCCTCAACTGATCTGTTCTGTGAAATTTGGATTCAGTCAAAGGGCTACACTTGATGAGCTAGAGGGCTACATTTGTCCTAGAGGTCATGGGTTCCACATCCCTGGGTTAGGTGCTTCATAGGAAGTACATATGGAGCACAACATACTCAAATGAACTCATAATAGTTAGCATTTGTATAGCATTTTACAAATATTATCTCATTTGATCCTCATAATACCCTGAAAAGTAAGTGTTATTACTATTCCCACTTTACAGGTGAAGAAACTGAGGCATGCAGAGGTTAAGTGACTTGACCAAGGTCACATAATTAGTAAGTGTCTGAGGTAGGATTTGAACTCAGGTCTTCCTGACTCCAGGCCCAGTATTCTGTCTAATGAACCACCTAATTGTCTCCAATAATCTCATTATGTTGGATTTTACTTTAAGCAGCTAATTTTTTAGGGTAAATAGTTACATTGGCAATACTCATTAGTGAAGGAAGTATCCTATAATAGCAAGGGTACTGGAATTGGAATCACAGAGGTGGTTGGCTTCTGATCCTAGCTTTATCAGTGTGACACCAGCCAAGTCGCTTAGACTCTCAGCCTAACCATCCCCATTCATGAAATTGGGCTAATAATTCTTGTTCTACTTCAGAGAATGGCTGTGAGGAAAGCAATCTGAACACCTCAAAGCACTAAAGAAATTTATGTCATCATTTCTTCTTATCTGAGGGTTACAGAAACCCAGATTATCCGAGCTGTAAGGGGTCCTAAGAGGTCATTTAATTCAACCAGTATTTGAACAGCATTTCTTCTGCACAGTTCCTGACAAAGGGGCCTCTGGCCTGTCCTTAAGGGCCTCCGGAGATGAAGAAGTCACTCCAACTTAGCACAACCCCTTGCCCCTCTGGACTTCTCTAATTCACAGACTGTCACAAAACAAGATGCCTCTCTACCTTCACTCCTCTCTTTTATATATTTGGGAGAATTAATAACTATGATAGCCGACATTCATGTCATTTTTGTATGAGAAGTCACGCTTCCCCGTGACTTGAAAATTGCATGGTACAATGGAAAGAAAGCTAGATTTGGAGTCAGATGACCTGATAATTGTAATAATAAATAGTATTTATATAGCACTCTAAGGTTTGCAAAGAGATTTGTAAATATTATCAATTTCATCCTCATAACAACTTTGTGAGATAGGTGCTATTATCCCCCCCATTTTCCATATGAGAAAATTGAGGCAGAAATCTGATCCAATCTGGCATTCTATCCAATGAACCACCTACCTGTCTGGATTAAAATATTGGCTCTAATGCTTGCTACTCGTGTGATCTTGGTTAAGTCACAAGTTCCCTAGGCCTTGATTTTGTCATCTCCCAAATGAAGGGGCTGGGTTATTTGGTCACTGAGGTCCTTTCCAGCTCTGAATCAATAACCAAATGCCCTAGAAGTGAGCTTGGATTCTCAAAGACTATGCTATTAGAATAAGTCTATTGAGTCCTATTAAGCCAGAGAAATTTTAAAGATAGACCACTAATCACTTTGTGCTAGGCTCTCAGGACCAACCTAGCTAAGGGCATAGTGCTGTATCACCACAAGATTGTCCAATGGGTGATAGCATTTTTTGATCACAGAATTTTGTGAAGATCACCTGATAACCAGAAGCATGGAGACTATGATATACCTTAGCGGAGGAACCTTCTAAACCAATATTGTCACTGATCTTTACAAATACTGAAATGTGTAATTTATAAAACATGTAACTCACAATGATGCTTTGGGGGTAAGCAGTATAACTATGATTGTGTCCTTTTTATAAATAGGGAACAGGCCCAGAGAGATATAGTGCTTTACCCATAGTCACACAGGTAATTGAACATCAGGGCCAGGATTCAAAGCCAGAGTGCCATTGTGAGGATGTAAAACACTTGACAAATGTTAAAGTGCTGAGTAAATACCATCTTATGTTGGTGGTGATGATGATGGTGATGAAGACAAGGGTGAAGATCCCAGGTCTGGTCCTCTTTTCACCTTACTGCTGTGATTTTCCAGGCTTACAGCATTAGGGAAATGTATACTTTATTCCAAATAAAGAATCAGAAAAGACAGTGCTCACTTTCGTACATGGAGATGAATTATTGTTGTTGTTTGTCCTTTGTTTTCTGAGAGGAACGATGACATCTCAGGGTATTATCTTGACTTTCACATGAGTTGGATTTAAGTGAAGCAGAGTTGTGCAAAGCCATCAGCCTCAGTCTCTTTTCCACAGTCATGGAAGTCCAAAGGTGGGACACAAATCAAGACAACTAGCAGTTACTCAGGTTGCAGTTGACAACCTTGGCATCTTCAATGTCTTACCAAGCTCTGAGCCCTCCAAGGTGCCTGCTTCAACCATTGGCCATTTGAACAAGTTGTTCTCATCCATCCCTTCCAACAGGACAAATTTTCACATGCTTGGTGTAGGCAACACCTTACCTCACTAATGGGTTTGAAGCCTATCAATTGCCCTGAACCTGGTTTAGCCCATCTTTCTAGACTCTTTACTGGGATGTGGACCTTGAGCATGCTACTTTGGAGCCATAGCTGAGAATGGAAATGAATTGGGATAGCTACTAATGATTTCCTTAACAATGAAATATGATGTACTGAACCCAAAACACAGATTTGTTTGTTTTTCACATTTCTCAACCAGTATTGAGAAAATGCAAAACCAACGAATGCAGCTGATGTTACATCATCTGTGTTATTTCATTACTGAACACCACTGACATGACCAAAGAAGTTTAAGCTTACAGGGATTTGCTGGAGATTAGATATGATGTTTGGAAACTACAACTCTTTTAGTGACTAGACTGCTGGTTTACCTCTAATGCCAATAGCTCTGTTTTGCACAGGGATACACATATAGGATCTCAGAACTGCAAGACACTTTAGAAGGTATCAAGTACAGTTCAAATCAAATCAAATCAAGTCCATTCAAAGGACAAATCCTGCCTATAAGATTGGTTGGACATGTTTGAAGACTTCCTGTGATGGAGAATTCACACCCTCTTTAAGGGGTCTAGTCCATTGTGGGATAGCCTTGGGTCAATTTGCTTCCTGACCATTTCAATTCAATTCAAAGAGCATTTATTAAGTGCCTACTATGTACAAGGAACTATTCAAGCTGCATAGTCAATCTGGTGCAATTCTTTGCATTTCTACCTTCATAACATCTCTAATATACATCTGCTCTTCTTCAGTCACACTTCCCCCACCCTGGTGCAGCCTTTCATCACCTCTTGCTTTGACTGTTCCAATACCTTCTTTTTGGTGTCCCTGTCCCAAGTCTTTCCCCATTATAATTCATTCTCCACTCAACTGCCAAATGATTTTCCTAAATTGCAGGTTTGATCATTTCACTGACCTCTACCATAAATTCCAGTGTCTTCCTATTCCTTCTAGGATCAAACTTACAATCTTCTGTTTGGCTTTTAAAGTCCTTCACAAGCTGGCTCTCTCCTCTATTTCTAGGCTTCTTACACTTTGTTCTCTCTCCTTCATGTGCCTTATAATCCTGCAATACTGGCTTTTTTTTCTTTCCTCAAACAAGTCACTCTTCCCAACACTAACTATTTTCTGACTGTCTCCCATTCCTAGAATGCTATCTCTCCTTATCTCCACTGCCTGACTTCTCTGATTTCTTCCAAAAACATTTCAAATCCCACCTTCTGAATGATTCCTTACTTGTTCTGTGTCCAGTGATAGTGGCTTTCCAGTAATATTACTTTCCCTTTACACTGGGATGATTAGGTGACATAGCAGATAGAGCAGTAGGCCTAGTGTCAGGAGGATCTGCGTTCAAATCCAGCCTCAAAACTGTGTGACCCTGAGCAAATCATTTAACTTCTGTTTGTCTCTTTTTCCTCATCTGTAAAATGGGGATAATAATAACTGAATCCCAGACTCAGCAAGGCTAGGTGCTAGCCTAGCCTGGAGTCAGAATCATCTTCTTGAGTTCAAATGTGGCCTTAGACAGTTACTAGCTGTGTGAACCTGGGCAAGTCACTTAATCCTGTTTGCCTCCGTTTCCACATCCATAAAATGAGCTGAAGAAAGAAATGGCAAACCACTCTAGTATCTTAACCAAGAAAACACCAATTGGGGTCACTAAGAGTCTAACTGGACTGAAAAACTACAGAAGAACAACAAAGACTGCTCAGTATACAGTTGTCTGCATGTTGTCTCCTCCTTTCAAAGGTGAGCTCCTTGAGGGTGGAGATGTGTTTTTGCCTTTGCGTCCCTAGCACTTAGCACAGGACCTGACACATCATAAATGCTTAACAAATTCTTATTGACTTAATTGATTCTGCTAGTATTAAGAATATAAAAACAAAAACAAAAGAATCCCTGACCTCAAAGTATGTTTATTCTACTTGGGGAGAGGGGTGATGTCGTGACCTGAAATCTTCTTTTCTGCATCTTTTCTCTTTGACCCTAGTTCTGTCCTATTCAAGTACAGAGAACAAAGCTAATGTACTTGCCACTTGGCAGACCTTCAAATGTTTGAAGACAGCTTTCAGCTTTGTCTCTTCTCAGGGTTATACACCCTTGATTTCTTTAACTCATATTTTCGTGCTATGATATCCACTACCGTCACAATCCTTGTCTCTCTTCTCCAGACCATTCTACCTTGGTTAGATCCTTAATAAAATACGGTACTCAGACCTGAACAGGATAATCCTAGAGTTTACTGGAGTCTAATAAAGAGAAAATAAATGTCCTGGACTCCAGAATGCCAGTTCTTGGCAATAAGTGAACAAACTCCATGACCTTCCTCAAACTGGGCACTCATGGAACCATGCCCGCCTCCCAGGAAGAGTCAACAGAGCAGACCATCATAACATCGAGGCTGAATAAAGGAGAGTGCTGGAGCACAGCAGGGGAAAGGTGGTTGTGAAAGCTGTGTGGATTTACTAGCTCCATGACCTGGGAAAAAGTCAAACTCTCATCTATAAAGTAGGGATAAGCATAATTACATTTCCTTCCCTGCAGGGTTGTTGTGAGGAAAATACTTTCCTAACCTTCACAGAATCAGAAATTTAGAGCTAAGAGGAACCTTAGCAGCCATTTAATCCAACCTCCTTATTTTCTAGATAAGGGAACTCAGATCCAGATACCATCTCACTAAGCTGAAGGTCACACATGTCAAGACAGAACTGGAACCAAGGTCCTTTGGCAGTAAATGTAGCTCTCTTTTCACTACACTGAACTGCCTCTTATTTGCATAACATTTCCATAATGTACAATATAAATATAAGCTATTATTACTAATATAATCATCATCATATTCTCACCAGCTCTTGCCAATGCTGGAAGCAGTTAGCCTTGGATAACCCCAGCGACTCCTAAAATGCTGGTGATCTGATTAGAGGCATTTCTCAGCCTAACTAAGAGAGGTTCTACAGAGAGGAAACTCTGTGTGATTCCAGACCTAGCATTTAGTAGCTCCAGGGAGTTTCTGTGTGACCTGATGCAGGAGCCTCAAACTTCTCACAGCAAGCCTCAGAATCTGTATTTCTACTGTGAGTACAATGGAAGCCAAATCAGTGAATGAATGATATTTTCTCGCTATAGTAGAAATTGCCATTGGGTCTTCTGACATGACTTCTAAGTCCCAGATAGAAAATGGAAAAGCTGCATGACACTGGAGAGGCTATTTTATCATTTTAGGCCTCAGTTCCCTCATCTGAAATATCAAGAAAAAACAATACTTGCTCTAACAAACTTGCTATATTGTTGTGAGGCAAGCACTTTGCTAATTATAAAGCACAATATTTAAGAACTGTTATGATTATTTTAAATTAACATTGGTAGAGGGAGTTTCCTTTGCTTATATAATCATAAGAACAGAGATTGAAAAAGACTTTAGAGGTCATTCAGGTCCTATCCCTCCATTTAAACCAATCCAATTAACATCTCTTACATACTTACTACTTGCCAGACACTGTGTTAAATTCTGGGGAATACAATTAATAAAAAAAAAAGGCAATCTCTGCCCTTAAGAAACTTAAAATCTAAAGTTGGAGACAACATACAGAGAAAGGGTAGGAGGGGGTAAAGGGGAAGGGACACCAGGAGGGATCTTGCTCTTTAGAATTGAAACCAGATAGAGGAGCAGATGCAAAGTAGAGTGAGGAAGAATAGAAGAGGAAAATGAGACAGTTAAGTGGCTTGCCCAACATCACACAACTAATAATTGCCTGAAGCAGGATTTAAATGTATCTTATTCTAAATCCAACCCCCTGTCCACTATATCATGCTATTTACATCCTGAACTGTTATATGTGTGTATATGTATGTCTATTTATACATACATGTTTATAATTATGTATTATATGTATTTGTGTAATATATATAGATACTCGAGTCTTCACCATGTCACATAACGTGTGTAATGACAGTTTTAGAAATATATTTTATATTTCTCTATTGATGATTATCCAGTCAAATGCATGAATTCAGAATGGGGAGACATAGAGACATAGCTTGTGTGGAAAATATCTAGGGGTCCTAATGGTCTAAATATGGCAGCCACATAAACTATGGTTAACTTTGACTGCACAGATGGAGACAGAGGGCCCAGAATGATGGAGGTGATAGCCCAACTTGGTAGCTTGACTCTAATCAGATCATACCTGTGGTGCCGGCTTTTCTTCAGGGTATTACATTCTAGATCTAGAAGTAATAACCAGACTTCAGTGACTAAGGAGTAGAAGTACACAGTAACCAGACTACCTGGTCCACCCTGAGAAGAAACCCAGAATAATCCAAGTATGTAGTCACTGAGTGGAAGCCCAGCCTCCATGACAACCCATGTGCAATCACAACTGTTATAAGACTTGGTGGTTTTGAAACCACCATGACAGTTTCCTCTAAAGCAGCGGTTCTCAACCTGTGGTTATGTTCAATTTGTAACAATGAAAATACATCCTGCATATCAGATATTTACATTACAATTCATAACAGTAGCAAAATTACAATAATGAAGTAGCAACGAAAATAATTTTATGGTTGGGGGTCACCACAACATGAGGAACTATATTAAAGGGTCGCAGCATTAGGAAGGTTGAGAACCACTGCAAAGGGAGGCTGTAGATTACAAAATCTATGCATGGAAACCATTGTTATAAGATTAGACATGTTGGTTCTGTGGCAATCATGACAGCCTCCTTAAAGGGAGGCTTTAAGCTTATAGAACATACTCATGGAAAAATACTGACAATAACATTTTTTTATTGCTACAGTTGTGTCCCCCAAATCATATTTGTCTACCAGTAATTTATTTTTCTCTCTGATAACAAACTTTTCAAAATAATATTTTGCCCTGAACCCTGATATGTAACTTGGCCAGTATTGCACTCAAAATCATAGTATAAGAACTCCATCATCATAAGGGCACATTAGGGAACATTATCACCTCCAGCAGGATAAGTACTTCCTGCTGGCGCATACCCTCCCCTCCAGTAGGAGAATATCTTTCTTCTGGAGTACCCCCTTCCTGCTGAATAGACTAGAGTCTGTGTGCTCCCCAATGCAGTGCTGCCCTTATGTGAGTTATACTCTCTGTTAGTATGATGGCCTGAGTGATATGTTGAGTCCCCTTTTACTCTCTCTCCTCTCTTCCCCATCTGTGGTGTGGATGGGAATTTGAAGATCTTCCCTGCCACTTAATAAGCCTAGGGGAATTTAAAGACCTTCCCTGCTTTGAAAATAAACTCTGCCCCTGATAGGCTGAATGTGGTCACATAGAGCCTGTGGTGGGAGGAGTTTGTTGAAGGGCAGAACAGAGTCCACAAGAAGCTGGGAGTCAGAGTCAGAGAGACTATGGGAGAGAGAGGCTGCTCAGGCAAGGAGTTAGTCAGGTTTGTGAGTAGATACTGATCTAATATTGGTTTATGGGAAGGCTAAAGGAGGCTGTGGTTCTTTGTGTTGTTATGGCTTATTAACTTCTTTGTTACTATGATGGAATTGGCTTACTGGTTTTGGGATTTGGTTTTCTGAAGTCTGAATAAATGCCTTGCTTCTGTCTTTTATATGGAGAGTCTGTTATGTTTTATGATCATGCATCATGTGGGAATATTTATAGTTATGGTAAGTGCTATAAATATTGCATTGGCACTCCACCATTGCATGAAATAAAGCTTTGCATTGAATTGATTCCTGTTGTTTCATATACTATTTTCAGTACTGAAACTCATAAAGGACTTGTTTTCCCTGATGTCTTTGACTGACCCATAAGCCTTTCCTTACATATAAACTGGGTAACTGGACAAGAACTTAACTTATTGACAGCCATGACTACATTTGGGGAGTATGACACTGTGATCCTAATTGTGGAGAGCAAAGACAAATAGGGGAATCCTATATCCTCCCAGGAAGGACTCCCCTGTGTCAGAGGACTGTCACAAAACAACAACAAATTTTTTAAAATAATTATTTATCTATTTCTAACATTTTTTAAAAATTGAGTTCTAAATTCTCTTCTTCTATCTAGCCCCTTCCTGACCCATTAAGAAAACAAGCAGTGTGATATTAATTATACATGAAAATCATGAAATATATATTGCCATGTTAGCCATGTCACAAAAAAGCAAGAAAAATAAAGAAAGTGGAAAAAAATTATTCTTTGATTTGCATACAGAGTTCATCAATTCTCTCTCTGAAGGTAGATAGTATTTTCCATTAGGAGTCCATCATAATTGTCTTGGGTCATAGTACTGATCAGAGTAGCTAAGTCTTTAATAGTTGATCATTGTTATAATTTTGTTGTTGTTGTATATGATGATCTCCTGGTTCTACTCACTTCACTGCATAAATTCATATAGATCTTCCTAGGTTTTTCTGAAATCATTCTGTTCATCATTTCTTGTACTGTAATAGTATTCCATCATAATCACATATGGCAGGTTTAGTCATTCCCCAATTGATGGGCATTGTCTAATTTCAAATTCTTTGTCTCTACAAAAAAAACTACTATAAATATTTTTGTATATATAGGGCCTTTTCCTTTTTCTTCAATCTCTTTGTGATACAGACCTAGAAGTGGTATTGCTGAGTCACATGATACATATAGTTTTATAACCCTTTGAGCAAAGTTCCAAATTGTCCTTCAAAATGACTGGATCAGTTCACAACTCCATCAAGAATTCATTAGTGTCCCTATTTTTCCACATTCCCTCCAGCATTTATTTTTTTCTTCTATCATGTTAGCTAATTTGATAAGTAGGTGATACCTCAGAGTTGTTTTAATTTGCATTTCTCTAATTAATTGTGATTTAGAACATTTTTTCACATGACTATAGATAGTTTTGACTTCTTATTCTGGAAACTGCCTGTTCATATCCTTTGCCCATTTGTCAATTGGGAGATGGTTTTATTTTAATAAATTTGACTCAGTTCCCTATATATTTGAGAAAGGAGTCCTTTATCAGAGAAATTTGCTACAAAAAGCTTTTGCTATTACTTCATTATCTATGATACATTATAGCAAAATTTAGTTTCTCTGATTATCTTTTTAAATTGAGTCTATTTTTTTTGCTTTGCCTTGTCTGAGATCTGCATCACTGCCTTGTCTTTTTTTTTTTTTGCCTCAACTGAAGCATAATAGATTCTTTTCCAGTCTCTTATTCTAACTGTGTGGGTGTGGGTGCAGGTGTCTCTCTCTCTCTATTTCAAGTGTGTTTCTTATAAACAACATATCATTGGATTCTGGTTTCTAATTAGTTGTGCTATCAAGTTCTGTTTTATGGGTGAGTTCATCCCATTCACATTCATGGATATGATTACTAATTGTATATTTCTCTCCATCCTATTTTCTTCTTCTTCTCTCTCTTTTAATTCTGTCCCTTCTCAAAAGTCTGTTTTGCATCTGATCACTGCATCTCTTCTTCCCCCTTCCCCTTTTATCACACACACACACACACACACACACACACACACACACACACACACACACACCTTTCTCTTATCCCCTTTCCCTTCTATTTCCCTGTTAGGTAAGATAGATTTCTATACCCAACTGTATATATATGTGTGTGTGTGTATGTATCTCTTTATGTATGGTTGTATATGTATATGTATATATATATCTATATATATATATATATATCTATATATCTATATATATATATCTGCACATATGTATGTATATATGTGTGTGTATATTCTTCCCTCTTTGAACCAATTTCAATGAGAGTGAGGTTAAAGTGTTGCCACCACCCTACTCCCTCATTTTTCTCTCTGCTATAAAAGTTCTTTCTTGAGTGCTCATTTTATTTGAGATAATTTTCCCCATTCTTCATCTTCCTTCCCCCTCCTCCCAGTACATTCCTTTTGTTCAGTCCTTCATTTTCCTTTGGCAGGAGGGTAGGGAAACATCCCAATATAATCAACTTACTGCCCTCTGTCTATATAGATTCCTTCTAACAGCTCTAGTAATGACAAAGTTCTAAAGAATTACATATATCATCTTCCCATATAGGAATGTAAACAATTTAACTGTATTAAGTCCCTTATGATTTCTTTTTCTTATTTACCTTGTTATGTTTCTCTGAGTCTTATGTTTGAATGCTAAATTTTCTTTGTTGCTCTAGTTTTTTCATTAGAAATGTTTGAAAGGCCCCTATTTCATTAAATATTAATTGTTCCTCTGAAGGATTATATTCAGTTTTCTCTGGGTAAGTTATTCTTGAGTTGAATTCTATTTCCTCAGTTTTCTTGAACCCTATATTCCAAACTCTCTGTAGCAACTAAGTAGAAGTTACTAATTTATATGCAATCCTGGCTGTGGCTCCATAATATTTCAATGATTTCTTTTTGGCTGCTTGCAATATTCTCTCCTTGACATAGAAGCTCTAATGTTTGACTATAATACTCCTGGGGGTTTTCATTTGGGGATCCCTTTCAGGAGGTGATTGGTGGATTCTTTAAAATTTCTATTTTACCCTCTGGATCTAAGATATCAGGGCAGTTTTCCTTTATAATTTCTCTAAATATGATGCCTATGCTCTTTCTTTGATCATAGCTTTCAGGTAGTACAATAATTCTTAAATTATCTCTCCTCACTCTATTTTCTAGATCAGTTGTTTTTCCAATGAGATATTTCACATTTTTCTTCTCTTTTTCATTCCTTTGACTTTGTTTTATGTTTTCTTTATGTCTCTTGGAGTCATTAGCTTTCACTTGTCCAATTCTATTATTTAAATTAATTTGTTTACTTTTAGTTTACAAGTTTCGGTTCCACAATCCCTTGAGTTTCAAATTTTCTCCCCCTTCTGCTCCACCCCCTCCATGGTGGCATGCAATCAAATATAGGATCTGCAAATATCTTCACATTAAAAATTAGTCAGGTTGTAAAGAAGGATTATAACCTATGGAATAAATAATGGGAAAGAGGAAACAAAACAAAACAAGAAAAAAGAAAGACAGCAGGTAGTTTGCTTCAATCTTCATTCAAATTCTGTAGTTCTTTCTCTGGATGTGGACGTCTCCTTCCATCATGAGTCTTTTGGAGGTGTCTTATAACCTTGCATTGCTGAGGAGAGCCTAGTCTATGAAAGTTGGTCGTCACATATACATTGTGTCTGTAATTGTGTACAAATTTCTACTGGTTCTGCTCTTCTCACTCAACATCAGTTTATATGAGTCTCTCCAGGTTATTATGAAGTCTGTCTGCTCCTCAGTTCTTATAGCACAATAGTATCTCATTACATTCATATAACATAACTTGTTTAACCATTCCCCAACTGATGGGCATCCCCTTGATTTCCAATTCTTTGCCACCGAAAAAAGAACTGCTATGAATATTTTTGTACATATGGGGCCTCTTCCCACTTCTATGATCTCTTTGGGATACAACCCTAGAAGTTGTATTGCTGGGTTAAAGGGTATGCACTTATTTTTAGCCCTTTCAGCACAGTTCCAGGTTGCTCTTCAGAATGGTTGAATCAGTTCACAACTCCACTAACAATGCATTAGTGTTCCAATTTTTCCATATCCTCTCCAGCATTTATCATTTTCCTATTTTGTCATCTTAGCCAATCTGACCAATGAGATGTGGTTCCTCAGAATTGTTTTGATTTGCATTTCTCTAATCAATAGTGATTTTAGAGCATTTTTTATATGCTTATAGATATCTTTAATTTCTTCCTCTGAGAACTGCTTGTTCATATCCTTTAACCCAGCCTGTGGGTTGCAATCCTTTGGGGGTCGAATGACCCTTTCACAGGGGTCACCTAAGACCATTGGAAAACACATATTTCCAATGGTCTTAGGAACCAAGATATCACTCCTCTATCTGTCTCCAGGAGGGTCCGCCCACATGCAGATATGCCCACATACAAGTATTAAAAGGTCGCAGCATTAGGAAGGTTGAGAACCACTGCTTTAACCATTTATCAATTGAGGAATGACTTGTATTCTTACAGGTTTGCCTCAATTCTCTGTATGTTTTAGAAATGAGGCCTTTATCAGAGACACTGGTTGTAAAAATTCTTTCCCAATTTTCCACTTCCCTCTTAATCTTGGTTAA
>CM053581.1:57361133-57415204 GCA_028627135.1 Pseudochirops cupreus | reverse complement strand
TTTAGAAATGAGGCCTTTATCAGAGACACTGGTTGTAAAAATTCTTTCCCAATTTTCCACTTCCCTCTTAATCTTGGTTAAGGTTACTGTTTGAAATTAGAAATCTACTGTTTGATAAACCCAAAGACCCCAGTTTTGGGAATAAGAACTCATTATTTGACAAAAACTACTGGGAAAACTGGAATATAGTATGGCAGAAACTAGGCATAGACCAATATCTAACACCATATACCAAAATCAAGTCTAAATGGGTGTACAATCTAGGTATAAAGGCTGACACTGTAAGCAATCTGGGAATGCAAGGAATAGGTTAACTGTCAGATTTATGGAGAAGGGAAGATTTTATTTCCAAACAAGAGTTAGAGAGCATTATAAAATGCAAAATGGATAATTTTGAGTACATTAAATTGAAAAGTTTCTGTATAAACCAATTCTAATATTTAAGGAATTATATTCCTCAGTGAATTTTTAAACTTCTTTCTCCATTTTGCTAATTCTGCTTTTTAAGGAATTTTTTTCAGTAAATTTTTTATGCTTCTATTACAATTTGGCCAATTCTAGTTTTTTATGGTATTAGTTTATTCAGTATTTTTTATACCTCTTTTACCAAGCTATTAATTCTCTTTTCATCATTTTCTTTTATAATCTTTCTTTCATTTCTTTTCCCAGTTTTTCCTCTACCACTCTTATCTCTTCCTTTAATTCTTCCAAGAAATCTTATTTACAAATTGCATTTTTTTTTCTTAAGGGTTTACTTGTAGTTATTTTCACATTGTTGTTTTGTTCTGAGTTTGTGTCTTGATCTTCCCTGCCACCACAGTAGTAGCATTTTAGGGTCAAGTTTGTTTTTTGTTGCTGTGTTTGCTCATTTTTCTAGTCTATTTCTTGAGTTTGAAGTTCATTTTCAAGTTGAGCTCTGCTAACCTGGGGATAGAGAGGCACTGTTCCAAATATCACGCTTTTTTGTGCTGATATTTTCAAAGCCAGTTCTGAGGGACTGTCAGTTTTCAGTGCTTCAAAGGGAATATGATCTGGGGAGAGGTATGGTCATTGGTCTCCTGGTCTGTACTCTGGACTTTACCCAGGAAGGATCTCTGATCTCCTGTAGGCACAAGCATTAGCACTCCTTTCTACCCTGGAACCCAAAAATATCCATGGGCAATGGAGTTGCCTAAAAGTACCCAAATTTGTGCCCAGTGTCACAGCAGGGTCCCCTGTAATCTCTTTCTTACTGCTCCTCCAATCCCCTTACCATCTCTGGGCTGAAAGCTCCCAAAGCTGCTGTTGCTCCTGTTTCAGCTGCCTACAAAGCCCACTGCTGGTGTTGCTGCCAAGTGTGCTTTGAGCTGGCCCCTACCCCAGTGTCACAAACCTCTCCTGCCAACCTCCTAATTTGTCTTGGGCTGGAAAAATGTCTCATCTGGATCTTTTGTTGGCTATGCTGCTCCACAATTCAATTTGAGCTGTTATTTTAAAGTTGTTGGGTGGGGAATGTTTGAAGAATTAGACTGGTTTGCTGCCTTTATTCTGCCATCTTGGCTCCACCCCCACAGCAGAAAAAAATTAACTCTGCCTGTACTCATTCCTCAATGCTTAGTAAATTCCCATTCATTCTTAGTCTCCCAAACTCACTGATATCCCTAACTTCCTAAGAGTAAATGAGCCCCTCCCTTAACCCAATTTACCATCCTTTCATCTCAATCCAGCTGAACCCTACCTCTTCAACTGCTTACTCTGTCTCTGCCTCCACTCTATTTGGCACTTGTTTTCTTGTTGTTCTTCCCACAAGACATTCTGTTTCCCAATTTTTAGCATTTTCACTGGCTATACCTCATATCTGGAATGCTTTCTCTATTTACCATTACCTCTTGCCTTCTCTTGCTTCCTTTAAAACTCAGTTCAAATCCCACCTTCTGTAAGAAGCCTTTCTCAGCATCCTTTAATACTAAGGGTCTTTCTCTGATAGATATAGATATAGATATAGACTTCACAGAAGAATTCACACATTATCTGTTCCATTTAGAAAGTAAGCTCTCTGAAGACAGGGAAGTTTTTTTGCCTTTCCTTATATCTCCAGTACTTAGCACAGTGCCTGTCCCATATTAGGCACTTAATAAATACTTGTTGACTGGCCCCATAATTCAACAACCTCTACTCCCTTAAGGTATACCTTATTCCATTGATCATTAACTCTGGATCCATAGAACCCCAGGAATCCATTAGTAAAAAGTAAGGGGGTTCATGAACTTATATAAGAAAAAATATACACACATACATATACACACACTCCTTAAACACTAATTGAAATTTAGAATTTCCTATAGTTATTTTAAAATAAACTAAGAACGGATCAATAGGCTTCATCAGACTGCTAAAGGGATCCATGATACAAAACAAAACAAACACAACAAAACCGTTAAGAACTCGATCTATTCAGATATTGCACCCAATCCAGATCCTGGTCTCTGTCATTTTTCAGCCCGCAAGTCATTCTCCCTCCTTTCTCAAGTGTTTGGGTCACAGTCTTCCTCCCCATCCCAACAAATGCTTTTTTATTAGGGCACTTCATTATACGTGGTGATGTTTCCTCAAACATCCTAACTTCTCAGCTGTTCAATTTACTCAGCGCCCATGACCTACTCCTCCTCTCTACTTCAGCTATATACAGACAGCGATACACTCAATGCATTCAACCTACTCAATCTTGCCATCATCCGCCATTGTTGCGCTTTGATGACCAAGCACTCCAAAATTCTTCCTATCATTCCACCTTTCCCCCTGCCTTATTCCTCTTTGCTTCATTCTTTATCCTCACTGTGACCTCCAGTACCACCACTTAGTGTTTTCTCAGGCTATCATCCCTACTCTGACTTCATTTTGCTCCTTTCCTAACGTTGATCTTTTAGATAACCAATTTGACTTTGTATTTTCCCTTTATTGGGCTCCCTTACGCCTTGTCCTATCAGTCACCAAGCATTTATTAAGCACCTAAGTGTTAAAGATATATAGAAAAGCAAAATTTAAAAATAGTCCTTACTCTCAAGGAAAGCCCAATCTAACGGGAAGAGACAACATGCAAACAATTGGTAACAAACAAGAATAAATTTCAGAAGGAAAGTACTAAGATTAAGAAGTACTAGGACAGTGAATGGCACTTGTTTGTTTATTGCCTGGTTGACACATTGAACATAGACAATATGTAGCGTTTTTAGAGAAGAGTGACCAGGATGAAGAGGAAATTGGAGACCATGCCATGTAAAGATTAGTTGAAGGCGCGGGGTTCAGGTTCCTTATATTTTGAGAAAACTTAGAAGGAAATGGCAGCATTCCCTCTATTAAGACGGAGGTGACTTCTAATTCTGAGATGCTATGGTTTTATCAGTAGATTACACCCCTGAAACATAAGGAAAAAGTCACTTTCAGAGTCATCTCCCAGTAAGAAGATCGGCTAGAAATTCCAAAAACAAGCCAATATTTTTACTCAGCAAAATAAGAGATATTTGTTACAGATAATTTCAGTGAACTTTATTGCCGTGCATCTCTAAATTCCAGAAATGAGATGGAGCCATAACAAAGAGTCCAGTAATGAGGATAGAGTGTATGCAGTAAAATGTTTAAAGCACACAAAATGTAATGAGATCTTGAAGATGTCATAAAATTTCAAGTATTAGTTTAAATGATTTTTAAAAATAAAATTTCTGCCAAGAGGGTTTCCTTCAAAGCAACAGAGATACAATTTGCTGAAATCCTGGCCAGAAAATGCTCATAAATATACTGTTGCTTTAAAATAAATGCACATAGCCAATATTTAAGGTCTTGAATACTTTACATTTATTAATAAATATTTTATGAGTTTCTACCACTGATGCTATATAAGCATGTGATAAACCTGAATAATAATTAGTCTGCAGCCCATAATGTGAGGAAGGAAGGATTATCTGAAAAACGTAAAAGTGCATACCTTGCATAAGTTATTAAGCAAAAGTCTTAGGTGAAACACAGAATTTTCAATAACCTTCATTGAGTTTACATGAGACAAATGACTGGCAATGTGGGGTCACTTGCAAACTTGCTCCCTTACCACTGTCTTTATACTAGACTTAATTTCAACAAATGAAATTTTAATATAACTTTTGTACAGGCTGACAATTTCCCAATAAAGGGGGTATCAGGATCACACACAAGGGCTCTCTGAAAATAACTAAAAAATTGTATGATATAATCACAAAAGTACTGGGCCTTGAGTCAGAAGACCTGGTGCTGCTGCTTACTAGCTATATGAGCCATGGATGGGCATGTTACCACTCTGAGCCTGAGTTTCCTTATCTATTATTGTTCAGTCATTTATATCCCCAGCACTTGGCTGAATCTTTGTGATTGATTCATTTGAAGTTTTCTTGGTAAAGAGAGTGGAGGGGTTTGCCATTTTCTTCTTCAGTTCATTTTATAGATGAGGAAACTGAGGCAAACAAGATTAAGTGATTTGTCCAGGGTCACACAGCAAGTTTTTGAGACCAGATTTTAACTCAGGAAGATGAGTCTTCCTGACTCCAGGACTGTCACTGTATCTACTGCACCACCTAGCTGTACCTTCTTTATATATAAAATAGGAATAATTATACCTAGACCCCTCAAAAAACCCTAAACCAATGCTTCATTATGGAGTGATGGTGACATGAAATCTTAAAAAACAATTAGTGAAGTGCAAAATATTGTAAGCCCAGCCAAACTGGAAAGGCCTCAAGTATGAGAATTGTGACGGTGTAAAGACCCGCTATCTAAAAACCAACCTAATCATTTCAGAAAGTATCATCACCATGTTTGCTTCTGAAGTGAACTTTTTGTACACACAGCAAGTTGTAAAGACTATATACTATGTCATAGAGAAGTTTCTACCTAGAACATCAGAAGGAAAACCCACACTACTAAAATCCCAACCATTTCCAACATTAAATAATCCCATCTACCTTCCAGGTCTGTTGGAAGGAAATCACTCTGTAAACTCTACAGTGGTGAGATGAACTATGTTTCAAGAACTCAAGGAACCACGAACTCACTGGTGGGGAAAGAAGAGTCAAGATAATTTTTCCCCAAATTCAGATGATCGTGCCTTTTTACATTTGTTAATGCTTTCACGAAGTATTTTTTTAAGTGACAAAAATTAGCCTTAGTTAGACTTCTTCTGAGTCAACAGGCACATTATCTGTTGTTGAGTAAACTGAGGTCTTCTTCCCAGCCATGACAGAGCATCAGAGTAATACTTTAATAGGTTAGTGATGATGATGTTAATATTGATGGTGATGATAATCAGTCCCAGTACTTATTAAGACCCTATTATGTGTCAGGAACTGTGGTCGGCCGTGAGGATACAAAGACAACACTAAAACAAGGCAGGTGCCTACCAAAGAAGATAATATAAGAATATAAAATACACACACAAGGCAGACATGGTAGCCTAGGATGGGAAGGTACTAACAGCTGGGGGTGGTGGGCAAACAGGAAGACTCCCTGGAAAAGACTGCATCTCAAAAGCAACCAGAAAATCTGAGGCACAGCTAAGGAGGTAGAACATGACTGCCATGGGAGATAGTCAATTATCTATGAGGGTAAACAAGTAAGCCAATGTGACTAAATGCAAGAAGGGAGTAATATATGACAAGGATATGCAACCAGGAGTTCAAGCCTGAGCATTTTGCGCATGAGTCCCCACATTAGTAGAAAAAATAATTATTCAATACTCTGTTTCTATGAAGAGTAACATCTGCAATAGTTTGAGAGAGGAGACATGCAGTTCCAAGTTCTCTTCAGAGACAGACACCAGAAGGAGAGAATATGTTTAGAAAGAAATCAACATGTAGAAGGTCCTAAAACAGTGGTTCTCAACCTTCCTAATGCCATGACCCTTTCATACAGTTCCTCATGTTGTGGTAACCCCAAACCATAAAATTATTTTCATTGCTACTTCATAACTGTAATTTTGTTGCTGTTATGAATCGTAATGTAAATATCTGATATGCAGGATGTATTTTCATTGTTACAAATTGAACATGACCCACAGGTTGAGAACTGCTGTCCTAAAATGTCAAGCACATTCCTATCTCTAGCTTGTGACACTAGAGACTGAGGAATTTCTCTCTGTCTCTCTTCCTCTCTCTGTCTTTCTGTCTGCTTGAGATATCTTATTCCCAGTGGGAGAACTTATTTATTATATATATTTTCTGGTACATTCTAATTGGTATATCTTCTCTGGATTTTGATTTTCTCTTGGTCAGATAAATGAGTTGTTTACTATTCATTATTGTGACCTGGCTTTTAATGGGAAAGGAGTCAAAATTTTGGATGTAATTTGGGACATTTCTTCCCTATTAAGGGATAGTGATCAGAAGAATGGCTTGAACCTAAAAATCACTTTCCCTAGGTTAACAATATTGAGTGGGGCAGGTAGATGTAATTCTAATCTAGTATTCCCATTCCAAGGAGAATAAATTGGCCCCAGTGCCCTTCTCCCCTTCTGGAATTAATAAAAGTCTTCCTTGGAGCAGGATAGATGAGATTCCAGAGACTATCTGGAGAATATCAGAGAATATCTCACAGCCTCCCTGTAAGTTGTAATTAGATAAACCAGCGTAAGCATACATATACCTTAGAAGGGCAACATGCACATATACCCTTTGCAAATGGAAATGTAGGAAGGGGCCAGGTCATGAAGGACTATGAATCACAAACAATCACAGTCGTATATAGTCTTGGAAGCAATGGGGAGTCACTGGAAATTGTTGAGTAGGGGAGTAACATGGTCACATTTGTGCTCTAGGAAATAACTTTATTAGCTAAATGGGGAATAAAAATGAGAATGAAAATGATGGTGCTGGTGGTAATAGCCTCTCTCTTGAATTATCCATATGCTTATGATGGATCTGAAAAAATTACTGTCAAGAATGCTATAGCTTA
Organism: Pseudochirops cupreus; assembly: GCA_028627135.1. Taxonomy (NCBI): domain Eukaryota; kingdom Metazoa; phylum Chordata; class Mammalia; order Diprotodontia; family Pseudocheiridae; genus Pseudochirops; species Pseudochirops cupreus. Next base: position 57,408,253 of record CM053581.1, on the reverse strand, counting down.
GGAGGAACTAAGGCTGGTTAAGGAAACTAAGGACAACAGAAAGGAAGTTTACAGTTATGCTGAGAAAAAATGGAGGTTCAGAGAAAGAATAGAGTCTTTGCTTCGGGTAGCTGGGAAATAACTGATAACACAGAGAGGGCAGTTCTTGTTCATCTTTAATTTTCTTTATCAAGGAAAGTTAGTGTGCTTTAGAAATGACAGAAGGAAATTGGATAACAGGGAGTTGATACATAAGACAGAAAAAAAAGCCACTGAGTTGCCCTGAATTCATTTAAGTCACCTGATCCAGATCAACTGTGTCCTGAGGTATTGAAAGAAAAGACAGATGTAATTTCTGAACCACTGTGGGTGAGTAATATTTGAAAGCTCAAGGAAACTAGGAATAGGACCATAAGATCAGAGATGGACAAATGTCCCAGTTTTCAAAAATGAGAAGAGAATAGAATCTAGACATGGTGAGCTTAACTTTGGTTCCTAGGAAAATCATAGACTGATCATCAAAGGGATGGTTGGTGAATACCTACAAAGGCAAGCCATAATTACAAAGAACAGGCTTCATCAAGAAGAGTTTATCTCAGAATAACCTCAATTCCTTTTCGAAGAATTAATAAACTACCTGTCTGCCCACTCTTTCTCAGTCTCTTTTGTTGAATCTTCATCAAGGACATAGTTGTTAAACATGAGTATCTCAAAAGGGTCTGCCCTGGACCCTCCTCTCTTCTCCCTCTATACTATTTCACTTGATTTCATTAGTTCCTATGGCTTCAATTATCCTCTGTACAAAGATGATTCCCAGATCTATATATCCAGCTCTAATCTCACTTCTGAGTTCCCGTCTCATATCATGAATTGCCTCTTATCCATCTCCCACTGGATGTCCCAGAGGCATCTCAAACTCAAAGCATTTGAAGTCAAACTCATTATTTTTCCATTCAAATCCTTCCTTCTTCCTAACTTCCCTTTTGAGAGCATTATCATTTTCTGAGGCACCCAGGCTTCCACCTGTGCTATGCTCAACTCCTCACTCACGCTCATCTCACATATTTCATATTTAATCTGTTTATAAGTCTTGTTTCTACCTTCACAACGTCTCTCATACACGTACCTTTTTCTCCATTCACATAGGTACCAATATGATATAGGCTCTCATAATCTCACACCTGGACTATTACAATAACATGGTTCGTTTCCCTTCTTCAATTTTCTCTGCACTTCAATCCATCCTCCATTCAGCTGCCAGAGTGATTTTCCTAAAGTGCAGTAACACCTACTACTCAGTAAGCTCCACTGGTTCCCTATGACTTCCAGGATCAAATCTGTTTGGCATGTAAAGTCCTTCACAATCTGGTGTCTTCTGACCATTCTAGTCTTCTTATATTTTATCTCCCCCCCCCCATCTCCCACCTCCGCCATGCATCCTAAAATTCAGCTACAGTAGCCTAGTTGCTATTCCTCACACACCAGGCTCCATCTCCTAGTTCCATGCCTTTTCACTGACTGTTCTCAATGGCTGGAATATTCTTCTTCACTTCCACTGCCTGGCTTCCCTGACTTCGTCAAGATTCAGCTCAAATCCCATTTTCTGAAAAAGACCCTTCTGGACAAGTTCTTCTACTCTGCCCCCAGCCCTCCATTACTAGTACTTTTCCTGACATTGACTTTCATTTACCTTGTATATGTCTTATATGTACATACTTAATCTCATGTTCTCTCCCATTAGAGTATAAGTACCTTGAAGGCAGGAACTGTATTTTTTGTCTTTCTTTGTATCCTCAGCATTTAGCACAGAACCCAGAACATAATTCAAGAAAGACATCAAGAAGAAAATGTCCACAAGAGGGCAGCCAGAATGGCAGAGCCTTGAATATGTTTCATAAGAGAATCAGTTGAAAAAAAAATTGGGAATATTGGGGAGGGGTGGCTAGGTGACATAATGAATAGAGCAAATGGCCCTGGAATCAGGAGGAACTGAGTTCAAATCCGGCCTCAGACACAACACAAAAAACTAGCTTGTGACCTTGGGCAAGTCACTTAACCCCAACTGCCCTACCTTCCTCCTCCAAAAAAAGAGAAAATTTAAAAATTAGGAATGTTTAACCTAGAGAAGAGAAGACTCAGGAGAAAAATGAATTATCTTCAAATATTTGAAGGTCTGCCTTGTGAAAGGGGGATTAGAATTATTCTGTTTAGCTCTAAAGAGGCTGAAGGAATTAGGTAGAAGTTGTAAAAAAGGATATTTGTGCTTTGTGTCAAGAAAATATCTTAATAATCAGAGTTACCCAAAAGTAGAATATTCTGCCTCAAGAAGTAATGAATTCTACCACCATCACTGCCCTCCTCACTCCTTTAGAGGTCTTCAATCAGGATCTAGTAACCACTTATTAGGAATATTATAGCTAGGGTTTCTTTCATGTACGGTTTGGATTCAATGGATGATGAGTTCCCTTCAAAATCAGATTCTGTGGTTCAGTTATTCAGTGTCATTGTATCAGCAAAATTTTCCATCTATAGCACTAAGTGCCATAGTTTGACAATGTTAATGAAAGAGTTCCAGGTCAATCATCTCCCACCACCCTGGTTCTTGTTCTTACTGGAATCAAGGACTGTGACAGACTGATATGATTACAAGGGTGTTTTTCCTCCTGCCTTTTTAAGCTCATCTGTAAAATGCACTGACTTTAAGACTGTGGGCTGTTTAGAGCCGACTGAGAAACATCATCTTGTATTGACTGATTACTCTTCCTGCTAGGCATTTGAAGTGATCGATGAGTGAATGGACTTGTCAAACAGTTCTTTAGGATCTTCTCTGTAGAGTAAGAAAATGCTCTAAAAGAAAATAAAGGTTCCTTAGTTTCTTATGAACCCCTATTCTACTTTCTTTCCATATAAAGGATTTTAGTGAGGAAAATTTACACTATGAAAGCATAACATTTCTATTAATCATATTAGTTCATATTTTATAGAAGTCTGTATTTTAAAAGTGATTTCCTAATAACAACTCTCTAAAGTAGGTAGTGCAAGCATCATAATCCTCATTTTTCAGATGAAGGACCTGAGGCCCATAGGTCAGGGGGAAAAAAAAGAACTTGCCTCTAGTCACACAGATCTAGGACTTAAACTCAGAGTTCCAAGACCTAAGCTTCCTAGTTATCTTTCCAAGAGACATGTCATCCCTTATTTCTAAGAGTAATAATATGTTTCATTATATTGTATTTTCCATACATTTCCTCTTTTGATAACCACTGCAATCCAGTGATATGGGGACACTGAGATTGTTATCTCTATTTTCCAGATGAAAAGGTTGAGGGTAGAGAGTTTGGATGATTTATCTGCCTAAAGTCACAGAGCTAATAAGTGTCAGCCAGAACTCTCTCAAATCTATATAATCCAAGTCTAGAGTTCTTTCAATTATGTTATAGCACCATTTAAACCATGGTTCTGTCATATTTACTCATGTTAGAATCTTCTCAGGGAACATTTGGCCAAGGAGGCAATGGTGGTTGAAAGAGTGATGGGCTTAGAGAGAAGGGAACTCAGATCAAATTGTAGCTTTGCTCATTCTTTACTCTTCTGTGTGCTTCCTTGAGCAAGTCACTTATCTTCAATTCTCACTTTCCTAATCTAATACATAAAATGAAGACATTGGATTAGATAAGATCCCTTGTGGATCTAAATCTATGGTCCTTTGCGGATCTAAATCTATAAGTCAATCTATTGACTTATCAAAATAAAGAACTTTCACTCAATATTAATGATTCTCCTTGGTTTATCTTCTTTTGTGACTTTCTTTCGATTAATTAATATTTAATGTTCTTTAGAGAAGATTTTTCTCTAAATCCAAAAACATTAATACAGCCTGACCAAACTCAGGAGGAAGACAAAAAAGAAATCTTAAGAAGCTGTGTAATTTCCATTCCCTACTGGGAAAATATATGTGCAGTTGGGGATGTGGGCTTTAACAAGTAAAGGGATGTGGAATAGACTAGGGACAGAGAGCGAGCCCAAGTTCAGTAAATTCTGAAGTTATAAAATCCTATAACCTCAGAGTTAAAAGGTAATATGGAACTCATCTAACCCTACCTGATAATCAGTGCAAAAATTCAACAATTCTTTGACATATGGCCATCAAGTTACTACTTGAATGTTTTCAATGAAAGAGATCTCAAGACTTCATGAGACAGAATATCCTATTATTGTTCAGATAACATTGTTGGGAATTTCTTCCTCATATTGAGCCCAAATTGTCTTCTCTATAATTTTCACCCTATTAGTTCTAATTCTTCCATGTAGAATAGTTAGCATTTATATAATTTGTAAAACACTTTACAAATAGTATCTTATTTTATACTTGCATCAATCCTGGAGTGTAGGTGCTATTATTATCCCCAATTACATATGTAAAAACTGAGACAGACAGCAGTCAAGTGACTTGCCCAGGGTCACACAGCTAGTAAGTAACCGAGGCTGGATTTGAACTCAGATATTCCTGATTCTATGCTTAATACTCTATCCATGGTACCACTTACCTTCCTGTATTTAGCTCTAGAAAAAAACATCAAACAAGTTTCTTTCTCTTCTCTGCAGTAACCCTTTCAATACCTGAAACCTGCTAACCTGTGTCCTCTGTGTCTTATTTTCTCTGGGCACATAATTCCCAGTTTCTCACCTCTTCCTCATATGAAAGTTACCAGACCCTTCACTATTCTGGTCACCCTCTTCTGGATATTTGCCAATTTTGGTTTTTTCCATTTCTGTTATACAAAGAATTTCTTCCAGGATGTACAAGATAGAATTGCTAAGGCATTTATAAGTTTACTTGATGTTGGTTCAAGGAATAATGACCAATCAAGGAGCCTTCCAGATATGACAGAATACCTATATGACACAAGATTTCCTACTCAGATTTGATAAAAAAAATCCATCTAAACCTCTTTTCATTTATTTTATAAGTAGAGTTGAGAATCTATTCATAGATTCATAGATTGTTAGAATTGGAAAGCACTGTAACAAGCACCTTGTTATCCATTTCTATTACTGTTGCAGAAATAAGATAATAAATAATGGACATTTGGAGGGGGTAATGTTTATGGATCAGTCATGTGATTCTATTGATACATGGAACTGTCAACAACTGTCTCTTTCTCAACTTAGAGTCTTACAGATTTGTCAGGACCACTGAGAGGCTTGTCCAAGGACACACAAGCAATATTTGTCAGATTCAGAACTTGAACAAAGGTCCTTTGAACTCCAAAGCAAGCTTACTAACTACTGTGCTACACTTCCATGCTGCCTCAAATAGGAAGGACGTAAAAAATGGAAATACCAGTTTCATACCACAATCAATCAAAAGCCACTACAAACTTTCCAGTCACAAAAAGCAAAGCATTAATGAACTTCTAAATCATACAGCCATCAGGAAGTAAATCACCATTGTCAGCCTCAGAAGCATGTTTAAGAGAGAGGAAGAGTCGCATATCACCAACTACCTTCTGGATATCTCAAATTGGATGTTCAAATAAGCATCTCAGACTCAACATGTCCAAAACAGAATTCATTATCTTTCCCCTCAAACCATTCACTTTTCCAAAGAACTCTATTACTGTCAAGGGCATTGACATCCTTTCAGTAACTTAGGCTTGTTACCTTGGAGTCATCCTACGTTCCTCATTCTGATTTACCCTAAATTTTCAATCTGTTCTCTCTGTCTCTGACTCTCTCTGACTTTCTATCTTTGACTTTTTGTCTCTGTCTGTCTCTGTCTTTCTCTTTCTGTGTGTGTGTCTCTCTCATACACACATGAGCGCATGTGTACATACACACACACACACACACACACACACACATACACACACATACACACACCTACCTTACTCAGTAAACTCTGATGGCTCCCTATTACTTGCAAGATCAAATATGAAATACTCTGTTTGGTTCTTAAAGCCCTTCATATCTGGGCTCCTTCTGACCTTTCCAGTCCTCTGAAACTTTCCCTGTCTATGTATTCTATTATGCAGCTGCACTGGCTTACATATTCTTCCTTACACCATCTCCAAAAAACCTGCATTTTCATTGACTGGCCCCTTTGCCTAGAAAGTTTTCCCTCCTCACCTGTCTCTTGCCTTGCCTGGTTTCCTTTAAGACAGTTTCTGTAGAAAAAGTATACTTTCTGGAAGTGGCCTTTTCTACCACTCCACCCATGGGACTATGTGTTTTTCTCCTTTCTATCTCCAAAGCATAACACAGTACCTTTGTTATTATTAAATGTCTAATAGGCATTTAACAAATGCTTGTTGATTGACTAGAAAAATGCCAGACTTGATGCCAAAAGAAACCCCCCAAACTGGGTTTTACGCTGATTCTTGATTTCCTAATTGTAAAATGGAAATAATATTTAGAGTCCTTTAAGATTTTTTTTAATTTTCAAAGTGTTGCATAAATGTCAATTCTTATTACTTTAATTCTTCAAAGATCCCCTCCAATGTACCAGCTGATATACCAACTGATATACCAGTGCAAACAGCAACCCCTCTTAACCTGACAATCTATTGTTATGGCTTGTTGGGGCTGAAAAAAAATCCCCTGATAGTCACCCTTCTGGTGATTTGCCTCTCAACTCCATGCGACACTGGTCCTCAGACAGAAAACGTATAGTCTGCCAAAGAGTCTGTATTTGATAGGATCTAAGAAGCCTATTTTCAAATGATGGCCTTAAACAATCCAGAGTTGTAGAGACTTTGATAAAGCATCAGAGAAGGACATTACTGGAGAGTGAGCTTTCAGTCTAGGCAAAATGTGCTGGCTCAATCTCTGAATTCCTGTCTTCATAATCAAAAATATCATGGAATTATAATATAAGGAATAATAAAAAAAATCTGACCACAAAGCAAGTATTGATTATTCTCTCTATTTTTTCCAGTGACAAATTTAACCTGAGATAGAGGAATTTTGAAAAAAAAAATTACCAAAATGGAGAATTGCTTTGTATGTTTAACTGTAATAACTGATATATTCATAGCACTTTTAAGCTGGCAAAGCACTTTCTTCACATGAGCCTTGTGAGATAGAGTAAGCATTACTCTATCCCCTTTTATAGATGAAGAAACTGAGGTGTACAGAGATAAAATGACTTGTCCAAAGACACACAGCTAGGGAAAACTGAACCCAAATTCAAATGCAGCCTTTCTCATAAACAGTATGGACAAATATGGCCCTATCGGTTTGTCAAATGTGTGTGTGTGTGTGTGTGTGTGTGTGTGTGTGTGTGTGTGTGTGTTTGTGTGTACATACTATTTGGAATCTGAAAGAATTGCCAGAGCTAAGGATGTATGGGATAGCTTTTTTCAAGTTATATTTGGCTCTTTGAAGTCAGTTTGACATGAAATAATAGTCTGTTATGAATGGTGGAAGGGGAGCTTTCTAATGAAAATATCTTTCTTTATTCTTTATCCCTTGTCCTTCTCTACACATACCACCCTTCGATCTAAATCCATCCTTTAAAACAGAGCTATTTAGTGTCTCTTGGTCTCAGTTTATTGACCTCTATAATGAATTCAATACTATTCTGCTACATGACTACTAAGGTTCCTTTCAGCTCTGAGTCATCAGAATACTGAACTTATTGAAAGAAACCTTTTTTGTGGAATCTAGCATTTAATGTATCAATCAATACTGCAGGGGGGATGGGTGACAAGGATAAGTTATAATATGTATCATCAAGGAGTTTATTCCCTTTCTGGGAAGACAGTCAATAAATAATCCTGCTGTATGTTAAGGGGTGTTTTAGGTACCAGGGATACAAATTTTTAAAATGAAATCATTTCCACTCTCAAGAAACTTACTATTAGGGTAGACAGCATGGGTACAATATGGGTACATATAGAATAAATATATACAGAATAAATTTAGAAAACCAAAATACATACAAAGTATCTGGAGATTTTGGGAGGAGACGAGACCAGGAAAGACCCCATATAGGGAGATGGCTCTTGAACTGAGTTTTGAAGGAAATGAGGGATTCCAAGAAAGGGAAGTATGGGTCAGATGCAAGGGACAGACAAAACATAATGTGTGAGGAATATAAGACCAGTCTGGCCGGACTACAGAGTATGTGAAGGGGAGTAATGGATAATGCAACTGCCAAGGTAGGTAGGGGTCAGGTTGTAAAGGATTTCAAATGCCTTATTTTATTTTAGATGTGATAGGAGGCCCGGGAGATGATTGAGTAGAGGAGTGATGTGGTCAAACATACGCTTGAGGAGGGGAAGGCCAAAACACCTGTAATAATTTGAGAAGAGTTTGAAATTGGTTAAGTTCTGACTCCTTTAAGAGAGAGGAGTTGACAGTGCTTGGAGAAAATGAGTCTATTTCATCAAACAGATTCTGTGAACATCCTCCTATGTCTTTAGACAATTTGTTGTTGCTCAGTAATTTTCCATAGTGTCTGACTCTTTGTGACCCTATTTGGGGCTTTCTTGGCAGATATTGGGGTACTTTGCCACTTCCTTCTCCAGCTCATTTTATGGATAAGCAAATGGAGGCAAACAGGGTTAAATGACTTGGCCAGAACCACAGAGTTAATAATTGTCTGAGGCTAGATTTGAACTCGGGAAGATGAGTCTTCCTGACTCCCAAGCCCAGCAATCCACTGTGCCACCCAGCTGCCCCCTTTAGACAATTAGCCTTGGTCAGCGCCAACTATTCCCATCTACCTTTGTGGGGTATGCGCTCCCCCCCTTTATATGGAAAGCTCTTTTAGGAAAGGGACTGTTTTTCTTTTTTATTAATTCTATCCCTAGGGCTTGGCACAATGCTTGGCACATAGTAGGTGCTTAATAAATGTTTATTGGGTTGGATTGGATTGGTGATTCCAATCCAGGCCCTCTTGGGATCCTAGTTTTCACTTTTGTCATTTGTATGGAATGCTTTAAGGAAACACCATGTCTGAACATCACAGGATCATGTTATCAACTTAGCTTAAGCTCATTGTCTGCCCCCTCGTCAGATTTCCCTGTCTTTCCTGCACTTGACCAGATATCAAGGAATTATTATACACTAGTGATCTATACCCCGCTAACCTAGATGCTAGTAATAGGCAGATAAATGATACAGAGTACAAAGAAATAAAATTCAAGTCAGGAAGAGCTAAGATAAGTCTTGACTCAGACATTTACCATCTGTGTGTGTGTGACCATGAGCAAATCCCTTGACCTTTCCAAACCTCAGTTTCCCCATTTGCAAAAGGGGGATAATAATAGATCAAATTCCACAGGATTGTTGTGAGGACCAAATAACCTGATACGTGTAAAGTATTTTGCAAACTTTAAAATGCTATACATAAATGTTGGCCACTAACTTTGTTTTTATCTCCAGACCAGCTGTCCAACCCACTTTCCAAGGAGGCCATACTAACTACTCAGGGTTATTTTCAAAATCAGCCCACCTGGTGTGGTAAAAGTAGTTCATTTTATGTAATGTTTTAAGGTTTGCACAACAATTTACATGTATTATCTCTTTAGATCATCATAACAACCTTGAGTCCTATTGTTAAGCCCATTTTGGAGATAAGAAAACTGAGACTCAAAGATGGCAGATAGATTACCCATGGTTCCATAATTAGTCCTGCCTGGGGCAGGACTTGAAATCCAACTTTCTCATGCTCTCTAAGTCTAATGATTTGCAATTAAGAAAACTGAGTCCAAAGTCTGTCTCCAACTCTCATTAGCTATGAGGCCATCATAAAGACACTCTCCCTCTCTCAGCCTGATTTTTCTCAATTTTAGAAAGAGATTAATAATAATTGAGTACCTCACAGGGTGCTTGAGGGGAAAGTGTTTTGTAAACCTCAGAAAACTATAAAACATGAGTTATCATTATCATTATTCTTATTACTAAGAGGATTCTACAATTCCATGGAGGGAAGGAGATAGGGGAGAAACCAGTTCACTGGGCTGTTAATATCGCAATTTCAAAGAATGGGATTTTGTTCTTGGAGACAAAAATAATATGATGGTCACAGCAAGCAGCAATAAAAACCACTGTTTGTGTATTTGCCATCTTTGAGTGATGGGGTGCTCTTCAGTGTGTAACACAGTAACCCCCTCCATGAAAGTGAGATTCTGAAATTGTCAGCAGGCCTGAGTGGATGAGTCAGTTAAAGCTGGCTGAGTTTCAGTTTTTGCAAACTATGCTTTAAAAGCCCAAGGGCTGTTTAGTTTGCGAGAATTGAAAGACAACAGGGACGCTGCTTTTTTTCTCTATGGCAGTTTCTTTCAATTGTGTCTTCAGCTTAGAACTGTCACCTTCAGTTTCTCATAGGATCATAGACCTTTAGTATGGGAGGTAGCTATCTGCTGGTAAATGTTTAAAAATCAGATCTCTGGGGGGAAAAAAGGAGACTGGACATATTTTAAAGTTTAATCTATGTTATTAATATGTGCTCCATTATTTTCTTAAGTCTATACAATCAACTAAGCAATAAATTAAACCCCAATTTGTAGTATTTGCTGCTATTTGAGGTGTAATGTAAAGAGATGACTCCGGAACATCTCTGGTTTGAAGGACTTTAGAGGTCATGTAGTGTAACCTACTTATTTCACAAGAGATGAAATAGGACCATAAAGAAGTCATTTCTATTAGAATAGGGATCTTGACTTTGACATTTCTCTGCTGTGCTATTTTGACAAATCATTTGAAATATCTGAGCCTTAGTTTCCTTACTTGTAAAATGATAAGAATGTTTGCACTACCTTCCTCATAGGTTTTAGGGTTTGTCCTAAAGAAAGCACTTTCTGTGTAAACATTAAAACCTTCCAGAAATATGAACTTCTGTTTTAATGATATTTTTTAAATGAATTCAGTAAAGACTTCAATGTCTACTTTTGGGAAATCTCTATGTTAGATTCTGAGGATACAGAAACCAAAAATGAACAGTCTGTGACCATCACAGAGCTTGCATCCTTTTTTTTCTTAAATGTTTTATTTTTATTCTGAACTTAACAAACATCATAGGCTTTTCTATGTACATAGTACAACAGAAAATGAATATTGTACAAGATTTGTTATGTAAAGCTTGATTTTCTTTTTAAGTAAGTTCAACCTGAAGCTTTCAAAGCTTCCTTCCTTCTTCCCTCCCTCCCTCTTACTCTTCCTCTTCCTTTCCTTATTTCTTCTTTTCTTTCTTTCTTCCTTCTTTTTTCTTCTCCTCCTCCCCCTCTCCCTTCACCTTTTTTCTTTCCTCTCCTCCTCCTCCTCTCCTGATTCTACTCACTTCACTCTGCATCAGTTCATACAAGTCTTCTCAGGATTTTCTGAAACTGTCCCTTTTATCATTATTTTTGGCATGATACAACAATATTCCATTCCATTCATATTAGGTGGTTCATTGAGCCATTCATCAATAGATAGGTACTTCTTTAATTTCCAGTTCTTCATTACTACAAAAAGAACTGCTATAGATCATTATGTACAGATAGACCCTTTTCTACTCTGTTTGATCTCCTGAACTGATCCGAAAAGAGGCTCAGGATTTAAAGAAACAAAAATAGAGAGGAAAGACATTCCAAATATACAGTTTTTCATTTAATGAACTAACTCCTCTCCTTGTAGAAAATAAACGAGTCCATCAACATCCTGGTTAGAGGAAAAGAGACAAACTTCATTTGGTAACTAGGCCTTCCCACAACATAACTGATTTAATAATGGCTCTTGGGAGGATTAATTCTCCTCTAAGGATCTGCCCCATTGTGTTGATCTATGGAAGTGCACCTGTGTACACATGGGAGATAGGACTCAAATGTTTGGGACCAGCAAGTAGGACTGTTTGGAATGTAGCAGGGAGAAAAAATGAGTAATATGAAATAGATCTGTAAAGGCAGACTGGAACCAGAATGTGAAGAGTTTTAAATGTCAAGTTGAGAAATTTGTATTTGTCCTAGAATCAAGAAGGGGCCATAGAGATGTTTGAGCCCATTTGATTGTAAGCTCCTTGAGGGCAGGGACATTCTTATGCCTCTTTTTGTATCTCCAGTGTTTAGCAGGAAGTCTGCCACATAGTAGGTACTTAGTTAATTATTGATGGGGTAGCATTGTGAGAGCTGGGCATTAAAAAGCTTGAAGACATGAGGAAGGTGGTTTAGAGAATGGACAAACTGGAAGCAAAGAAATTAATGGGGATGGAGTACTATTATGATCATCTTGATGTAAGATTGTGTGACTTTACCTAGGAGTACTTGGGCAAGTCATTTACCCATTTGGGCTTCTATTTCCTCACTTCTGAGGTGAGAGTGAGGGACTTTCTGAAATACCTTCCAGCTCAGAGTCCTATGATATTTCGTCACAGAACCTGTATTTGAAACGTAGGCCTCTCAATCCGAGTTCAATGTGCTTTCCATCACAGTGAGTCCCCCTCACAGACTGTGAGAAAGCTTGCTCCAGGTCAGCCAGAACAAACTGGGCATTCAGACTGGAATGGGTTCAGTTTATTACTTTGCAGTGAGGTACTCAGAAATTCCTATGAAGTTCCTATTTCCATATGCACCAGATTTTCTCCTACTAAAATGTTTCTTACAGGAACATGAGAAAACAGTTATAATTAAACTTAAGTAGAGTGACTATATTTAACACATTCCGTAGGAAATCTTCTGCGGAAGATGCCCTGAGGTAAAAGACTACATTAGCAAGTAACCTGAAATCCCTGAATCTGACAACCTTCCAGATTCTCTCTGTTCTTAAGCCTCCTGGGCACAGAACAGGAATGTTTACCCTGGCTTGACAATGGAGAAATCAGGACTTTTCACCTGTTCTTATGTATGTTGTTACTGTATGTAACAGTATGTTGTTACTGTATGTAACAGTATGTAGTTACTGTTCAGTCGTTTGATTTTTGGTTTTTTTTTTTAGTCCTGTCTGACTCTTCATGACTCCATTTGGTGTTTTCTTGACAAAGACAGTGGTTTGCCATTTCCTTCTGAGGCAACCCTGAGGCAAACAGGATTAAGTGACTTGCCCAGGGTCATGTTGCTAGTAAGTATCTGAGGCCAGATTTTAACTGAAGAAGATGAGTCTTCCTGAATCCAGATCTGGCACTCTATCCACTGTACCACATGGCTGCCCAAGGGATTCACATTATACTTCCATGTAATACATATATTTTTTGGTGGGGGTGGGGTGGGGTGGGGTAGGAGAGAAGAGGATGGTCAGGTGAGTAGAAAAGGAATATGTAGAAACAGACATGGTCTGATGGAGAAAAGGAAAACAAAAACACTATATTTGGAATGAAAAAACTCAAGTTTTGTCCCTGTGCTGATGGGCTTCTGGCTCTGTGCCCCTGGAACAAGTCTTTTCCTGTATCTGAACATCTATTTTCCCATCTGTGAAAGGGAGTTGATGATATTTGCCCTATCTACCATCTAGGGTGGTTTTAAGAAAAATTGTGTGTAGACTTTAGAGAATTTTGTGAAGACGCATTCATTATTATTAGGAAGTAGTGAAGGTGGAAGCAGTATGGTACAATGGAAAGAGTACTGGTTTTGGAGTCAGAGGACCTGTGCTCAAATTCCGCCTCTGGGGTTTATAGACACTTGGTATGACTTCCCACTCATTATATGTAAAACAAGATATTTAGACTAAAAGACCTTTGAGATCCTTTCTTGTTCTAAATTGAGGAGCCTTTCATCCCCTTCCTACTACTATCCTCCTGTCTTCCTTCAAGTCTCACAATTAAACCTTTCCTGGGACTCTTTAATCTTAATACCTTCTCTCTGAGTCTATCCCCAATTTATCCTGAGTTTCTTTTTTTTTTTTTTGTACATAGTTGCTTGCATGTTGGCTATCCTACTAGACTGTGAGTTCTTTGAAAACAAGTATTGTTTGATGGATGGATGGATAGATAAGTAGATAGGTAGATAGATAGATAGAGACATATACTACATATGTTATATAAATATAATAATTTTTGTTATGTGTATATAAAACAATTCTTGTTTGTATATATGCATATATGTGTATATCTAGCCATATCCATATCCACCTATCTACCTACCTATATCTATATCCATGTCTATGTCTATATCTATATCTATCTATATCTATGTCTAATCAATATCTATATGTTTGCCTTTCTTTGTATACTCAGTGCTTCGCAAAGTATCTTCCCTATAGTAGATGTTCAATACTATTTGACTGGTTGACCACCTTCACTCCTACTTACTTCTCAAACCCTTGGAATCTAAATTCTGATGCCACTGCACAATGTAGTTGCTCTCATCAAGATTACCACTGATTGGGGTGGCTATGTGGCACAGTGAATAGAGTACTGGCCCTGGAGTCAGGAGGACCTGAGTTCAAATCCAGCCTCAGACACTTAACACTTAGGTGTTAAGTGACCTTGAGCAAGTCACTTAACCACAAATGCCTTCTAAAAACAAACAAAACAAAAAAAAGATTACAACTGATCTCTGAATTGTTAAATCCAATGATCTTTTCTCAAATCTCATTCTTCTTAACCTCTTTTCAGTTGTTAACAGCTGATGAGCAACTCTCTTCTGGACATCCTGTAATATAGTCCCTTGGCTACTATGCTACTATTCTTTCTTGGATCTTCTCTGACATGTCTGACTGCTCAATCTCAATAAAATTTTTCAGGTTCATCATCCATCTCTACCCACTTCTTGCTATATTCCCCCCTTCTTGGAAATCTCATTAGCTTTAATAGGTTCAATAATTATTTCTATGCAAATGGTACTAAATACCTAGTCCAAATTTCTCATCTCAACTTTACTTTTATGTCTCTAGCTGCCTGCTAAACCTCACTACTTACATGTCCCAAGGCCTGTTTTATTGAACATGTCCAAAACATGAGTCATCTATTCAACTAAGTCCCCATGCCTCTTTTGAGAATTCCTCATTTCGATTAAGGACTAGCAACCATGATGTTGCTGGCTGTCTATATTCACAAAAACAATCATTCTTAATTCTTCCTTCTGCCATACCCACAATATCCAATTAGTGACCGAATCTTTCTGATTCTACCTCTATGTTTTATCTCTCTTCCATTCCTTTCTCTCCACCCATATGGTCACCACCCTGCTTCAGGCCCTCATTATTGCTCACCTATACCTCTATTTGCCTTCTAGTTGTACTTTCTGTTTCTAGTCACTTTCAGTTCCAATCTACCCTCTACACAACTGATCATAATCTTCTCAAAACTCTCGTAATGTTATTGCTCAAATATCTTTAGTGGCATTCTATTTTTTCTAGCACAAAATAAAATTTCCCCAACCTAGTATTTCAGGTCCTTCACAATCTGGCTCCAGATTACCTTCACAGACTTTCAATTTGCTCCCTATCACATATTATACATTTCATCCAAATTGCTATATTTATGGTATATAAAATCTGCATTCTATTTCCTACCTTTCTGCTCCCACTATGCCTATTATGCACTCTGTCCACACCTCTGCATCTGAGAATCCTTAGTTTCCTTCAAAGCTCAGTTCACGTCCTATTTCCCATGGGGAAGCCTTTCCTTATGCACCTTATGTTCATGTTCTCTCCTGACCTCAAATTATCTGGCATTTATTTCTATGTTTGCATGCTGTATCCTCCAGTAGATGCTTAGTTCCTTGAAGGTAGGGACTGCTTTTATCATTTTTGCACTTCAGCACTGAGCACTTGGTCAGAATAGGTACTTAAGATATATTTATTTTTGCATTCAATTGAAATTCAAGGAAGGAGGAATCACTTATATGGGGAGAGAATAAGTGAGAGCTTCACGGAGGAAGCAGGGTTTAGACTGCGACTTGATGGAGAAGGATATGGTGGTATATTCTGTTTCAGAAAGAAGTTCTGGCCTAGACAAAGACACAGAAAGGAGTGAAAGCTTCATGAGTTTAGAGCATAACTTTTGGTCTGATTTGGCCTCAGAGTACATCGTATGAAGAGAAGCAGCATACAAAGAGGCCAGAAAGGAAAGGGAATAATTGATATTGAGAAGGGCTTTGAATGTCAGTATAACAAGCCTGTACTTTAACAGAACAAGTAATCAAACCCAAGCCTTCTTTCTTGACATCCAGAAATATTTCCATGCTATGAACTCCTTTGAAGAGAAAAAGGACGTGGTCAAACTTATCAGGAAGATAACTAAGATTCTATGAAATGTGAAAATATAAATTGCTATTCAAATGCAATCATTAATGTTTTTGTTACTTATTTACTATATCTTTAAATAGGTCTAACATGTTAATATGGGTCCAGATGTTAACATAGGCCTGTTACCATGCAACAGGGACCTGACCAATCAGAAAACATGGATTTGGGGGGAGCCTACTTCAAATCCCATGTAAAGAAGGGTCCTGCCTCATCATTTCAGAGTATGCACAGGTATTTTATGACTGTTACCTATTTACTTACTGTGTGTCTAAGAGGGTTGTTTTTTTTTTTGGTTGACTACTGATCAGGAATATTTGCAAGCATAGAATTCCAATAAACTCAGTCTTGGTCTCTATTCCTTTTCTGGAAGTGTTCTAGTGATGAGACAATAACTTCTCTAAGTTTCCAGGTTAGGAGTACCAAGTATTTAGTTAACCCATTCTAGTTAACATGAACTAAATCTCTCGTTACATCCATCTCTATTGTGTCTATTCTTTCCTGCTCTTAGATGAAGGAGTATGGGAGATGACTGTCCCCTTTTGAGCTTTGCAAGGTCAGAAGTTAATACTAGGGTTTTCTGGAAGCCAAGCCTGGTGGCCACCAGATACTTGCTTGAAGAGTGAGCTGTCAGAAGCCTGGGAACTGGAATCCATAACTATGTTTTCAGGCAAAAAAGTCAAGTGAGGAACAAGTGAAGCCCTGAAGAATGACAGGCATATTTGTAGAAGGGAATAACCCATCCAGTAGCAATGCCATAGTCAGAAGTGAATTTAGTGGGTGACTGTAGAAACCAACATTAAATTTGTGCTCACTCTCCCTAGAGACCAAAGGGATATGGGGAATGGTGCCCTCATGTAACTGGGGTTGAGGTACTTTCTAACTTCTGTTCTTGCTATATCTTCTCAAGCCAATATACCTTTGTAAAGGTTGATGATAATTAGTTAAATGATACTGGGGCACTTAGCAAAAGTATCAGTGATATTGAAGAGATATTAAATAGCACTGGAAATTGATTTTATTGAGCATATATTAGAAAGGTAGCTGATGGCATTAGAGAAGAATTCTAAGCTATAAGGTTTCCCATATAAACCCAAAGGAAAGATATAGTCTTTTTCTAGAAACCTGACTTTCAAGTGAGAATGGGAGTTGGGATAAGGACTCTTAGAGTATATAGGGTTACATCTGTGGCCCAGGTGGTACCCTCCCCCCTGCTAAAAGGGGCCACATCTATACTCAGGTTCAGTACTGGGCAAGACTGGCCACTAAAGAGAAGGGATTCTTATTTTTTCCTCAAACTTCTTGGTTCATTATGCCCCAATCTGGAGCTGTTACATGTGAATCTCCTTGAACAAAGCTGAGGTTTGACTAATTTCTGAAGTCTGCCTCATTGTAAAGGGATTAACAGAGTTCAGTTGGAATGTATGCAATAATAGATAATGAATAGAATGTGTGCTAGATTTGGAGTAAGAAGACACCAGTTTAAATTCTGTTACTTATTAGTTGTATGACTTTGGACAAGTCGCTTAACCTTTCTGAGCCTCATCTATAAAATGAGGAGCTTGAACTAGATAGCATCTGAGGTAACATTCGGTTCTGTACCTATGATCATATGATACCAAGCATATCACAGCTATTGATTTCCTCTACCACAAAAGAAATTATTAAAACACAAAAGACTTATAAGCAAACAAAAAAAAACAACCCAAAAAAACTACCTTGGGGCAGCTAGGTAGCACAGTGAATAGAGCACTGGCCCTGGAATCAGGAGAACCTGAGTTCAAATCCAGTCTTGGACACTTGATACTTACTGGCCATGTGACCTTGGGCAAGTCACTTCACCCCAATTGCCCTGCCTTCACCCCTCAAAAACAAAATAAAAAAACCACTGATCAATATTGAAAACATGAAATAATAACCCACAAATTCTATTATGCCATCCTATGCAAAAGACCCTATTAGGATTGCTGAAAATACATTTCACTTTTACCTTATTTGCACTGTGAGCCATGTACCCAAGATACATATCTTCTGACCAGCCCAGTATGAATGATTCATCTACCTTTTTGTGGTCATCCTCCCACCCAATAAGTGCTACAGCTATAGAAGTTCTGTTCTTCTGGTTGCATCTAAGCCTCCCAATGACACTCTACTGCTTGAATTGTCATGGTAGAAATACCTCAGCATTGATACTCAATTGCTTCTGCTCAGAGTAAGAAAAAAAAAATGCAGAAGAGGTAGCTCTTAATTTCAATTAATTTCAAGCTCACTTACACAAGCACATGCTCTGTCTGCCTTGCATGTGTGTCTACTCTAGCCAGAGAGACAATGGGAAGGGAGGGCTCCAGGATTCCTAAAATGGAAATCTGAAGAACACCTAACAGAGTCGCAAGCAACAGGATCGAAAGAGGAAAAGACAGAAAAGTTGAGACGTTGCCATTTCATTTTAATAATTACCGAGTGGGCATCTCTTCTTGGCTTAGTCACCTTCGTCACTCATTGGCACACTTCCCTTCCTCCTTCCCTCTATCAAAGAACCAATGAGAAGCCTCTAGTTATGCTCTGCAACAGTGGTCTAGTGTACATATCATTGGAAGTCACTTAAACACATGTTTCAGACCATCACTCCCCATTATATCTGATTACATCACACGTATTTCCTAGTGGCTTTATTGTTTCTCAGAACTATTTTGCATTCCTAAATTTCTTACAACATTTCACTTTTAAAATACCTATCATTTCTCACAGTCTTCATATCACCTACTCCATTCTACTTATGGAAAGTTTTTGGGAAAGGTCTTCTCTCCTCTCTAGACATAGTCTAATATCATGGAGTGCTAGACTATCAGTCATCAAGGCCACAATGGCTCATATTACTTTATGCTGTTTTGGGGAAAGCATCTCAGTTTGCCACTGGAAACCAAAATACCATTCCATTAACTTATTGTCTCTTTTCATCATCTTCTATTGAGAGAAAAAAGAAAAAATGTCTTGTTTTTGGAGAAAGTTTTCTTTTCTCCTTCCCTTAACTCTGTTCCTTCCTTAGCTTAGGATACCAGGAAGGGAAAGGGGAAAGAGGGCAACAGAAAAGAAAAGGGAAAGGAAATGAAAAAAAGGAAAGGAAAAAAGAAGTATTTCAGTGAATAGGGAGTTCCTCATCTCTGGAGATTTTCAAGTGGAGTATGGGTGACCTTTTGACTGGGGTTATTAAAGAGAAAAATCTTCTTCAGATATGGATTGATCTAGGTCTTTTATAACCCTGAAATTCTATGATTCTTAGGTTTGTATGTTGATTTTGTAATTCATTTTAGTAGATGTTTAAAAATGTTTCCTGGATGTAATCATTCGATAGAAATCTTACAAAATATATATGACACTTCAGAGAGCACAAGCACATTACAAGAGGTAATTGAGTATCAATTCTGAGATATTTCTAGCCATGGCAGTTCAGGAGGTCTAGTGTCATTGGGAGACTTGGATGCTACCATTGAAACAGAACTTCTACAGTCGTACCACTTATTGGGTGGGAAGATGACCACAAAAAGGTAGATGAATCATTCATATGGTCAAAAGATATGTATCTGGGGTACATTGCTCACACAGTGCAAAGAAAGTAAAAGTGAAATACATTTTCAGCAATTCTATAAGTCTTCTAGTAGTGTCTTGCATAGGATAGCATAATAGGATTTATGGATTATTGTAGCATGCTTTAAATATTGGTCAGTATTTTTTTGCTTATAAGTCTTTTGTGTTTTAATAATTTCTTTTGTGGTAGATGCAATCAATAGCTGTGATATGCTTAGTATCATATGATCATGGATACAGAACTGAATATTACCTCAGAAATCATCTAGCCCAGTGCTTTTAAACTATGGGTCATGATCAGTCATGAAAAATTTGGCAACAGTAAAAGTTTTTTGCACGTACGATAACCAAAAATTAATCAAAAATCAAACATAATGAATTCAAGGTATTTCTGGTAGTGCTTGCCTATTTTGTGTCACACAATTTCACTGCAGCCTTAATTTTGAACCCAAAGCATGCGCACTTTACATCACACATGTCTTCAGGCCCCATGAGGCCAAGGAACTCTCCCCAAAATTCAAAAGGGGTTAGAGTACAAAAAAGTTTAAGAACCCCTTCTTAGTCCAACCTCCTCATTTTATAGATGAGGCTCAGAAAGGTTAAATGACTTGTCCAAAGTCACACAGCTAGTAAGTAAACAGAATTTAAACTCAGGTTTTCTGACTTCAAATCTAACACACATTCTACTTCATTACCTATTATTTTATACGTTTCCAACTAAACTCTGTTAATCTCTTTAAAATGGGGCAGACTTCAGACATGAATGGCATGTTCAGATTTGTGCCTTAAGAGAATTATTTTGCTAGTTAACAGAGGGTGGATGGGGTGTAGTATAGACTAGGAATAGGAGACAATTAGAGGCCATTAAAACAGCCCAGCTGAGAAATAATAAAAGCTTGAAATTAGGCGGTGAAGAGGTAGGTGGAAAGAAGGGGACAGATATAAGTAATAGAATTATTGTGAAAGTATAATTGATAAAACTTAGCAAGTCACTAGATATGAAGGGTGTGGGAGTGTTCTAGCATGGTATGTTATGATATATCTTATAGTTTTTACAATTTGTTTTACAAATTTATTTTCCAAGTTCCATTTCCACCTCAACATTCTGTAGTTTAAGGCCCTCTTTTATCTAACATTCTGTAAACAATGATTAGCAATGAAAAGTTTAAATTAAAAAAGATTCCAGAAGTCATATATAAGAACTCCTTTGGTTCAACTTCCCACTTCCACTCACATTCATGGTTTGTGGTATATAGAGTACAGGTGACTACTTTTAAGGTCTCTGGTGGTATTTCTGTGAGCTGGTACTTAAAATGCCTTAGCACCTGAGTACCCACCAGTGTGCTTCCCATTAACAATCAGCTGATACACATAATTACTTTTTCAGGGAGGCATTTTAAAGATATTGTAAAAAAAGGTTTTTACTTGCTTGCCCAAATGCTCTCCTACAAATACATACAGGATCATGGTAAGCTTAGGATCAATCCCTAGAGTAAAGTGGTAGCAATGTGTAGCACATGTATAATGGATATGTATGGCAAAAGAGTAACTCACAACTCTTAAGTACTGAACTGCTCTGCCATCATGCCCTCAACTGCCTTCTCACTCTGGAACTTTCCTCACACTCTCAGAGAGTAGGGTCTTTTCACCCTGAAATAGCTTTCTGATATACTGACCCCTTTCTCTCATTGGTGAATTCCTTCTGGAGCCTCCATTTTGGTGAGATGTTCAAGCTAGCATCCTCAATAACACTTCCAACTCTGCTTCAGAACTCTCTATAGTTTGCTATTGTATCATCATGTATCACCTCTCCTCGCCATTCCCAGATTTCCATTTCCTTTTTATGTATTGCCCTTCACTAAGTATGACTCACTTTGGGTGGGATATTTTTATGCCCCTAGATGACTAGGAAGCCAATCTAGTTACAGGGTACCAGGAATCTGTATCATCTGGAGCTTTTATAAAGTTCTAGCTTTATCACTTTTTAGGATCTAACTCAAGTTTTAGGGGTGTGTGGGAAAAACCCTGGTAAATGCTGGTCCTGACATCACCATGAGTCATATGCTTGAGATTGTGCCAGAGGGCAGAAAGGGGAAGCAAATGAGCCCAGAGAAGATATTAATGCTCCCCACCCCTTTCATTGATTATGTCACTGTTGATAATGGCTCTGTGGCAGATCATGTATCCATTCACAAGCAGAGAGACACACTGAAAATAGACAACTGTGGAGTGAGAATAACCTTAACTGGGAAGTAGCTTCAGGAAATATGACCCTTCTTGGCAGAGAGAAGTGACAATTGCAGGTATATTCTCAAGAAAAGGGTCAATCCTGGAGCCCACTGTAAAGCCAAGCACGAGCAGCTCTCCAGAGGACTGCTGCTGTGAATAGCTCTAAGGTTCTGATCACATAGTATAGTGAACTCTCTATTTATTCAGCAAAACAGAAACCAAAGTACAGCATTCACAATGATATAAATAACAACTTATCACTACAGTGGCCGCATAGTTTTAAACAAAAGATATCATTCACATCCTTAACTCAATCATCCTTCAGGAGCAGTCCTCCTTAAGCCATACAAATACAAAGGTCTCCCACCCATAGGTCACATTGTCTTAATCTCTCAATAAGAAAGTCTCCTTTCTTCTTGATTGGACACTAGCTTCCAATCATCCTTAACTCAATCATACTTTAGGGGTACAAAAAACAAAGTACAAAGTTCTCCTACCCCTAGGTCACAGTAAATCATGATCTTGTCAGCCAGCACTAAGTACCCAAGGAAAGAGCTTTTCATCTTGGCTAGGGGCCTGTTCCCAAACTTCATGGTTCCTTTTCCATGGTCCCAGCTCTTGTCTGAACTCACCCAACTGTCACTTGGATTCACAGGCAGGCAGCTCTCAGCTCCTCGTCCAGTTACCATTCCATATTGAAGCTCACAGTGTCCAGTGTACCTCAAGTCCTTCACAGTTTCTGTTTTGGGGAAGACAAAGCTTAACAGAGCCAATACGACATTCATCCACATTACCGGCACCATTATCAATTCACTGTCTGCTTGTGAAATCAACACAGACCCACAAACAAGGTCTGAGAACTCAACATATGTCATCAGTATAGTACCAGGACCTCTGAAACCCTCCAGGACTTCTGTAAACAGACAACAAGAAAATCCTCTTTCGGGGCTTCCAGTAAGGTCCTAGCGCTTCTATACAAAGTATCACAAACACAAATCAACACAGACAGAACAAACAGAGTACTCCCCACCACAAGTTTTCCCCTTCTCAGCTCTGCTCAGTCCCAGCTGTGCTTGAGCTTTTTATTGTCAATAGCTCCTCCCTGTTCCACCCACCTCCTGTTCCGTTCTTGGCAAGTCCCTCTGACTGTGGGATTTACAGGTTCTGTTTCTTAACAGAGACTTGATATCATCAGGGCAAAGGCTCAAAGACACTTGCCCTGAAACCAGGTGCTAAATAATTCAATAACTGAAACAAGGTGCTAAGTACTCATTTGCCTGCCCTTCTGCCCAGCCATCACGTGCACAAGTGAATCTTCAGGAAGACTCTAAGGAGAGAGAAAGCACTTTGAATACCCAGAATCGTGTCACTGCTTTGACATAAATGTTCTCTGCATGTGTGCCTCACTGTCATTGGAGTCCTAAGTACTGAACTCACTCTTCTTAAACAGACTTAGGTGTATTTGTGGGATAGTACAGGCTGGTTTTTTTGGGGGGTGGGGGTGGGAGTGTTTTGTGCCAACTTCCATTACTTTGTTTCCTAGTAAATGTCTTTGCTAAACTCTAAGTGAGCCTACGACTAGCTGATTCTTAATGAGTAACACTCTAGCGGGGCTTAAGAGCTTCAGTGTCAGAAACACAGTTACACAGTATTATCCCTAGAAATGTAAGTCTAGGGGAGCTATGGTATTAGAAATATAGTCACATAGGGTTACTTCTAGAACCCAGAATCACCCTCTGGGGAACCAGTCCCCCCAGTGCAAGTACAGATTGGGGGAATAGTCTCAGCGTGTTTCATGTGTATGTACAAAGTCCCATAGCATGACAACTATAAGATATCATTTTTCTAGCCATGAATAAATAACTCCAGTCCTCTGTAAGTATATAGTGGTGTTAATGGAGGATGAAAAGTTGTACTCTCTTTTTAACTTGGAGCTAATCACTTTAAGCTACGCTGGTATTTGCCCAGTTCCACATGTACCATCTGGGTTCTCTGGCAGTTTGAGTGTTACTCCAGGAAGATTCTAATAAAATTTGATCAAATATTTTGTGTGAAACAGATCTGAGATTAGTGCCTTCTCTGCACATAGAGACACAGGAGAGAGCTTGTTTAAGCTTTCTGAATTCTAAAGGTCAGAAAACACTTCAATGTTTAAAGGGATAGAATTTTCTTTAGTCATACCTCCTCTCTCTATTCTGTCTTATCATTTGACTGTGGATCTGTCTTTCCCGTTAGTAAGCATCAATAAGAAATGGTTAATGGTGACCCTCTGAATATGTTCCAGATTTCACATTCTTCCCCTCCCATGATTAATTTTGCTATCATTTCATCATCACGAATAATGGGTGTGGAGGTTTCTTTGTATCTAATGTGTAGGGGAAAAGAAACCCCACAGCGCTAGAAAAGTAGAGCCCAGAGTAAATACATTCATTGTCTTTCAAAGGGAAGGCATTTGGTGGTGCCTGAGGAATACAAGGCTGAGATGAAAATGAGGCTGGGAGGGAAACTGAATGAGAAATAGGTTTTACTTCTGGGCAAACACTGCAAAACTATCAGCTGCCTACTTCAACTGATGCAACTCTTAAAACCCTGACCCAGAATCATAGTGTGAGATCTGGAAGGGACCTCACAGAGAAACATAATGGCCGGAGTAGTGGTACTCAAAGCAAAGGAGCTGGGTTCAAATCCTGACTTTGATAATTCTAATCCGTGTGATATTGGGCAAGTCACTTAACTGTCCTGGTCCTTGTAGGATTGTAGATTTAGAGCTGAAAAGGACTTTAGTTGTTTTTCTGGTCTAACCCCTTCATTTTACAAATGAGGAAACTAAGACTGAGAGAGGTTAATTTACTGTCCAAAGGTCACGCAGCTAGTAAATGTCCGAGGCAGTATCTGAACTCAGGTCTTCTCAGCAACAAGTCCAATACTCTCTATCTACTATACCATGCTCCCTTAGTTTTGTCATTTGTGGACAGAGAGGATTGAATTCAGCTGCCCAAAAGGTCCCTTTCAGTACTATATTCTCAACACACATGAACAGAAATTTCCCTCACCATCATCTGATACAAATGATTATTTTGTTTCTTCCTCAAGGTCTCTAGCATTGAGGAACTAATAACTTCTGAAGCGCTCTGTTCCATTTTTGGATGTCTAATTGCAGAATATTCTCCCTTATATCAAGAGGAATCTGTGTCTTCTCTTTCTACCCATTGTTTGACATTTTTGTTTTTTATTTTTCTCTTCCAGAGGCTAAGGGAAATAAATCCGAACTTCCTTTTCACTTGGCATCCTTGCAAATATTCAAAAGCAATCATTATGTTTCCTCTAAGTCTTTTTTCTTCAAATAATCGTCAGATAACATGGTCTCTGATCTTCTTTCCATCCCGATTGCCCCTTTTCTCTCTGGAGAAGCACTGATCTATCATTGCCCTCCCAAAGAACGAGCCACTGCACAGAAGTGGCCTGGCCAGGGCAGAGGCAAGCACACTGACTTTCTCTGCTTGTGTTTCTGGACTTTGTGCTTTTAGTAATGTAACCTAAGATCCAATTAGTTTGGTTTGGGTCGCCTTGTCAGGCTGTTGACTCATTGAGCTTGACAACTCTATGAAATCAAGAGTGAACAATAAGGAAATAAGACAAAGGGAAGGAGTTGAAGAAAATGAAGCTACCAAGGAAAACACAACAGATTTTTTATTTTGCAAAGGTCAGTACTATACAGGATTAGTTTGAACTAAGCCAGCACCACAGTGTAATTTGCAATATTTTTAAACACTTCAGAACAAGCATTTCTAGTTCTTCCTAATACCATCTCTGAGCCATGACTATCTAAATAGACAGTGGGCATTAAAGTTCATAGGGCTTGATATTGCTTGTAAAAAAAAATGGAGCCCCTGCAGGATCTTATTTTATTATTGGCCTTTATTAGGACCATGGCCAATGGCGATTAAAGTATTGTGGCATATCTGTCAGCATGCATGGATGCATGGGGATTATTAGTAACAGAATTTAAAAGTCTAGAAGCCAAGGAACTCCAGATACAAGGCTAGAATACTAATTTTCCCAATACTTCCCTTTCAATAGTTGAGACTCCTGTATTAAGAGAGGGCCACCATGGTAAATCTTTGTGATCCATATTTGTTTTTAATGGTTTACTAACCACCTTATTTAATAGACTATCCTCTAGAGCAAAATCTAGCAATTGCTTCTCTATTTAAATAGTGAAAAGAATATTTTTGCTCTGCTAGGATAATTTTTAAGGAAAAAACCTTTAGAATTATGCATCTTATATAATTTTACATTCTATTATTATTCTAAGAGTCAAAATCAAATTCACTGGATTATATTCTGAAGATTTCATTCTTCCCTTCCCCTCTATTAAAAAAAAACACCATAAGCAGGACATTTTCCCTTTGACTCATTGACTCATTGACCTTTCAGGGTTTCTGTGAGGATCAAATGAGCTTACATTTGCAAAGTGTTTAGCACAGTGCCTAGCACATAACAGGCGTTTAATAAATATTTCCTTCCTTATGCATAATGAAGTTGTTGTTGTTTTTTTAAATCACCAAAAAACTCTATGAAGGTAGCTCATTCTCAGTAAATCTCTATCTGGCAGATATTTCAGGACACTTCAGAGTGAGTTTATCTGACAGGTGACTTGAACTCACAAAGGACAGGTAGGTACTCTAACAATCTTTTTTATTATAGGTGGACATCCTCTTAGCCACTTTTATTCTTTCTTTCCCACTTCAAAGCTCATTCTCATGGGCAGGTAAAACAGGAAAATGAACAAATACAAAAGAATCCAACAGTTCTGCCTTCTTTGGGAGCCAGTGGCCATCGCCCTGTCCACCAAGAGCAAGGGATCTATTTCTTCTTGGATGTGACTCTTTTCCCAAATATAGCCAAAAGTAATGGGTCGGGAGCGTGCTTCTCACACCTCTACCTTAGTGCAATGTCAGTGTGAAGGTGATGGGAAAGGTAAACAGGATGGGCCACACACTGTGAACTTATTTTAATGGCCATGAATGAAAGAACTGACTGGTTACACGTGTCTCTGGAGGGGTTAAATAGCTGAGGAAGAATTTCAGCATGTCTATTTGTAAAGCAATTGAGAGACAGAGGACTCCCAGCTCAGGAGTCCTTTTAGGGGACAGACTCTTGGACCTGTAGCAGAGGGAAGCTAAGGGCTTAGAGGGGAGGGTGGGAATAAGAGGATGAAAGGGAACAAAGAACAGAGGTGGTATGGTAGAGAGAGTGCTGGCCCTGGAGTCAGGAAGACCTGAGTTTAAATCTAGCCATGAACACTGACCCTGGACAAGTCACTTAACCTAAGTCTGCCTCAGTTTCCCTAACAGGAAAAATGAGGATCATAATAGTACTTATCTTTCCGGGTTTCTGTGAGGATCAAATGAGATTACATTTAAAAAGTGTTTAGCACAGTGCTTAGCATGTAATAGGCATTTAATAAATATTTCCTTATGCATAATGAAGTTTTTTTTTTTAAATCACCAAAAAGCTCTATGAAGGTAGCTAAGTGTCTTGACAAATTTCCTATAAAAAATCAAGTAGTGGTTTATCAAACCCCAATTCCAGAACTTGCTTGTTCAATTATTTGCTGAACCTGAAAAAAGACATTAAAGGTTAAGTGTTTTCCTTCCTTGATGGCAGGCACAATCTTATTTTATTTCTTTTTTTTTCTGAGCAGATGACTCTTCCTCCCTCCCTCCCTCCCTCTCTTCCTTCCTTACTTCCTTCCTCCATTCCTTCCTTCCTTCCTTCCTTCCTTCCTTCCTTCCTTCCTTCCTTCCTTCCCTTCCTTCCTGGAGTGTTCTACACCCTTTCCCACCCCACCAATGACCATGGTATTGGAAATACTTGATCAGTCCAGCTGAGAGCAGTCAAAATCTCACGAAGGACAAATATGGCCACAGATGGAAATGGAAGGATAGTGTAATGGGAATCTGAAGATCTTCCCTGCCCCTTGGCCCCTTGATGGGGTTAAGTGAATCTGAGAACTTTCCTTGATTTGAAAATACACTCTGCCCCCTAATAGGCTGAATGTGGTCACATGGAGCCTGTGGTGGGAAGCTTGTTCTTCAGGAATGCCCACACCTTATTACTTTGTGATTGGGCAGTGAGTGAAGAGGGTTGTGACATTCTCTGATCTAGGAGAAGGCTGATGGGAGATTTTGCTTTGGAGCTCACTTTGGGAAGAGTTGTGTGATTTGGCCAGATGAGACTCTGGGCAGCCATTGAGCCCCCCAGCTTTGAAAACCCAGATGTTGGTGCTTCCCTCTCTAACTAGGTATGGATGTAATGGTCAGACAGTTGGAAGCCCTGTCTGCTGATCTGTTTCTCTGTCTGTATTTTTTTTCTCTGCTTGTAAGTTCTGTTTGTATTCTCTGAAATTCAGGGTCCTGACTTTTCCCCATGAACTAGGTAAATGATATGTTTGATTAAAGTAGGATTATTAACCCATTTTGAATTGCTCTCCTTTAGAAAAGCCCATCAAAGAACCTGTGCTAGCAGCCATCCTGGGTATGCTAGGATGCTTGCTGCTACAGATAGCAACAGGAGAGAGGAAACAAATTTACCCTCAACACCCTTCTTGGCAGAGAGAATGTTGGATTAGGACTCTAGGAAGCATCCATCCATCAAGTCCCAGAAGAAATATACACCTAAGGTGAACTTGTTAAGAATTGTATGAAAGGAGAATAGGACTTCTAGTAGCCAGGAGTTGTGAGTTATTCCTCTGACATGTGTGTTCTCTTCCTGTATCTCTCATGACCTGTATACTTTGAGTTTGAGCCCACTCTTACTAGAGCCCTATTATGTGCAGGAGGAGAGTGATCCTTTAATCTCTGTGTATCAGAATTCCTATAAAAATGGGAACAGTAATTTTTGTATCATCTAACTCCTAAGGTTTATTTTATGAAAGAAATGGCCACTGTGATTGCTTTTCATTATATTGTTAGCGCTTAATATGTACCTGACACTTGATGCTTGATAAATGCCTATTGACTGAATAAATGATTGCTACGCTACTGTTACTGATCTTTAAAAGGTTTTGGAAAATTTTAGAGGTTTGGCAGGACTGGAAAAAAGTCAAAAGTTTCCATTTTCAAAACAGGGAGATTGACTTCTATTCCTACCAGAATTTTAAAGGGCATTATTAAAGTTCTGGGTCTTGAGCTTTTACAAAGAGAAGTGAAGCAGTGGCCATTAAAAGCCAGAATGCCATCGTCAAGAACAGGTCATGCCTGACTAACCTCATTTTCTTTTTTTGACAGGGTCACTAGATGAGCAGGTAAGTGGAATCCTGAAGGCACAGTAGACTTAGATTTCAGTAAAGCGTTTCAGAATGTCTTTCATGGGATCCCTGTGGACAAGACAGACAATTGCTTTCTTCATGATGGTGAAGTTGGGTTGATTTTGGAATTGGTTGAATGACTGGATCAAAAGAATAATCATTAACAGTTCAGTGAAAATGTAGACGCCAGTCTCTATTGTAAGGCTCCAGGGAATCTATCCTTGGCCCTATGTTCTTAAGTATTCTTATTAATAATTTGAATGGAGGCTTAGAAGGCATGTTTATCAAATTAATGAAATTTGCAAGGACAGCTAATAGAGCAAAGATCAAAGATCTTGACAGTCTATGGGTCTCAGACTTTTTGGTTACAGGACCTCTTTGCACTCTTAGAAATTTTTGAGGATTTTTCTCAAGTATTATTTACAGTTGAAGAAACTGAGGCAGACAGAACAATGACTTGCCCAAGGGTAACACAGGAAGTGTCTGAGGCTGGATTTGAACACAGATCATCTTGACTCCAGGTCCAGTGCTCTATTCAACATACCATCTAGCTAGAAATATACAAATGTAAAAGGAGATGTCTTGAATGTTGTTTCTCCCAGGGATTCAAAAATCACTTGGTTGAGGTATTTTAGAAGGAATTCTTGGTCAGATACTTATTGCATTTGATGACTATTAAGGTCTCTTCCTTTTAATTTTTTTTTTTTTTGTATCTCCCTGCATTGCATCATCAAAGTATATTTCTCTCTTCCTGGGTTTGAGGAAATCAGATTTGTGGATTTATTTCTAGAAAAAGCTGCCAACATTACAAGAATGCAAAACATCACCAATTACATCAGTGACAGTTGAATAAATCTGTATATTGGAATGAGTGCTGGGTTTAGACTCAAAAAAAGTCTGCTTTTATTTCCCTGTTTCAACCCCTCCTATCTATGAAGCCACGGGCAAGGCAAGATGATCAACCTTTCTGAGCTTTACCTTCCTCCACGGAAAATAGAGATAATAATATTTGTACTCCTCCTTGGTTCCTAGTGTTGTCATGAAGAAAGTGCATTATAAACCTGAAAGTACTAAGAAAATGTAAAGTGTTGTTGTTGTTGCAATAGCTCTAAAACATTGAACTTGTTTTCAAATGTGAGATGTGACAATGTACCCCTGGCATCTACATAATATATGTGGTCATTTTTGCTTCCATCTCAGAGGTCTTTCTCTCCCAATAGACAAAATCGGATTTCAGTAATGATGCCACCTATGTACTGCAATCTGTTAGATTGTTCAATATTTTGGATATGCTATTTGAAAAATTACCTGTGTGAATGACCTTTTTACAGTTTTGTAGGCTTGAGGATATATATATATATATATGTGTGTGTGTGTGTGTGTGTGTGTGTGTGTGTGTGTGTGTGTGTGTGTGTGTGTGTGTGTGTGTGTATATATATTTATATATATATTGAGAGAGAGAGAGAGAGAGAGAGAGAGAGAGAGAGAGAGAGAGAGAGAGAGCTTAGTTCCAGGATTGTTATTAAGAATTAAATTTGGAATTATATATATAAAATTAAAAATTATATTTGGAAAGGGCCCCACCTTTTCCTGTTACAATAGTTTAGGTTCATTATTGAAAAGAATGGTGTAATTGGGGATTCTACTGCCCCTCCCCCCAAAGCAAACCAAGAAAACATTCTACTATTATCTTATTATCTTAGACTGCATTAATAGAGGCATAATATTCAGAAGAAGGGGTTGCGAGGGGCAGGCATTGATTAAGTACCTACTATGTACCAGATACTGTATTAAGTACTCTCCAAACACTCTCTTATTTGAGATATTCAACAAAGTTCCCACTGACTTTGTCAGACCACATCTGGAGCATTGTTTTCAGTTCTGGGGATGACATTTTAGGAGGGATATTGTCAAACTAGAATAGATCTAGAAGATGACCACTAGGATAGAGAAAGTATTGGTACCTAGAAATCAGTTCAAATAACTGGGGATGTTGAGCTTTGAGTGGGCTGGTGTGAAAAACTGTTGTGTGGAAAAGGAATTAGACATTCTTCTTTGACTTCTGTCCCAAACAGCTCCTAAAATTTGAGGACTTCACAGAGGTTTTCACAAAAATCATAAAAGTCAGTTACACATAAAGCAGTAAGTCTTTATTATTGTATTTCTTAACTTATATAATTGAAGTGCTGATGCCTAAAATAAAATCTGATTTTTAAAATTATTTCCATTTTATCTGAGTAAACTGGGGTCAGAGGGGTTAGGTGACATGTCCATGGTCATATATCTAGTAAATGTCAGAGGTGAGACTTTAATCTATGTTTTCCTGCCTCTAGTTCCAGATTGCTATATCTGCCACACTGAGTTTCTAGGAAGGAAAGAAGACAATCACAGATGTTACCAAAATCTGGCATACAGTGGTGTTCAGAATAAGATAGAAAGAATGATGGGAAATCAGTAAAAGTCCTTCAGAATCACTACTCTTGGACTAGAAACATCCAGGTTTCACTAAGTTCCCTGCATCTCTTAGTAAATTTATGATACTGATGGATCCTTAACCAGCTCCACGGAACAATTAAGGGAAGACCCAAGGTCATGGATTTTGTATGAAGGAGACTCATCTCACTCAGATGTATTTGGTTGTGTCTCATCTCTGATAACACATGCAATGAGATGCTAAGGATGGGTTGATGACTCACATAGGAGAAGGAAGCATGGGTAATGGAAGTTGATAGAAAAGGTGTAAACGGGAGGGGAGGGGCTTTAGACAGAAGACAGGGACATGCCAAGAATAGAAGCAGTCTTCTCCATTTGAGCCTTATGGGTTTCAGAGAGGCCAAAAAAATTGCTATATAAACAGATGCTTTCTGACTATTACGGCCCCCGAGGACAAAGCAAGACTAATAGATGGAAGCACATTTTTAGCTCCATAAAAAGAAAAATGTCATAACAATTAGAGTTGTTTAACAATGAAAAGCTTTGAAAGGATTCCCACTCACTGAATATCTCCTAGCAGACCAACTTGTTGGTCAGGGATGTAGTCCAGGATGTTCCTGTCTAACTGGATGACCTCTGATGTCCTTTGAGATTCTATAATTTAAGGCCTCAGGAAAATTGCATGGCTCAACTTTTTATAAAAAGAACCCTTGAAACTATTCCTTCTGTGATATTTTTCATTCCAATATGCTCACATAAATTTTGCCACTGACAATAAACTGCGACTTAAAACATAATGAATTCATGAATGCATTCTAGGAGATTGACTGACCATATAGCTTATGAAAAGTCATCGAATGCATTCTAGAGGATTGACCACACAGCCTATGGAAGCTATCATTTGACCAATTGGCTGACCAATCAAACTTTTTTTATTTTTAAACCAATGATATACAGAAGATTCTCTTGCAAAATGTGAGAGACAGGAAGAATAGCTAGAGAGTCCAGAAAGTTCATAAAATATGCTTACAATTTGGTCTCTGTTTTCCACACAAATCTATGGGGAAGTAATGAACTGGAGCATTTTTGGGAGGTGCTGCTGGAGACGGGATTTTACTGGACTAATCCTCGGATTCAAAAGTCCTCAATCCCTGAAACCAATATGTTCAGCAGGGTGAAGTCTTTAGCTTTGTAGTTCCATTTTCAGATTTTAGGAATCAAGTGTATGCCAATTCACAAGGAATATTATTAATCATGTGTAACATTTCAAATGGACTTCGTTCTGATTTCATATTGGTATTCCCATGGAAAAACTAAGTCTTCTTATTTTCTCCCAAATGCAATAAATTAACTTATTTTTTTAAAGCATATATTATATTTTTTAAACTTTCAAACTTTTGAAAATGCTGTCATTTCCACTGATTTAAAAGAAAAACCACAGCAATAACCAGATCTAAAATACTTTAAACACCTACATGAAGCTGGAAAACTGAGATTCACTGCTGTTGAGACTGTTCAGAGAAATGACACCTACTAGTGTGTGTATAGGTATGCATAGGCATGTAAATATATACATACATACATATCTAATATATATACTGTTTAAAATGTCTCTCCCTCTGTGTCTGTATACATATATACACACACCCATACATTGTACATACGTGTGTTTGTGTATGTGTGTATATATATATATATATATATATATATATATATATATATATATATATATATACACATATATACACACACACATATTTATTGTAGTTGTTGAGTCATTTCAGTCTTCTCTGACTCTGTGACCCCATTTGGGGGTTTCTTGACAGAGATACGGAGTGGTTTGCCATTTCCTTCTCCAGTTCATTTTACATATGAGGAAACAGACAAACATGGTGAAGTGACTTGCCCAAGGTGACATAGCTAGTAAGCATCTGAGACCACATTTGAATTCAGGTCTTCCTGACTCCAGACCCAGTACACTATCCCCTATGCCACTTTTATGTACACATGTATATGTGTATGTGTATAATGTATATGTATACACAGATATATCTATCATATATCTATCTATCTATATCTATATATATACTTATCCATCTATATAGCTCTATCTGTATAGATATATGCATTTTTAACTGAAATAGTGAAGGGGAAACATTGTGGGAGGGGTGTGGTATAAAGAATTCTCAGTCTTGGAGCCAGGGTTTTAAGCTCAGCTTTGATATTTATTAACTGCACGATCTTGGGAAAATCACGAAACCTCTCTTTGCCTCAATTTCCTCATCCACACAAACTAAAAGGGATAATTTTAAAGTCCCTTCAGGCTCCAAGTATTAACCGAAGGGGAGGAGATACCATGCTTATTGGTTGTTATTGTTGTCAGTCAGCTTCAGGCCATCCAATCACGGGTTTTCATGGGTAATTATGCAGTTACTGGCCAGTTTGATGGTAATTGGCAGCATATTCAGCCAGTGACAAAGGAAGGCGGGACAACCTCGCTACTAGAACCCTTCCCCTTTCCCCTCCCCCTCCACTTCCCGCCTGTCCGCCCACTCCATTCCCTTTCGAACTGGGTCCAAAATCCTCGCAGCCTGGGAGCTGCAAGTATGGGCTGCTATATCCAGAAGAAGGCAGCGGCAAACATTGGGACCTCCTCAGTGGATCTCCCCATCCGCCTTGTAAGTAATTGGGCTTAGAGGTTGGGATTGTGGGTAATTTCCTGCGGGGGGCCTAGTTGTTTCCGCCCAGGGCGATGGCCTCTAAGCCTTTGGGTCTCAATTCCTGTCTCGCGGATGCATCTCTTTAGGTGCAATGAAGGGTCTAACTCAAGGGTGGTTACCCCTGGGCTAACCGGTTGTGGAGTCAAGAGGACCTGCCCGGCCTCGCCACTTAAGGACTCTGACATTGGGCAAATCAAGTTACCCCTTTGCGTCTCCCTTCCGTGGACCAGACCAGGTGACCCGCTGTCTATGATTGTGTGGGCTAGATCATTCGTAGGTAATGGATTTGGGACTCTTTACTATTGAATCATTCTTTGCACTCATATCACAGTGCCTAGCCACGTGTTGTTTGTCGAAGTAGTTTTCAGTCATGTCAGACTTCAGATCCCGTTTGGCATTTAATTGGCAAAGGTGCTGTAGTGGTCTACCGTTTACTTCTCCAGGACATTTTACTGATTAGGAACTGAGGCAAAAGGTTAAGTGACTTGCCCAGGGTCACACCTCTAGTAAGTGTTTGAAGCTAGATTTGAACTCCGGAAGATGAATCTTCTCTGACTTCAGTCTGGGTGCTCTATCCACTGGGCCATCTAGCTGCCCCACCTAGCCATATAGGAGGTGCTTAATATTTGATCGATTGAATTTGATCTTGATCGCTGAATTTTATCTGGGTCTGAAAGAGGTATCCTGACATAGTAGATGGAAAGCTAGATTTGGAGCCAGGAAGATATGAGTTCAGATGCCCCCTACAAGGCATACTAGCCGTGTGACCCTGGGTAAGCCACTTAAACTCTGAAAGCCCTTGGTAACTCTTTTAAGGTTACAATTTCAAGAGAAGTTGCAATTTGACCTGGTATGGGTAGGTTTCCTGAGCTAGGAGGGGCAATCTCTATCCCTTTATGTTGGTAGGTTTTGCCGAACTGTGTCAACCCCTTCTTTTTACAAAATCCAATGCTTTGCTTCTATGAGGATTATATTAGATAAAGGCTGGCACTACTTAAAGTGCTTAATAAACCTGAAATGCTACACGAATGCTAGTTGTTGATGTTGCTGCAGTATGAGAGTGTCAGGAAGGTCTGGGTTCCTGCCCTCCTGATAGTACTGGTGGCCTGACTTTGGGGCGACTCCAAGAGTGAGAACCAGGGAGCGGGTGCTGATCTGCACTGGGAGAGAAAGAGTTAACTTCTCCAAAAGTTGGCTTCTCTGTCATTTAAATCCCCACAGGTCTGGTCCAGAATTAGCCACAAATCCTTTACTTCCTCATTGGTGTGGACTTTTGCCATTGAAAAACAGGAGCTGTTTTCCTTTGAGGAAAGGTTTCTGGAAGAAATCTCTCCAGGAGAATCCCTTAACCATTGAAATCTTAGTGCCAGACCAGGTGCTAGTTTTCCTCCCTTCCCAAAATTTACATTGTATTTATTTTGTTTCTGTTCTGTACCAAAATAGTTCTGCTACTTACGAGCTGTATGACCTTGGAAAAGTCACTTAGAAGGTCTCGGGGCTTCAATTGTAAAATGA
Source organism: Pseudochirops cupreus (assembly GCA_028627135.1). Lineage (NCBI taxonomy): Eukaryota > Metazoa > Chordata > Mammalia > Diprotodontia > Pseudocheiridae > Pseudochirops > Pseudochirops cupreus. Next base: position 57,372,316 of record CM053581.1, on the reverse strand, counting down.
GATATTGGCCTAGATGACCTCCAAGGTCTCTTCCAGCTGAGGGTTTATGATCCTAGGATCAAAATGAAGGGAAGGAAATCAGGTGCTTATTGGCTGACTGAGCTGTCAATTAGTAGGAGGTCATTCAACCTTGATTTTAATTGGCTATTACACAGCTAGTTAGGTATCTGAGACTGGATGCATACATAAATCTTGATGATTCCAGGATCTGTATTCTGTCCCATACTCTGCTGTTTCTGCAGAGTCCAAGCTATGAATGCCCCATAGTAATGTAAAAAGGGGGAAGTGCAGGAAACCTGTGCCTCAGTCACTCCTTGGCCTCCTTGGTACCCCACATGGACTCATACCCTGTGGCAGGGGTCAAGTTAGCCAGTTGGTCAGTAAGCATATACTCTGTGCCAGATAAGGTACCAAGCATTTATTTATCCTCTCTCCAGTTCTGTTTTTCTCATTTATAAAGTGAGGGTTGGAAGCCAAAAGTTTCTCAGGTCCCCTTTAGCTTTGAAATTTCCATGATTTTTATATTAGACTAAATTCCCCATGGAAGCTCAGCAATCTTATGCCTTTGGTTATCATCATTTATAAGATAAACAATAATCTGGGATGCTTTGCTCAAGTCCTCTAAAGGTTATTTACAAGAATGTCTAGATGCCTCATTTACAGAAGCTGGAGATACTGCCTGTTTTTGAAAATCAATTTCCATTTTTATATCAATACCAAAGCTGCGGTCAAGCTGGAGATATTTATGCCCTTTCTCACAGACAGGGTCTGGATTGCATCTTCATGTTGCTATTTTGCTCAGTATTCTCTGAGGACCCTTAGTCTCAGCCATTACTTACCATGTTTACTCTCCTCTCGCCTTTTGCTTTTACTCCTTCTGAAGTTGATTTCTTACAGCCCCTGACACCTGCTCCAGCCTGAAAAACTGACAGCTTCCACTGTAAATCTGGCCTCGATGCTGTCCTTCCCCCAGAATGAGAAAAATGCCTGTGCCAATGGGTTAGAATACTTTAAGAACTATCAGACTTTATCCCAACCTTTGTTCTCACTAGTCCCCACTTTGGAAGTGACAGCTAAAGTCGAGAGTATCAACAGCCACCAGAAATGGAAGAATTACTTGGAGGAAACGTTCATAGGTTCATCTTTCAGGAGACCACGCTTTAGTTTTGAATGTCAGATAGCAGGGATGCACAAGAACGGAGAATGTAGGTGGGTGCAAATCTTTGTATTCTTGCTGTACACATCCATATCCTCTTTGGCAGAGGCCCCTATGTTGGACTCTGACAATTTCTATGAATATTCTGATCATAAAATCATGGCTTTGAGAAACCAGATGTCCTTAGCAGATTCTACCCAATTTAAGTTTTCAATTTAAATCTCCTTTGGAAGTTTCAGCATTAAATTATCATGGATATTTCTGCCTGGAGGGAATTAAGGTCCATTACGTTGTTGGAGATGGAGGGCAGCAGTTGGAATAAGTATCAGATGCTTAATTCCAGGCTTACTAAAGAATTGTTTTCTTTCTTTTCCTTCTTTTTTAAAAATAAATTTGTATACTTTATTCTTTCCTTTCCCCTCCTTTCTCCCCCCTTGAGGAAAATGAGTACTTGGCTGTGAATGATACTGACAATTCCATTCACCTTGCAGATTTCATCTTCTCTTAAAATAAGTTCACACTGGGGAAACGATTTACTGTAAGGGCTGACTAAATTCCTGTTCTATAATTTCATAGAATAGCAGACTCTGAGGGACTTCAGGGTCATTTAGTTCAACGGCTCCTGTGTATCTTTTTATTCTCCTCTCCAATATTCAGCTTCTGCTTGAAGAAGCACACACTGATTTTTTTTTCTAGAATCTTAATTATACCAGGCCCCACACACCTCTTAGAGCAGGGGTTCTTAGTATTTTTGTGTGTCAAAAACTCCTTTCTTTGTCTGGGCTGGTGAAATCTACAGATCACTTCTTAGAATATTTTTAAATGCATGAAATAAAATATGTGGGATTACCAAGGAAACCAATTTATTGAAATGTAGTTACAAAAATTAAAAAAAAATATACAAGGCCATAGACTCTAGTGTAGGTATCCTGCCATAGAGAAACCTTAGGCTTCATGTCAGGGAGCCAGCACCGCTTTTCACATCCTTTAAGTATAGCCCAAGACCCTATCTTTTTTAGAGATGGCAGTTGGACCCATGCCCCATAGAGACAGTGGCTATATTCACTTAAGATACCATTGGGCTTACCAACCCAAGACTAGCCTTTATTGAAGATGATACTGGATTTAATATCCCCTAGGACTAGATGGGTCCCGTACCCACATGCTAGGGATAGCACTCAGCTTACCATTCCCTTGAACTAGACCTGGGCCTCATATCATCCACTAGAAATTTACTCCATATCTTTTTATGACAAATCTGACTATCTCTGTAAGCTTGTTTTTCTCCCTCTTCATGAGTTTCTCAAAGTAGATAGGTTATAATTATTCCAGTCCTCCTTACTTTGCCAGCTTATTTTTAGGAGTGAGACGTTGTTGTCCATCTAAAGCCTTAGCAGAACCTAGGAAAGGGGGAGCCACTGTATCATTCAGTAAGAGAATTTTAAAGATGGAGATAAGTGTTGGCAAAAATGAAGGTCCAAGAGAATTGGTTAAGATACGTTGGAGCTTTTATGCACAACAAGGCTCCCCATATCCCTCATAGTGTTCAACTAAAGCGCAAGGGAGCAAGTCACTTGGTTTCTTAATTGTCCTAGAGAAAACATAAAGTTCCTTTCTGTAGATAGTCAAAGGATCATAATTGTAAACCCCTTTTTAGGTTATAAACACTTACTCGCAAAGATAGGATGTCAGGATGGGATTCTCTAAGAAATGATATGAAGAAAGATCTGGGGGGTTACAGTGTATTGATAAGCTAGATATGACAGCTTCAAAATAATAATTAGATGATGGGCTATATTATTTACAATAAGGTGATAGCACTACTAAACTGCCCGCATCTGAAATCTTGGTTCATTTCTGGGAGTCTCTTTCTAGGAAAGACATTTACAGATGGTAACCTGTTTGGAGAAGGGCAACAAGGAGGAAGAAGAGTCTGTTAAATCATGAGTTCCAGGTTGAGATGGAGAAAATAGTGATACTAGTCTGGGGAAGAAGACACTATAAGAAGACATGATAGATATCTTGAAGTAGTTGAAGAACTAATATGGGGTGAAGGGATCAGGCTGATTTAGATTTTTTTAAGAAATTGCTTCAGAGTAAACTCTGTTTCCTTTTTGTTCATGGTTACTAAATTGGTATATTAGGCTGTAGATAGGGTACTAAAGCAAAGGTCTTGAGGGTCTCCCATGCTATGCCTGTGGATAAGATGGAGAAATGTGTACTCTCCACTGGGCCGTCCTGCCTCTCAAAAGAATATCAGAGAGATACATACAATGTCCTGGAGTGTTTCTGTTTGTTTCCTGCTACTGCTGCTGTTGTTTTTAATTCCATTGTCTTGTGATAAGAGAGGAGTGACTTAATTGTGATTACTATGAGGAATATCTGGGACTCTAGAGGCTTCATGCTTCCTTCACATTGAGAGTGAAAGCTAATTCATTTGGAGGCTGCACTGAGAGGTATAGTGTCTGGCCCAAGGAAGGAAATGGTCTTGCTGTTCTCTGCCACATCTCAGAAAAAATATTTCATTCAGTTCTTGGTGACATGTTTTAAGAAAGACATTAACATGCTTAGCGCAAGTCAGCTGGCATTCATCAAGTGCCTACTGTGTGCCAGGCATTGTATTAAGCCCTGGAGTTACGGAGACAGAATCAGCCCCTGCTTTTTTTTTTTCTTAACATTTTTATTTATTTTGTTAAATATTTTCCAATTATATTTTTAACTTTTTTAACATTCATTTAAAAAAAAATTCTGAATACCAAGTTTTTTCCCTCCCTACTGCCTTTCCCCAAACTCTTGAGAAGGCAAGTAATATGATATCAATTAAACATGTGAAATCAGTTAGAACGTTTACGTATTGGCCATGTTGAGAAAGAAAACACACATACACACACATATACAAAAACAAGAAAAATAAAGAAAATTCTTTAAAAAAGTATGCTTCAGTCTGTACTCAGAGTTCATCAGCTCTCTCTGGAGGTAAATAATATTTTTCATTATGGGACCTTTGGAATTGTCTTGGATTCTTTTCTTGATGAGATAAACTGAATCTTTCATGATTATCCTTATAATATTGATGTTAACTGTATAGTTTTTCTGATTCTGCTCACTTCACTCTGCATCAGTTTATATAGGTCTTCCTAGGTTTTTCTCAAACCATTCTGCTTGTCAGTTCTTATAGCACAATAGTACTCTATCACAGTCATATTCTACGGGTTGAGTCATTCCCCAATTAATGAGCATCCCCTCCATTTCTAAAAATATTTACTGTAAGTATTTTTGTACAGATAGGTTCTTTTTTCCTTTTCTTTGATCTCTTTGGGATATAGACCTAGTAATGATATTGCTGAGTTAAAGGGTATGCATGGTTTTATAGTCTTTTGGGTATAGTTCCAAATTGTTCTCCAGAATGGCTAGACCAGTTCACAACTCAACCAACAGTGCATTAGTGTCCCTATTTTTCCATATCCCCTCCAGCATTGTTAATTTTCTTTTCTGTCAATGTTAACCAATCTTAGGTGTAAGGTGGTATCTCAAGAGTTGTTTTAATTTTCATTTCTCTAATCAGTAGTGATTTAGAACATTTTTTGGTGTGACTTTTGATTGCTTTGGTTTCTTCTTCTGAAAACTGTCTCTTCATATCGTTTGACCATTTATCAGATGAGGGAATAACTTGTGTTCTTATAAATTTGATTCAGTTGTCTATATATTTGAGAAATGAGGCCTTTATCAGAAAAACTTGCTATAAAAATTTTTTTCCTCTTTTTCTTCCAATTTTGGTTACATTAATTTTGTTTATACCAAAGCTTTTGAATTTAATGAAATCAGAATTACCCATTTTACTTCCTGTTATCCTCTTTATTTCCATAGATCTGATAAGTAGATTTTGCCATGGTTCCCTAATTTACTCATGATATCGCCCTTTATGTCTAAATCATTTATCCATTTTGATCTTATCTTGGGATCCAATGTGAGCTGTTGCTCTATACCTAGTTTCTGCCAAACTCCTTAACAATTTTCCTAGAAATTTTTGTAAAGTGGTGAGTTCTTGCCCCAAAAGCTTGGATCTTTGAGTTTATCAAACATTAGATTACTATGGTCACTTACTACTATGTATTGTGTATCTTATCTATTCCACTGATCCACCCCTGTATTTCTTGGCTAGTACCAGATTGTTTTCGTGATTACCACTCTGTAATATAGTTTGAAATCTGGTACTACTACAGCCCCTGCTTTGAAAGAGCTCAAAGTCTAATGGGGAAAAACAGCATGCAAACAAACATGTACAAACAAACTGTAGACAGGATAAATTAGGAAAAATCAACAGAGGGAAGGCAGGAGAATTTAGGAAGATCTGGATATGCTTCCTATAGAAGCTGGAATTGTATCTGGCACTTGAAGGAAGATAAGTAAACTAGGAGCGGGCAGTGGAAGTCAGTAAGTGAAAATGTTTAGATGGGAGAGAGAGGGTTTGTGTACAAAAAAGTAAGGATGCGAAATAAATGTCCCTGGAGATCCTCTTCCTCCATAGAAAGGAATGAGATAGACGGAGTTTGGAAAGGTGGCAGGGAACTAGATTATTAAGGACTTTAAAAGTCTTGCTACATTTTAAATTTGATCCTGGAGGTAACCAAGAGCCACTAGAGTTTATTGAAGAGGAGGCAGGGTGATATGAAAAACTGAATGGAAGCTACACTAGTGTAGGGGGAGACTTGAGGCAGAGAGACCAAGAAGCTGTTTCAACAGTATGAACATGAGGATATGGAGGCCAGCACCAAGGTATCTGCAGTGTCAGAAGAGAAAGGGGCCATTGTGTGGGGGTGGGGGTGAGAGTGAGGAGTCAGTGACAACACCTAGGTTGTGAGCCTGCAGGACTGAGAGGATGGTGGTACCTACCCTCTATATTAACAGAAAAGATAGGAAAAGAGGAACATTTTGGGGAAAAGAGGAACATTTTGGGGGAAAGAGAAGGAGTTCAGTTTTGATCAGTATTCAGGGGAGGTTACTGAGGATGGTGAAGGGTTTCAAGACCACCCTGTGTGAGAATCACTTGAAAGAACAGTGCAGGTATTTAACCTAGGGATGAGATGGCTTAAGTTTAGTTGGGAGCTTTACAGCTCTCTTCTAATATTTGAAGAACTGTTGTATAGAAGGCAATCTCTACATTTCTGTGTCATTCCAAAGAACAAAACCAGGAGCAATGGATGAAATAGAAAGAGAAGCAGATTTCATCTTAATATAATTCCTAGCAATTAGCTGTTCAGAAATGGAATAAGAATCCCAGGGAGGGAATGAGTTCCTGCTGACTTGAGGTCTTCATGGAAAGCCTGGAGGATATCTTGTTGGAGATATAGCAGAGTGAATTCTTGTATAGGCACAGCTTGTACCAGATGCCCTTGGGTCTATTCTAACTCAGTGACTCCCTGCTGCCAATGAATGGAAGTTAGAGAGAGATGGGTTTCTGCAGGGTATGAAGGGGAAAAACAACAAAACTTATAACAATTAGCGTTGTCCTAAAGCATAATGAATATGCTGTTTTTAACAGGTCATGAGTGTAATGGGAATGGGAATTTGAAGATCTTCCCTGCCTCTTAATAGACCTAGGGTGGAGTTTGAAGACCTCTCCTGCTGTGAAAGTAAACTCTGCCCTCTAGAGCCCACAGAAGCTTCCCTACTGTGAGGGTGGACTCTGCCCCCTGATAGGCTGAATGTAGTCACATGGAGCCTGTGGTGGGAGGAGTTTGCTGAGGGGAAGCAGAGCCCACAGAGAAGCTGGTAGAGAGCAAGTCTGACAGATGGAGACAGTTGGAGACAGAGGAGGAGCTTAGAAAAAGGGGTCGGATAGGCTCATGAGTAAATATTGATCACGTTTTGGTTTGTGGGAAGGCTCAAGGATGCTGTGGCTCTCAGCATTATTATGGCCTATGAATATCTTTGGTACTTTGGCTTACTGGTTTTGGGATTTGGTTTTCTAGTGTTTTATCCTTTATCTGGAGAGTCTGGCATATTTTGCGACTGAATGTCATGCGATAGTTATAGTCACAGCTTCTGTTGTGATAGTGGGCCCTGTAAATATTGCATTGGCACTACAGTGAGTTTCCTGTCAATGGAAGTATTAAACTAGAAGCTATGTGATCATCCATCAGGGATGTTGTAGAAAAGACTCCTGTTCAGTTTTGAGTTGGACTAGATGACCTCTGAAGTCCCTTTCAAGCCTGAGTTTGCTATTCTCTGAAAGTATTTGGAGGTTATGTACTTCAAAGAAAACAGTGATTTCATCCCTGTGAGCACTCTCTCATCCGATATGGATTATAATTCCTAAGGTTTAACAGATGGTTTCATGAGTTGTCATGGCCAGTAAATTAAACCCCATGGCAGCCAACTCTCTGGGGTTGGTTCTTTTGTTATTTAGCTTGTCTGGTTCTCTGAAGCACACAAACACAAACACATGCACAGTCCATTGCAAGGTATGTATTTGAAGACTTTTCTACCTCTGACACCTGTCAAGAACTAATATTATTCAAGTATCAACTTTGAGAACCCTGGGTCCTTTGCCCTTTGCCAGGACATGAAACCTAGGTTCAAATCTCACCTCTAAGGATTACTGCTTGTATGATACTGGGCAAGTCATTTGAAACTCCCTTGGCCTCAGATTCTTCATCTGTAAAATGAGAATGGGGGGGGGGCTTCAGCTAAGTAGCCTCTGAGGTCCCTTCCAGCTCTGGATCTGTGATCCTCTGAAGAAGTAAAATGTGGGTGTTTTTGAGTCATTAGTACTTAGTGTATGGATGGTTCAGAGGACCGTCTAATCATGTTCTATAATCCTGGGGTGGGGGGTGGGGAGCTCCCCTTCCCCCAGTAAGCCTGTCAGAGCAGAGTATTGTAATAATGATGAAAATGATAATGTTAATAATGACTGGAAGATGAGACGTAGGGAGAGAATTGTAATATCAGTAACAACAAACAACAGCAATAATAATAACTAGCATCTTTATAGTGCCTTAAGGTTTGCAGAGTGCTATATATGGATGTGTCATTTGATCCTTACAGTATCCCTGGAAGTTAAGTGCTATTATTATTCCCATTTTATAGATGAAAAAAGTGAGGCAAACAGAGGTTAAGTGACTTGCTCAGGGTCACACAGCTTATTGTACAAAGAAAGCTCCCCTTTCCCAGTGTACTGCAGTTATTGAATGCTGGCTGCCCCAAGTGAGTCCTTGAGTTACAGTTAGTACTCAGCCCATGTCTCCAGCAGCCTGAAGAAGCAAATTGCTATGAAAGAAACAGCATTACACTTGGGAAGAAGACATGTTGAGTTTGACCCTTGGCTTAGACAGCTTCCAGGTATGTGATTATGATTATGTCACCTCACTTCTACGTTGGTTTCCTCTGTAAAATTGGGACATTACTACATGGTCCTACCTCTGGGGCAGTTGTAAGGAAAGTGCTTTTTAACCTTAAAGCCCTATAGAAATAGGAGATGAGACTCTTTGTTAACTAGGGTTTGAAAGCTGTTTGTCTGCAGTGCCATTACTGCTAATAGATTTGATAAAACTGATTTGGCCATAAAACCAATTACACATAGCTATCTCTTTTTTGACACCTGCCTTTGCGTTGTGTTGTTAGCTTGTGTAAACAAAGAACACGGAGACAGGAAATTAATTTGGAGAAAAATGTCAGTGAGTGATTCTCAGAGTCATAAAATGTTAGATCTGGTAGGGACCTTTGAACACTGAATGAAAAAGATGGAGGGGACTTTTGCTATTAGAGGATCTTAAAATTGCAATTGAGAGAGACCTGGGAGGTAATCAAACATAGCATCCTTCCTCTCTGCAGTATGCTCACACCTGGCTCTGTTGATGGCAAACTCCCTGCCTTACGAAGTAGCTTTTTTTGTTGCAAGATGCTTCTTAATGGGAAGGATTCCTCCTGCTGGTGTGCTGAAATTTGCCTCCCTGTAACTCCCATCCATTGGCCCTAATTCTGCCTTCTAGGTCATAGCAGAGTACTTACTACTGTAAGTCTAATCCATCTGTCTTATAACAGCCATTCAAATATTTGAAGACAGAAATTATGTCCCACCTAAGTAATTTCTTTCCTGGTCTGAAAATCCCCAGTTTCTTTAAACTGTCCTCAAATGACATTGTTCCAAGTTTGCTTACCATCCTGTTTGATCTTCATTACTGACATTCCCCCTGCTCTCTTCCTCTTACTCTCTGTCTCTGCCTCCTTCCATCTCTCTCTGTGGTTTCCCAAAAGTCTTAGAGGAGTTTTAAGTTATTAAAGTCTTCCAAGGATAAATGGAGATGATAGAATGGAACCACAGAGTTTGAAGGGATCACAGATGCTAACTGATACAAGCTGGGCTGAACAAGATTTATTCTGCTATATCCCTAACAGGGTAAATCTCTGACCTTCACATGAAACTTCAAAATGACAGGAATCTGCTCCCTTATTGGCCTTCTTATTCCACTTCTTTTAAAGCTTAATACTGCCCTGAGACTTTTGGGACACCTTGTATGTATGTGTATATGCATAAATGTATTTTATCTATACACATGTATATATATGAGTATATATGTGTCTGAGATAGAACATTTATGCAACACTTTAAGGCAGTGGTTTGCAGCCTTCCTATTGCCGTGACCCTTTAATACTTGTATGTGGGCGGACCTGCCTGGAGACGGATAGAGGAGCAGTGTCTCGGTTCCTAAGACCATCAGAAATATGTGTTTTCCAATGGTCTTAGGTGACCCCTGTGAAAGGATTGTTTGATCCCGAAAGGGGTCGCGACCCACAGGTTGAGAACCGCTGCTTTAAGGTTTTCAAAGCACTGATCTGTCAAAACCCTGCATTAGGAAGTAGAATTATTATCTTCTTTTGCAGCTATGAGGACACTGTCTCAGAGAGCTTTAATAACTTGCCCAGAGTCACCTATGAATTGTTTAGAGCTGTAAGCCTAACTCAGGTCTTCATGTCTCAGATACAGATGACAAGCAGATTGGATTTGGAGCTCTAAAGGAGTGCACGGAGGATGATCTGGTTAGCTGTGCCTTACCTTGGAAACTAGAAAGAGTGCTGAATTTGGAGTCGCTTAGTCTGAATCCTAGCGGGACATCTGCAACCTTTCCCCCACTGGACTTCAGTTTTCCTTCCCTGTCAAATGAGGGGGTTGGACTAAATGGCATCTGAATGATCCTCTGAATCCCCGGATTTGACAAGTGAGGAAACAGAGACCCTGAGAAGAAAAGTGGTTTCTTCAAGGTCAACAACTAATGAATTCATTTATTAAAACTAGGATTTGACCCCAGGTTCTGTGACTACAAGCACTATTAGACTGCATTGTACTAGAATAATAGAGTCCAGCTTGGATGGATTTTTAGAGATATTCTCCATCTGCTCCTGAACATAAAGGTTCAGAGACATTTCTTAATTGCCCACAGTCAAATCTGTAGGTGATGCAGATCCCCAGTACAGAGGGCTCTGCTGACATCTCTTTCCTACCACTTGCTTTTACGAATGAAAGGGGAGAACAAAAACCTCCTCAGATTTTCCCTTTATTATTGAAAATACCTGTGTATACAATTAAGTTCTTAGTATTTAAAGGAACTCTGATTCTATTAGTCTTGGCACTTCTTCTGATTAGGACCCCTTCACACATTAGGTGATAGACAGTCTCCATGAGCTATAATATAGCCAAAAGTATTTGTCCCCTGCTTGCCACCAGCACTCTGGTGATGATCTTCTCTGCTCTTAGCTAGGGCTCCTTCTTAGATGATAGACACACAGTCCATCACACAGCCCTTTCTTCTTCTTAGGTTTCAGTCTTAGCATGACAGAACTTAGAAGAGCTAGCAGAACATCTAAGACTCCAGGGTCATTATTTGCCTGTTATGGGAATCTGAAGATCTTCCCTGCCCCTAGGCCCTTTGCTAAAGTGTCTACGTGACTGAGGACCCTTGGATATTTGAAAGTATACTCTGTTCCCTAATAGGCTGAATGGGGTCACGTGGAGCCTGTGGCGCCAGGC
>CM053581.1:57339545-57360633 GCA_028627135.1 Pseudochirops cupreus | reverse complement strand
CCTCACAACTTTCTGTCCTCCATCTGGGATAGGACTATTGAGAACATTTTTATGGAAAGAAGTAAGCAGAACTCCCCATTTAATGTGTCTGAAAAGGGACAAAAGGCAACAAACATCTGGAGCCTCCAACTGATTCAGCTGACTTTGCAAGAGCGAATCTCTTAAGTTCTCTTAGGTGGTGTAACTGAACTGGAGAACACGAACTCTCAATTACGTTTATTAGCTGCTGTTCTAATGATTCATATTTCTGCCCCCTGCAGCCGCTTGTTTGTTGGTGGTAAAAGCCCCCTTACCCTCTGACCCTTTCTTAGAGACAGTTAATCCCCGGTAAATAACGTCCTGGGGCTGGGATGAAGGTAGCAATAGGATAAGCTTGAGGCTTTATTACCACCTGCTTGGGTTTCCCTCCTAGTATCCTGCGCTTAACCTCAGTCCTCACATTATCTTCATCTTGGAAGAATTTAATACTCAGAGATCCCTCTGTGACAGAGATCATGCTTTCTACCTTTAGCTTAGTCCTTGCTTCCATGTACATTGCCCATTTCACCTCCTATGTTATTAACAGATGCGTTAACCACTCTTGTGCCTTAAAGGCCTAATTTTTAAAGATCAAAAACTCACCCATGGTCTCTATTTGCCTCAAATGTAAAAATAGTTCATCTTCATTCTCTTTAGAGGCAATACAGCCTCTTCAAAATTGCAAATAAAAGCAAGGGAATATTTTTTATTTAGGAAACTCAAATAATAGGTTTTTTTTTTTAAGATTTAATGCTCTGTTGGAAAAAAAAATAAGCCCCTTTACTGGCTCTTTGGACATATTCTGCCAATATTTTTCAAATTGTAGGTACTTGGTGTATCATCATGGGAGGAGCTGTGAGTGCCGAGGAAAATGATGATTATTTAATGGATAACTTAAAAGAACCTCAGTATATTCATAGGGAAAGAGTGGAACAAGCCTTCAGAATTGTCGATTGAGGAGATTACTATTTGGAAGGCTACTGGGATGGTGCTTACAAAGACTTAACTTGGATTTACGGAAACATTCATTTATCAGCACCTTGCATTAATTTTGAAGCATGCCTGTCAGGGTGAATGGGAGCTTTTTTATATCACTGAAAACGTTCTCCACATAACTCGAAGAAAATATTTTTTACTCCCAGGAAGTTAACTAAAATTCTGTATCTAGTTAACCTAAAGTTCGCTTTTGTTCACAACAGGCTTCTGCTATGAGAGAGAGAGACACAGAGACAGAGAGAGATGCAGAGAGACAGAGAGAGGAAGGAAAGACCTCTATTATGGATCAGGTTTATCTTGGACTGGTCTAGGAATTTAGACTCGAGTTAAAGTTCTATATGGTGCTTGTTGACGATAAAATGCAATTTTAAAAATTAATGAGAAATTAAAACAGCTTCTAAACTTTAAAAGCATATTTATTAAAAAAAAAAGTAGAACATTACTCACCATGACTAGCAGCCAAAACATGTCAAGAAGGCATCCTCCATCTCTCCTAGGATTGGCCTTTTATACTTCAGTTATTCTCTGCTTTCTTAAATGAAGTACCCACTTTGGTGTGCAGGACATGAGGTGAGGTTACAAAAATAAAGGGATAAGATACAGAGAGATAGCAAAGCAGAGAGAAAGGTTAGGAAACCCTGGCCAAAGTGATTGCTCCAGGAGTCCATCCACTGCCCACATACCCAGCATGGCCACCAAATGAAGCCGAAAAAATGAAAGATAATGACCATCAACCAGGGTGGTACCGAACAGGGTTGGCTCTTACCACATAGTGACATCAACTGAAAAGGATCTCTCCAGAGCTGCTGATGATCCGTATAAAGTGCCAAATCTGGTATTTTAATTATTTTCCTTCACTTTTGTGCTACATTTGACAACATCAATTGCCCTCTCTTTCTGTGTTTTGGATAGCAAGCTTTAGGGCCTGAGACTGGGAAGAAAGTGGTATCCTCAACTCATTCCCCTACTTAGTAAGGGTAGTGGCTACCTGCAGTACAGTAGTTTCACATTTGGTCTCACCAGCTGAGTGACCCTGGGAAAGTCACTTAACTTCCCTCTGCCTTAGTTTCCTTAACTGTAAAAATGAAGCTAATAGTACCAACCTCCCAGGGTTGTTGGGAGGATCACATTTGTAAAGGGCGTTGCAAACATTAAAGTGCTATATAAATGTTACTTATTATATATAGTAAGTAACTAGGGGGTACAGTGGGTAGAGCGTTAGGCCTACAGTCAGAATTTCTAGGCCAGAGATGAAATCCAGTCTCAGATACTTATTGGCTGTGTGATCTTGGACGAGTGACTTAATCTCTGTTAACCTTGTACTTACCTCAGTTGTTGTGAGGAATAAATGTGATAAGATTTATAAAGTACCTATCACAGAGTAGTCACTATGTAAATGTTTATTCCATTTCTCTTATTTCCTAGAGTTTCTAGGGTGAAATTTAAAGTCTCCTGTTTAAAGGAGTTTTTAAAGCTCTTCATAACCCAGCCTCATTGGATATTATTCTCCCCTCCAGTGAGGTGCTTGTCGACGATCATGGGTATCCAGTCAAACTGACCTGTCCTTCATATAGGACCCTATCCATGCCTTTGCACTTGCCAGGTCTCATTCCTGGAGTGTACTACCTCATCTGCAGCCTATAAAATTGCTTAACTTTCTTCAAGATGTTATTGAAACTCTACTTTCTATATGATGGTTTTCTTGCTACCTTCAAATGGGAATGCCCTCCTTCCTAAATTATATTTAACTGATTTGTATGTTTCTATTTTTTCTCTTCATTTTTATTCCACATATACCTCAGTGTTCCTTATTAGAATGTGTTTTGAGGGTAGGTATTATTTAATTCTTTGTATTTTTCTCTGTAGCTCTTAGCACAGGCCCTGGTACATAGTAGGTGCTTTAAAAAATACTCGTTCCTTGTTTGTTTGAACCTGAGTCTTTCCTGGTTCCAGTTGGGAGCTCCTAGAGATAGAACCAAGAAGTAATAAGATGTAGATGAAAGAAAAACTGACCTTGCACTGTAATGGTATTATGAGTTAAATAGTTTATCGCTATAAGGAGGTAGGAAGGGAACAGCTTTTGGAAAACTTGAGTTCTTACCCTTCTTGTGGTTGGGTGCCCAGTCCAAGGATACTGTTTTAAATCTAGAGTGACTGCATAGCTACTTGAGCAAAGTGGGGTTCTCCAGAGGGGAAAGTTATATAAGACTGTCTATGGGCTTATGTGTAATTTCTCTCTGTATTCACTATTGTATGTAATAAGTATCTTTTTATGTTCTATACCTCTCGACCTAGGTGCTTGCATAGGACTTGATGACTCCTAGACAAACCTAGAAAGAGATCAAATTTATATGTTCCTGCGGCAAACACCCATTTAGAGTATAAATCAGAGGTATTTGTGAGAAACACTCCAAAGATTGAAACTGGTTTTTCAGTGGGTGGAAAGGAGATAGAGACTAGAAATGAATTATGGCTTGCATATGAAAGAGGAAGGGCAGGTAGGCTGGCCTAGTAATTAGAGTACTGGACCTAAAATCAGGAAGACCTGAGTTCAAATCTAACCTCAGATACGTATTAACTGTGTGACTCTGGGCAAGTCACTTAACCTTAAATGATAAAATGTATAACCAATCTTCCCCTTTACAATTACGAACCAATGGGCCTTAGGCTAATCTGAAAATAAGTCATAGTGCTGTGTTTAGGACACTCTGTGGTCAGCCTTTATTTTCACAGATTTTAGATGTTCAATCCTCTCTCTCCATGTGCCCCTCATCACCTTACCACATTTCTTTTGCTTCTCTCTTCAGTTTGGGTGAGGCACTTATTATTAAGGCAGAAGTGCTCCTTCCAAGAAGTAGTTTTCACATTTATAGACTTCATGTCCCAGATGATGTGTTTACTATGCCCTTGGAAGCATAGACTCATTGAATCTCAGAATTCTAAAGGGAATTCAGAGTTTACTTGGGCTAGTTTATACCTGAGCAATAATCCCCTCCAAATTAGCCTGTCCTGGTCGTTCTTCAGCCTTTGCTTCAGGTCCTGTGTTGATATAAAATGCACTGTTTTTTGAGCAGCCTTATCCAGTTTTTAACAGATATAATTGTTCATGGCAACCCCAATTCCTGCGTTAACCAAAAATCTGTTTTTCTTCTGTTTTCCCCCCACTGCTCCTATTTCTGCTCTCTGGGGCAAAATTTTGCAAATCTATAGATTATACACAAATATAGATATAAATATATATATTTAAACACATTTAAATATTTTATATTTCTATATGATATTAAATATTTATATAGGTGATACAGTGCATAGAGTGCCAGACCTGGAATCAGTTAGACTCATCTTCATGAGTTCAAATGTAGCCCCAGACCCTAATTGTTTGACCCCGGGCAAGTCATTTAACCCTGTTTGCCTCATTTCCTCATCTGTAAAATGAGCTGAAGAAAAAAATGGCAAACCATTCCAGTATTCTTTGCCAAGAAAACCTCCAATGGAGGTCACAGAGTCAGACATGACTGGAATGACTAACAACATTTATAGATACATAAGTATGGATATTAATATATTTAAATAAATGTATTTGCACAGATACATTTTTATATAGATATAAATCTCTATACATCTTATGTATAATAGCTATTGTATTCCACCTTCTCCAACACCCCAGAACTAATCCTTCTTTTCTTCAGGCTAAATAGCCTCAGTTACTTCACCTGGTCTTCAGTACCATGTTTTCCAGATCTCCTCATTGTCCTCTGTACCTTCTCCAACTTGGCAATATCCCACCTCAGATTTCCTGGCCAGAATGTAATGACAGAGGAACCTAGGTAGTGGCTTAGCGGATAAAGTGCTGGATATGGAATCAGGAAAGCTTGAGTTCAAGGCCAATTTCAGACACTGACATAGTTGTATGATCCTGAACAAGTAATTTAGCCTCACTTAGCTTCAGTTTCTATATCTGTAAAATGGGGATGATAATAGCACATTGCTCTCATGTTATTGTGAGGTTCAAATGAGATCACACATAAAGTGCTTTGCAGATTTTAGAGCACTAAATGAGTGCTAGGGACGATGAGGATGAGGATGATGATGGTGGTGGTGATAGTGGTGGTGATGATGATGATGATGATGATGATGATGATGATGTTTGACAGGGCCCATCATCTCAATCATTAAATTAATTCAGTCTTTTTGCCATAGCCAGGAATTTGGAGAACCTGGCTATTGTCTCTGCTTATTTCTGTTATGCCACTAAGTCTGAGCAACTCTGCCATAATTATGAATGCCTTCTGCTACATATCAAATTCAGCACAACAACAACCTATTAAGCACCTACTGTGTACAAACCCACTGTAATAGGTAGTTGGGAAGTTACAGAGTATAGAGGACATATGTTGCTGCCCTTAAGCATTCTCCTACTAGATAGCAGAATCTGGTAAGGGAATCAGATGGAAGGACAGGTAACTTTAATATACTACTTCACTAATGTGGAGCAAAGTGCTATTTCAGGTCTCATAGGAAAGGATGTTGCTGGTGAGGGGTCAAGAAAGGCTTCCAAGAGTAGAAAGTACTTAGGTAAAATTTTAAAGGATGAGTAAGAATTAAGTAGGCGAAAAGAGAGGAAAAGGAAGCAGTGTGAGTAAAGACAGAGTGGCAAGAGTACAAGATATACTTCTGGGCAAAAGGTTGTCTAATTTGATTAATTCGTAATATTGATAGAAAGAGTAACATATGATAAATTTGTAAAGGATGGGTGGGAATTCAGACTTTGAGAAGGCTTTAAATGCCAGACAGAAGACCTGGAACATTACTAGGCAAAAGAAAGTCACTTCATGCTTCCTTCTGTGGGCCTTGGAGGTCAGGCCTTGAATTAAAAATCAGGAGTCATCTGCATGGATATGGTAGTTGGTGCCATAGGGTTGGATGAGACCTCAAAGGACATCAGAGGAAAAAGGGAGAAGCCATGGGAAAGGGTTTTTTTGAGAAACTCCCATATTAAAAAGGTTAGGAGATGGATAAGTACCCATTGAAGGAAACACAGTGTGGTTAAGTGAAGGAGAATGTAGGACCTCTGAAAATGATGGGGAGAAGATTATCTACAGAATCGCCAAATTTCTGAGTTTGAAGGGAACACATATGCATGCACACGTGCATATACATATGTACACATATATACATGTGAAATATAAGTTTGTAGTTGCCAGGTATTTGTACAACCTGATTATTGTCTCTGCTTATTTCTATTATAGCCCTAAATCTAAGCAGTACTCGTACTGTGTACAGCCTAGCATACTAGGTAATAGGGAAAATACAAAGATACTATATGTACTATACATAATTTGAGACAACTAGGTAGTACAATGGGTAGACTTGCAGGCCTGGAGTCAAGAAGGTTCATCTTCCTGAATTCAAATCTGACCTCAGACACTTGCTAAGCTGTGTGACCCTGGGCAAGTCACTTGACCTTACCTCAGTTTCCTGGTCTGTAAAATGAACCAGAGAAGGAAATGGCAAACCATTTCAGTAGCAAACCACTTCAGTGTCTTTGCCAAGAAAACCCCAAATGAGGTCATGAAGAATCAGATGTGACTAAAAGATAACTGGGATGGTGATATATAGTTTAGTTTTAGTATCTAGTATAGTATGTATAAATATAGGTACATATGCAATGTGTGCTATACTTGATGCAGTATTTGCACATATATACATAAAATATGTATGTCTGTTTATGTGGTATATGTATGCATGTGTGAATTATGACACCTAGGTAGTACAGTGGATAGCGCTGTAATGGGAATGGGAATTTGAAGGCCTTCCCTGCCCCTAAATAGACCTAGAGAGGAGTTTGAAGACCTCCCCTGCTGTGAAGTAAACTCTGCCCCCTGACAGGCTGAATGTAGTCACATGGAGCCTGTGCTGGGAGGAGTTTGCTGAGCAGAACCAGAGTGCACAGAGAAGTGGGTAGAGAGCTAGTTTGAAAGTTGGAGACAGTTGAGGACAGAGGAAATTTAGGCAAGGAAATAGAGAGTTTTGTGAGTAAATATTGGTCTTGTTTTGGTTTGTGGGAAGGCTAAAGGATGCTGTGGCTCTCAGTATTATTATGGCTTCTAAATATCTTTGGTACTTCAACTTATTGGTTTTGGGATTTGGTTTTCTGATGTCTAAATCCTTCAACTTTATCCTCTGGTGAGTTTGACATATTTTGTGATTGAATGTCTTAGGATAGTTATAGTCACGGTCTCTATTGTGATTGTGGGTGCTGTAAATGTCGCGTTGGTGCTACAAGCTTACTGAGCTTGGAGTGAGAAATACCTGAGTTCAGAAACAGAGTCAGATATTTATTAATGATGTGACCTTGGTCAAGTCAGTTAACCTTTATTTATCTCAGTTTCCTCATCTGTAAAATGGAGCTAATAATAGCACCTACTTTACAGAGTTGTGAGGATCAAATCAAATGATAATTGTAAAGTGCTTAGCTCAGTGCCTGGCACATAGTAAGTGCTATAAAGATGTCAGTCATTATTATTATTGTATGTCTGTGTTTATATATGTAAATGTCTAATGTATATAATATATTTGTAAGTATAATGTGATATATCTACATGGGTATATATGTGTATATATACTATATTTATGTATGTGTGGAGATAGACAGGCAGACAGACAGACAGATAGATAGACAGACATAGATAGATAGATAGATAAATAGATAGATGTATATGCATAGTTGAACTATGCCAACATGACATTTTCATTTGCCAGGATTTGTCATTTCTCTGGCCATTATAGTTCCTAGAATATTGATATTGCTCCATAGGATTTGTCATAGGTGACCAACATGCCTCAGTCTCCTTGAAGACTTTACATTATCATTTTAATGTAGACCTTTGTACAATGAGTCTACATGGTTGTTCTGTGTAAATTGCACTCTGAATTTTGGATAAACAATCTAACTTAATCCTCTGTATCAAAGTCTTCTTGCAGTAGAGGTAACTCTGGCTTTTTGAAGGATTCTGTCCATGGAATATGAGCTGTGCTAGGTTCTACTAAGTTTGAAAGACTTTGAGTAATGAGTAAATGAGGAAAGGGAAGGAGAGGGAGAAGCAGAAGAGAATAAGCATTTATTAAGCACCTGTTATATCCTAAGTACTTTTCAAATATCTCCTTTGAGATTTCCTTTCTGTGATCCAAAGATCAGTCTACTTAAAAGCAGAGTGGTTCATTACCTGAAGGCAGATTAAAAGGGATGGTTCTTCTAGCCATCATAGAATATCTGAGGTAGATGATACTTTTGGGGTTTTCTTAAACATGAAATTCTTAACTTTTTTGTGTCATAGACGCCTTTGACAATCTGGTGAAGCCAATACTTGTTCTGTCATTTAGTAGTATCCGGCTCTTTGTGACCCCACGTGAGATTTTCTCATTGAAGATACTGGAATAGTTTGCCATTTCCTTCTAGGCAAACAGAGGTTAAGTGATTTCTGTAGGATCATACAGCTAGTGAGTATCTGAAGCTGGATTTGAACTCAGATCTTTCTGACTCCATGTCCAGCACTCTATCCGAGCCACCTAGTTGCCTATAAGCCCAATACAATGTGGTGATTAAAAAGATTTAAGAAGCATAATTTTTGGGTAATTTAATAATTTTATTAATAATGCCAGTATTTTAATAAAAGGATGGCCATTTGGCCTTCTCTCTCTTAGACTGAAGACAGTCAAGGTTGCACACTTGCTTTGTATATTTCTTTTGGAAGAGGGATATTCCTGAAAGTGACAATCAACTCTGATTGGTTAATAAGTAGTGAGAGAATGGATATTGCAATGAGGGGCTGAAATTTGATTATAACCTTTACTTCTTAAGTTACTCCCAGCCTTGGGCAGTCTATTTAAATACATTAGGTGGGATCTGGATAGAGGAGAAAGTTAGCCCAACCCTCAGAGACTAAGGTCTTGAATTGAGGGTAAAAGAAAAAAGGGGTAAATCTGAATCTCCCCAAATTACTGGTTAAATAATCATTTCTCTTAACTACTATATGTTATTACCAACATTCGTGATTGAAAGAATCCCTAGATTTCAATTAGAAGTTAAAGTAAAGAGAATTTGTTTTTCCAGTTGAAGTTCCATGACCCTGTGAAACCTAGCTATCCAAGGTTTAGAACCCCTAATCCAAACTCTTTATTTGATAGATGAGGAAATGGAAACTCAAATAACCTGTACTTTGGTCCAAATCAGTAAATGGCAGAGCTAGGATTTAGACCCAGGTTTTCTGGCCTCCAGTCCAGTGGCATTATGGCACACTGTCCCCTGCCCCCCAATCCTTACCCCCCAAAGTGCATCTACCAATGCAGAATGCAATTGGGATCTGTACTGGGGAAGTGATATCATGAGTCTTCTGAAATACTGAAGGATGCTTAAAACACTTATTCAGTGTTTTGATGCTTTGGAAACTACTTCTCCCTTAGGAATAATTCCTCTTAGAAAACTGTTGACCTCCTGTCAGGCAGAAAGGGGAGGGAGCCTTTCTTCTCCCAGCCATCAGGGAGGTTGCCTCCTTATTCAATCCATCATCCTGGAAGGGTTCCATAGCCAGTGGTGGCAATGTCTCCTGGCTTTCCCCAAAGAGCACTCAGTGTGTTGTTCCTAGGCTCCCTCAAGGACCTATCTTCTTTCATTAATGCCTTTGTTCCCAAATGACAACTTGCAAATGAGGCATTTTCCTTTAAGGCTTTCTTTTTTCATCTTGAGGGAATAATTCATCCAAGCAGAAAACACTTCCTTTTCCTCCCCGGAGCATTGGTCACCAAGTGCTACCTTCTTGCATTTCAAAGAAATACCAAGAGGAAAATTAATGTGCCAGGATTTCCACTTGAAATACTGAGAAGGTGATCTTGTTATTCCCTGGCAATAGAAAACTGACTGGAGTGAGTAATCATGCATGATACAGTACTTCTGGCATTCACTTCCCCTGGACATGCCCTCTGATGTGCTGTTCAAAATTGCACCCTGTTATTTATTCAGTCTTAACCTTAATGAGGATTTCTGACAGTAATATAATGGGCAAAAGGAATTAGATTCAAGCTGAAGAAGCATCTATAGTCTTTGTGCCATGTGGTGAATTGAATATCACATTGGGAATTAATTTGTTACATATGCAACCTTTTTCATGGTAATGTACATTTGCTACCAATAAGATAAATACATTTTTGGTAAATTCTGCTTTCTTACAGGCTGGTCTTGAAGGGAAATGTTGAAAGGATCACCTCATCTTCCTACAGATAAATGATAATCGATTTCCATTTTCCAGTGTTCAGTCTCCTTCCTCTACTTTGAAAAAGGATTCATGCCAACTCTAATGGTAATAATAGCTCACATTTAAATAGCACTTACTAGTTGATGAAGTGATATATACATATATGTACATATATGTGTATCTGTACACATATTTAGATATGTAGATGCATGTATATACATAGTATGTATGTGTATGTATATTATGTATATGTATGTATGTATGTATCTATTTATCATTGATCCTCAGAATAATTCTGTGCTATTGTTCAAGTGTTATTAGCCCCATTTTGCAGATGAGGAAACTGAGGTGCAGAAAGGTAATGTGATTTGTTCGAGGGTGAAGGGAGTAGGCAAAGGGACAAGCATTTATTAAATGCCTACCATGTACCAGATATTGTGCTAAGTGCTTTTATAAATATTAATTAATTGGATCCTCATAACAGCCCTGGGAGTTGGAGTGGAGCTGCCATTATTATCTCTGTTTTATAGTTAAGAAAACCAAGACAGGATGACTTGCCCAGGGTCACACAGCTAGTTAAGTATCTGAGGTCATATTTGAAGCCAGATCTTCCAGACTCTAGGCTCTGTACCCTATCTACTGTGTCTCCCAATAAGTTGGTGGCAGAGTCAAGATTCAGGTGGGGGGGTCTTGAATCTCCAACTCCTCCCTGAGCTCCCCCCCTCTGAAATAACATTATGCTGCACTTTCCAGTATATACCAGGTCACTGAAAAACATAGTGTGCATAGTAAATAGGCATTGTACCTAATCATATTAATTAATTTTATCAGAGAGAAAAAAAATATATGTACATACATTTTATATATATATATATGTATATATGTATATACGCACACACACACACACATATATAATAAAGATGCTCTTAATGTTCTGAAGGAAAAAGAATCATAGAAATATCACAGGTCCCAGATGAAATACACCCAGAACTGAATTCCATAGGCGTGTCAAAATGTTATCAGTCGAAGCTGGTAATATTAGTAGGAGAAAAAGGACAAGCTACTTTGCCCAAAGGGTCCACTTCTAATTTGGCAACCGTTAGAGCTCTATTCACCAGGATTCCTTTGTGCCCTGTGGTTGCTTTAGGAAAAAAAAATCCTTCCTAGGACTTAAAGCTGGATCCATTGAAATCATTTAGTCCATCTCCATTTCATAGATGAGGAAACTGTGTTCCAGAGAGAACGAGTAACCTGTTCCATAAAGGGTAAATGAAAAATGCTGATTACTTGGAAAATTGTCTCTCCATTAGAAATGAAAGATCCTGTCTTGAGGCACAGGGTTTGAAGGCCAAACCTAAGGGCACAGCATAAAGCCACTGCCTTAGGCATCAGTCCACATATGTATGTGTGTATTGACACTACATTAAAATAAATCTTGGCAGCTTCTTTTAAGACAAAAGAACCATATGTGATGGCCCCACTCTGCTCAGATGGCAAAGATTTCTTTCTTCATTTCATAAACCCACATGTCAGAAATGTGGAGGCAGCCGGCTCTGGCTATTTTGTAGCTAATTTAACTGTTCATAAGCACCTGCTGGGAGAAGAGAGATAAAGTAAAGCAATGCCACTTTTAGTAGGAACAAAAAGGGATTACGGAGTTGAAATCCATACTTGATTCAAAAATATGTTCAGAAGTTTTCCCAGTGTATTAGTGTGTGCCTTACCACCGCATAAATGCTGACTGCTTTTCCAAGTGATGTCGATTTTCCTCCCTTAAAATAGATTTGAATTCATTTCCAATGGGGCACATAAGCAAGGAATATGCAGCAGAAGCGATCTAAAAGGAAAGCTTCTCAGGCATAGGAGACTGAAGAGATGGAGGAGGTAAAAATGTTTCGGAGAGGGAGAACAAAAGAAAAGATAACATTTTTTCAGCATTTTTTTTGTCAGAAAATGCAATTTATAACAAGTTCTATTGTCTGTAGAAGATTCCCTATTGCAGTTCTAATGTGCTTTTTTAGTATCTGAAATACAAAAGCCCATCAGAATACATCATGTGCAAACCATGGCATTAAACAGATTAGAAAACGAAATGTCATATGGTAACATGGCCAGTTCTTGTGCGGTTAATTTAGTAGAAAGACAGAGAAGCTCCGCAGGAAACACTTTCTCTAGATATGCACCCTGCAGCTAAAATACCTTGTATACCTTTTTTTTTTTGGATGGAACAATAATTTTACCAAAGTGATAAATTTAAAGCTTGTGTGATTTTAAGATGGCACCTCAGTCAAATTAGTGTAGAATGAATCTGTTCAAGTAAATTTAAGGGGAAAAAAAAGTGTCAGGTCCCCTTTTCCCTTCTAAAATATGCCATATGAATACCATCTTTGAGCTTTGTATTCTAAATGAGGGATACAGCTATGTAGAGGAAACAACTCTAGATTTGGAGGTCAATAAATCTGGATTTGAGTCCTATCTTGGCCATTTGCTCTGAGAATATCTTCAATATCCAGGCCTCAATTTCCTCATTTATAAAATGAATCTGATGACCCTTGCCCTACCTATTTGATCAGTCAGTCAACAGTATTTATTTAGTGCCTTTTATATGCTGGACGCTGTGTTAATCGATGAAGATATAAAGAAAGGTTACTCCTTGTAAGCCTTAAAGTGTTCTACAAATGTGAGCTGTTATTAAATGAACATTTTGAGCCTGACCTTCTACTCTCTCGTTGACATAATCAGAAAAAAAGGCATTTTTCTCGTTTTGTTTAAAAGTACATTGAAATCTGGCATTATCTGGCCACTAGGTTGGGGTAGTTAAGTTGAGCATCCTATAATCTCCTAGGGTCTTAAAGTAAAGTCCATCATTCTTCTTAATTAGAGCTTTTTATATGGGCTCTGACTGAAATCACCTTAGTTGCCTTCTCAAGCTCTCACCTGATTCTAATTAGTCCCCTTGGAACATTAACCCAGCTCCTCCCCCTTATTCCCCCCATGATTCATCTCATTAGAAAAACAGATAAGTGGGCTACTAATACCCGCTAGATAAAAAATACCAGGGCGATCTATGCAACTAAGCAGTTTCCTAATGACAAAGAATAGTGCTCCATATGGACGTGCATTATAGAGTATCATTGTCCATTGCCCTTTAGTTTCAGTAATTAAGCACATCAACAATGGAGATGATTATTTCACCATGGGGGGCAGGGAGAACTTGGAATACCAGGCTCATTGATTTGTCTGAGCATGTCTTCATAAGAAGGATTTACATAGTACTTAATTAGTCTTTTTTTTTTCATATAGTAGAAGTATTTTGCTGACCCTAGCCCCTACAACATAATGTAGCCATGCTTGTATTTTATCTTTTGCAAGAGCTGCTGAGTACTACATGAAACTTAAAAAAAAAAAGAGAGAGAAGGTGATGTGTGGGTAGAGGAAGCATCCCTGTCCCAGTTACCTTGCTTCAAGGACGTGAATTCTCCACCATTACCTTTCTGTGTGAGTTTGGTCAAGTCACTGATGTTCTCTAGGCTTCGGTTTCCTGATTGGTAAAAATAAGGATGTGGCACTAGATTATCCCCAATGTCCCTTCCTAGTTTAGCATCCTGTGTAGGAAACATCACTTAGTTTCTTTTCCTACAGTGTCATGGTGAATGTCTTTTTCATATTAATGTAAAAATAATATTCTTATACCTTGAGATGGTTACGCCATTGCTCTTTTCAGACATCATGTGTGATTTTTTTTCTTTTTTAAAAATAGTGCTTTATTTTTTTTTCCAATTGCATGTAAAGAATGTTTTCAACATTCACTTTTATAAGATTTTGAGTTCCAAACATTTTTATCCCCCCTCTCCCCAAGAGAGCAAGTGATATAATCATATTAAACATATTTCCTCATTAGTTATGTTTTGAAAGAAGAATCAGAACAAAAGGAAAAAAACCAAGAGAAAGAAAAAACAAAAACAACAACAAGGTTTATTGACTCCATAGTTCTTTCTCTGGATGTGGATAGCATTTTCCATCATGAGTCTTGGAATTGTCTTTTTTTCCCTTTTCTTTATTTAAAAAATTATTTATTTATTTTTAGTTTTCAACATTCATTTCCACAAGATTTTGAGGTCCAATTTTTCTCCCTGTCTCTCCCCTACCCCCACCCCAAGATGGTAAGCATACTGATTATCCCTTCCCCCAATCTGACCTCTCTTATATCCCCCACCCCCTTCTCCCCCATTCCCTTCCCCCTTAGTTTCTTGTAGGGCAAGATGTATTTTTCTACCTCATTGCCTGTATATCTTATTTCCTGGTTGCATGTAAAAACAAATTTTTAATATTCATTTTTAAAACTTTGAGTTCCAGATCTCTGCCTTCTTCCCTCCTCACCTACTTTATTTCCTTTTCATTGGTGAATTCACTCCTTTCATTTTTGATAGTGGTAATTTTGTTTTCTTTCCTTTTTTTAAATCAAAATAACCAAAGGTTTATCTCTTTTATTGATTTTCTCATAAAATCAGTTCTTAGTTTTATTTGTTAGTTCAATAATTTTCTTTCTTTAGATTCTATTGATCTCTCCTTTGATTTTCAGAATTTCTAATTTGGTATTTAATTGTGGATCTTTAATTTGTTCCTTTTCTGGCTTTTTAGATTGCAAACCCAATTGATTTGATCTCCACTTTCTCAGTTTTGTTCATGTAATCATTTAGAGATATAAAATTTCCTCTAAGAACTGCTTTGGCTGCATCCCATTTATTTTATATATTCTATCATTATTGTAATTCTCTTTGATGAAATTATTGATAGTTTCTATGATTTGTTGTTTGACCCACTCATTATTCAGGTTTAGATTATTAAGTTTCCAATTGATTTTTAGTCTTTTCTTTCCATGGCCCTTTCTTACATATAATTTTTATTATATCATGTTCTGAAAAACATACATTTAATATTTCTACATTTTTGCATTGGACTGTGTGGTTTTATGCCCTAATACATAGTCAGTTTTTGTGTAGGTGCCATGTACAACTGAGAAAAAAAAAGTATATTCCTTTATATCCCCATTCTGTTTTTTCCAGAACTGTTTTTCCCTAACTTTTCTAAAATTCTGTTCACCTCCTTGACTTCTTTCTTGTTTATTTTGTGCCTAGATTTTTCTAGCTCTGAGAGGGGGAGGTTGAGATCCCTCACTAGTATAATATTGCTGTCTGTTTCTTTCTTTAACTCACTTAACTTCTCTAAGAATTTGAATGTTATACCACTTGGTACATATGTGTTTAGTATTGATATTGCTTCATTTAAAAAAATTATTTATTTTTAGTTCTTAATATTCAATTCCACAATTTTGGGTTACAAATTTTTCTCCCCCTCTTTCCCCTGACCCCCCCCTAAAATAGCAAGCCCACTGAATACCCCTTCCCCCAATCTGTTGCCCCCTATATCCTCCCCTATCAGCCCTCCTAACTTTCTGACAGGGCAAGATGAACCTCTATACCCTAGTGTCTGTACATCTTATTTCCCAGTTGCATGTAAAAAATAAAAATTTTTTTAAACATTTGTTTTTAAAACTTTTGAGTTCCAGATTTTTTCCCCTCCTCCCTCCTCAACAACCCCCACTGGAAAAACAAGCAATTCAATATAGGTTGTACATGTGCAGTTACCAAAATCATTTCCATAGTTGTCATATTGTGAAAGACCAACTGTATTTCCCTCCATCCTATCTCACCCCCAACTTATTCCATTTTCTCCTTTGACCCTATCCCTTTTTAAAAATGTTTGCTTCTAACTACCCTCTCCCTCAATCTGCCCTCCCTTCTGTCATCCCTGCTCCTATCCCCTACCCCCTTACTTTCCTGTAGGGTAAGTTACCCAATTGAGTGTGTATGTTATTCCCTCCTTAAGCCAAATTCAATGGGAATAAGGTTCTTCTGTTCCCTTTCACCTTCCTGTTCTTCCCCTCCATTGTAACAGTTTTCTCTTGCCTCTTTTATATGAGATAATTTACCTTAACCTATCTCCTCCTTTCTCCTTCTCCCAAGAAATTCCTCTCTCACCTCTTAATTTTATTTTTTAGATATCATCCCTTCATATTCACTTTATCCTGTGCCCTCTTTTTATGTATGCATGAACATGCATATGCCCACATTCACATATATATTTATATATACATATACCCTCCTATACATACATATATATGTATGTATACAGACATATATACACACACATATACACACACATATTCCCTTCAACCATCCTCATACTAAAAAGAGTCTTGGGTGTTACAATTACTGTTTTTCAATGTAGGAATGTAAATAGTTCAACTTTAATAAGTTCCTTATGATTTCTTTTTCCTTTTTACCTTCTCATGCTTCTCTTGCTTCTTATATTTGAAATTTAAATTTTCTGTTCAGCCCAGGTTTTTTCAGCAAGAATGCTTGAAAATCTTCTATTTCATTGAATGACCATATTTTCCCCTGTGGCATTATACTCAGTTTTGCTGGGTAGGTGATTCTTGGTTTTAGTCCTAGCTCCTTTGATCTCCAGAATATCATATTCCAAGCCCTTCAGTCCCTTAATGTAGAAGCTGCTAGGTCTTGTGTTATCCTGATTCTGTTCCCACGGTACTCAAATTGTTTCTTCCTGACTGCTTGCAGTATTTTCTCCTTGCCCTGGGAACTCTGGAATTTGGCTATAATATGCCTAGGAGTTTTCTTTTTGGGATCTTTTTCAAGAGGCAATCAGTGAATTCTTTCACTTTCTATTTTGTCCTCTCATTCTAGAATATCAGAACAATTTTGCTTGATAATTTATTGCAAGATGGTGTCTAGGCTCTTTTTTTGACCATGGCTTTTAGGTAGACCAATAATTTTTAAATTATCTCTCCTGGATCTATTTTCCAGGTCGGTGATTTTTCCAGTGAGATATTTCACATTGCCTTCTATTTTTTCATTTGTTTGGATCTGTTTTATAGCATCTTGATTTCTCATAAAGTCATTAGCTTCCAGTTGCTCCAATCTAATTTTGAAGGAGTTATTCTCTTCAGTGAGTTTTTGAAATTCTTTTTCCATCTGTCCAGTTTGACTTTTTAAAGCATTCTTCTCCTAACTGACTTTTTGGGCCTCTTTTGTCATTTGAGTTAGTCTATTTTTTTAAGGTATTATTTTCTTCAGTGTATTTTTGGGTCTCCTTTAGCAGGCTGTTGACTTGTTTTTCATGATTTTCTTGCATCATTCTCATTTCTCTTCCCAGTTTTTCCTCCACTTCTTTTACTTTATTTTCAAAATCATTCTTGAGCTCCTCCATGGCCTGTAACCAGTTCATATTTTTCTTGGATGCTTTTGATGCAGGAGTTCTGACTTTGCTGTCTTCCTTCTGCTCCATGCCTTGATCCTTTTTCTCTCCAAAAAACTAATCCATGGTTCGATTATGTTTCCTGAGTTTGCTCATCTTGCCAGTCAATTACTTGACTTTTGAGCTCTTTGCTACAGTAGAACTCTGCTTCCAGAATGGAGAGAGCTATGTCCCAAATCGCTGGGGTTTTCACAGCTGCTGGAGCTATTTGTTGGGTGCCCTCTCTACAGATACCATAAGCTCTGGCTCACTGGTCACACATCCCAGGACCACGACCCAAGCCTGTGATCCAGATCCAAGCAGGTTAAATTAAGAATGATTACCCTCTGAATGGTCACTTGGTTCCCATACCAAGGCCAGGAGCTCCTGAGGCAGATATGCTGCGTTGGCTGCACAGCCGGCATATCTTGCCTGGGGGCAGGGGCCAGACCGTGCTCTGGGCCCCTTGTTCCCACAAAGTTCCACACTGACCTTTTACTTTCTTTTTGACATTTATAAGTTGATAATTTTGGAAACTGCCACAGCTGCTGGTGATTTTCTCTCTTGAAGTGTGCTCCGGGCCTGCTGCCTATCAGGGCTGCCCTGGGGCCTGGAACCACTGTGGGGCTGTGCTCAGCTCCCAGCCTGGTGTGATAGATCCTCCCTGTTGGCCTACCGGGCTTCTTTCAGTGGGAGCTTTGTTTCTCTTTGTCTCTTTGTGGGTTCTGTAGCTCTAAAGTTTGTTTAGAGTAATTTTTTTCATGTGTTGGAAGTGATTGGAGGGGAGCCCACACTAAGTTTGTGCTTGTACTCTGCCATTTGGCTCCGGCTCCTACTTCATTGGTTATAGTGCCTTTTAACAAGATGTCATTTCCTTCCTTATCTCATTTATTTAGGTCTCATTTTGCTTTTGCTTTGTCCAAGATCAGGATTGCTGCCCCATTTTTTTTTAACTTCAGCTGAAACATAATATATTCTGGTCCAGTCTTTTCTTTACTCTCTGTGTATCTCTCTGCTTCATATGTGTTTCTTGTAAACAACATATTATAAGATAATTTTTTTTTAAAACCCTGGCCATCCTCACCAGTGTTTTGCTTATGACCACTGCCTCCTTCAGTATGGCCTCCCTTGTATCAGATGACCTTTCCTTTTCTTTCTGCTTTCTTCTCCTACTTCCCTATAGGGTAAGATGAATTTCTATACCCAACTCTTTATTCCCTCTTTGAACGTAAGGTTCCAATGAGAGTAAGGTTCAAACAGTGCTCATCCCTCCCCCGCCCATCTTCATTCCCTCTATTGTAATAGGTCTTTTCTGCTTCTTCATGTGATGTAATTTGCCCTGTTTTGACTCCTCTTTCCTCTCACAGTACAATTCTTTTTTTTACCTCTTAATTTTTTTTATATCATTACATCAAAACCAACTTTTACCCACACCCTCTGTCTACGTATTCCCCCTTTTAACTGCTTTAATAAAGACATATTTCTCAAGAGTTATAGGTGTCATCTTCCTATATGGCAGTGCTTCTCAATCTGTGGGTTATGTTCAATTTGTAACAATGATCCTGCATATCAGATATTTACATTACAATTCATAACAGTAGCAAAATTACTGTTTTGTATGTTATGAAGTGGCAATGAAAATAATTTTAAAGTTGGGGGTCACCACAACATGAGGAACTGTATTATAGGGTCGTGGCATTAGGAAGGTTGAGAACCACTGCTATGGGAGTACAAACAGTTTGACCTTATTGAATAATGTTTTCTGTTTTAAACTGTTTACTCTTTTATGCTTCTCTTGAGTCTTGTATTTTGAGATTGAATTTTCTTTTCAGCTCTGGTCTTTTTGTTTTTTTTTTTGGAGGGCAATTGGGGTTAAGTGACTTGCCCAAAGTTGCACAGCTAGTTTTTGTGAAAAGTGTCTGAGGCTGGATTTGAACTCAGGTTCTCCTGACTCCAGGGCCAGTGCTCTATTCACTGCACCACCTAGCCACCCCATCAGCTCTGGTCTTTTCATCAGGAATGATTGAAAGTCCCCTATTTCATTGAATGTCCATGTTTTCTCTATACAGTTATGCTCAGTTTTGCTGGGTAGTTTATTCTTAGTTGTAACACAAGCTCCTTTGCCTTCCAGAATATCCTATTCCACACCTCTGATCCTTTAATGGAGAAGCTACTAAATCCTGTGCATTGCTAACTGTCTCCACTATATTTGAATTGTTTCTTCCTGGCTGTTTGCATTATTTTCTCCTTGGCTTGATAATTCTGGAATTTGGCTGCAATTATTCATTGAAATTTTCATTTTGGGATATCTTTAGGGAGGTGATTGGTGGATTCTTTCAGTGACTATTTTACCCTCTGGTTCTAGGATATCAAGGCAGTTTTCCTTGATTATTTCTTGAAAGATGCTGTCTAGGCTGGTTTTTTCATCATGGTCTTGATGTAGTCCAATAATTCTTAAATTATCTCTCCTGGATCTATTTTCCAAATCAGTTGTTTTTTCCAGTGAGGTATTTTACATTTTCTTCTATTTTTTCATTCTTTTGAGTTTGTTTAATTGATTTTTTTTTTTTTTGCCTTTTTTTTTTGGAGGGCAATTGGGGTTAAGTGACTTGCCCAAGGTCACATGACTAGTTTTTGTGTTAAGTGTCTGAGGCCGGATTTCAGTGTTTAATTGATTCTTAGTGTCTCACAGAGTCATTAGCTTTCATTTGTCTAATTCTAATTTTTAAGGAGTTATTGTTTTCAATTAGTTTTTGAACCTCTTTTTCCATTTGGCCTCTTCTGCTTTTTAAGGAGTTGTTTTCTTTGGTGCATTTTTATTTTATTTCATTTTTCATTTTTATTTTTTTGTTTTTATTTTAATATTTATTAACTTTTGTTTATTTTTAGTTTACATCATTCATTTCCATGAGATTTTGAGTTACAAATTTTCTCCCTGTCTTTCCCCTACCCACGACCCCAAAACAGTGATACCACTGTATATCCCCTCCCTTAATCTGTTCTCTCCTGTATCCTCCCCCATCACCCCTCTGACTTTCCGGGAGGGCAAAATGGATCTCCCTACCCCAGTGCCTGTATGTCTTATTTCCCAGTCTCATGTAAATAATAATAATAATAATAATAATAATAATACATATATATATATATTTAAACATTTGATTTTAGAACTTTAAATTCTAGATTCTTTCCCTTCCTCTCTCGTCACCTATCCCCGTTGGAAAGACAAGCAATTCAATACAGGCTGTACATGTGTGGTTATGCAGAACATCTCCACAATGGACATATTGTGAAAGACTGACTATATTTCCCTCCTTCCTGTCCCCCCCCCCCAACTTGTTCTATTCTCTACTTTGTCCCTGTCCCTTTACAGAAGTGTGTGCTTCTAACAACCCTCCCCCCAACCTTGCCCTCCCCTCCATCATCCCCTCTCTCATCCCTTTCCCCCTCACTCTCCTGTAGGGCAAGATACCCAATTTAGAGTGTATGTCATTCCTTCCCTAAACCAA
>CM053581.1:57321754-57339445 GCA_028627135.1 Pseudochirops cupreus | reverse complement strand
TCCATTCCCTTTTGCCTTCCTGTTCTTCCCCTCCATTGTAACAGTTATACCTTGCCTCTTCTATATGAGATGATTAATCCCATTCTGTCTCTCCCTGTCTCCACTCGTTGTATTCCTCTTCCACCTCTCAATTTCACCTTTTAAAATATCATCTCTTCCTATTCAATTGATGCTGTGCCCTCTGTCTATGTACGCACATATATACACACACTCACATATGTATTCCTACGCATATATACTGTCCTATATGGACATATGTGTAGGTATACATATATTTATATATACATTTATATTCCTCATAATGAGAAAAGTTTCATAAGTTACAATTATCGTTATTTCATGTTGGCATGTAAATAGTTCAAGTTTGGTAAGTTCCTTATAAATTCTTTTCCATGTTTACCTTCTCATGCTTCTTGTATTTGAATGTCAAATTTTCTTGTATTTGAATGTCAAATTTTCTATTCAGTTCTGGTTTTTTCGTCAAGAATAATCGAAAGTCCTCCACCTCATTGAATGACCATATTTTCCCCTGGAACATTGTACTCAGATTTGCTGGGTAGGTGATTCTTGGTTTTAATCCTGGCTCCCTTGATGTCCAGAATATCATATTCCAGGACCTTAGTTCCCTTAATGTAGAAGCTGCTAGATCCTGGGTTATCCTGATTGTGTTTCCACAGTATTCAAATTGTTTGTTCTTGGCAGCTTGTAATATTTTCTCCTTGATCTGGGAACTCCAGAACCTGGCTATAACATTCCTAGAGGTTTTCTTTTTTCTTTCTTTTTTTTGGTTTACACAACTTTATTGAAGAAAAAAAAGTCAGTTAGTAGCACAGCTATTAGTTGATCACTCATCCATTGACAACTTGCATCATTTATTCAGTGCTATATTAAACAGTGTATTGGAAGATGGATTAACTAATAGCTCCAAGCCTCCTAACAAAATTTAAATGAAAATTACAAGGATCACGGGCCAAATCGCTATGCTCCTTATTAATCTGTTTTAGCACCATGGCGTGTGCTTCTTTCCACCTGACTCTACACTCTCTTGGTGGACAGAAGGCTCCGGCCAAAAACTTTGATTATCCCAGGTGGCGGGGAGAGGTTGGGGGGAGGGGATCTCTCTTCTCACATTGGCTCCGCCCAACACAGGTGCAGAGGGGCTGGGGCCTCCCTGAAGCTGCAGCCTTGGCCTCCTCCCTGCATGGCAGCCCCTACGGGGCTCACGTGCATGACACAGCCACAAAATGATGAGGGGTTTTCTCTTTGGGATCTTTTTCAAGAGGTGATTGGTGAATTCTTTCAAGTTCTATTTTGCCTTCTCGTTCTAAAACATCAGGGCAAATTTCCTTGAGAATTTCTTGAAAGATGATTTCTAGATTCTTTTTTTGATCATGGCTTTCAGTCCAGTAATTTTTAAATTGTCTCTCCTGGATCTATCTTCCAGGTCAGTTGTTTTTTCAATGAGATATTTCACATTGCCTTCTATTTTTTCATTTGTTTGGATCTGTTTAACAGTATCTTGATTTCTCATAACATCATTTGCTTCCATTTGCTCCACTCTAATTCTGAAGGAATTATTCTCTTCAGTGAGTTTTTGAGATTCTTTTTCCATCTGGC
The DNA here is from genome assembly GCA_028627135.1 of Pseudochirops cupreus. Taxonomy (NCBI): domain Eukaryota; kingdom Metazoa; phylum Chordata; class Mammalia; order Diprotodontia; family Pseudocheiridae; genus Pseudochirops; species Pseudochirops cupreus. The sequence goes on along the minus strand of CM053581.1, from coordinate 57,337,828 downwards.
AAACTCAGCTTTTTAGGGCATTCTTTTCCTCATTGGCTTTTTGGGCCTCTTTTGCCATTTGAGTTAATCTATTTTTTAAGGTGTTATTTTCTTCAGTCAGGTTGTCGACTCTCTTATCATTATTTTCTTGCATCATTCTCATTTCTCTTCCCAATTTTTCCTCCACTTCTCTTATTTGGTTTTCAAAATCCTTCTTAAGCTCCTCTATGGATTGTAACAAGTTTACATTTTTCTTGGAAACTTTTGATGGGGGAGTTCTGACTGTGTTGTCTTCCTCCCATTCCATGTTTTGGTTCTTTTTTGTCCCCAAAAAAGGAATCTAAGGTTGAGTTGCTATTCTTGCTTTGCTTCCTTTGTCTGCTCATGTTGTCAGTCAATTATTTGACTTTTGGGCTCTGTAGAACTCTGCTTTCAGAGGGGAGAGCTTTGTCCCAAATCTCTGGGATTTTTGCAGCTGCTGGAGCTATTAGGAGGCCGCCGTTTTTGCAGCACCCACCTGCTTTGGCTCACTGGTCATGCACCTGAGGACCACCACCCAAGCCCACAATCCCATTCCAAGCAGGTTAAGGCAAGAGCACTTAGCCTCTGAATGGTTGCTTGGCCCCCCTGCAGTCTGCCATCCAGGAGCTCTGAAGCAGCCATATGGAGGAGGCTGCAGGGCTGCTGCCACTCTGTCTCCCTCCGGGGGCAGATGGCTGGAGCTGCTTCTTTCCCCCCAGATTAGCCAAGTTCCACTGACCTTTCACTTTGTCCTTGGCTCTTATGGGTTGATAATTCTGGAAACTGCTGTGGCTGCTGGTGATCCACTTTCCCGCGTGTTCTAGCTGTGGCTTGTCCTGGCTGCCCTGGGGCTAAAGCTGTGGTTTCAGACGTGGCTGGGCTTGGCTCCCAGCACTGTGATCAACCATTCTGTCCACCTGCCTGGCTGCTTTCAGTGGGAGCTTTGTTTCTCTGTCATTTTGTGTCTTCTGGAGCTCTAAAATTTGTTTAGAGTCATATTTTATAGGTATTTGAGGTGGTTCTGGGGGGAGCTTGTGGAGTTCACCTGCTTCTATGCTGCCATCTTGACTCCGCCCCTCCCGGTGCATTTGTTTTCATTTGATTAGTTCTATTTTTTTTAAGGAATTTTTTTCTTCAGTCATTTTTTGTCCTTACTTTTCTCTTGCGTAGTTCTCATTTCTTTTCCCACTATTTCTTCTACCTCTCACATTTGACTTGTAAAATTCTTGTTGAGCTCTTCTGAGAAGGCTTTTGGGCTTGAAACTATATGAGGTTTCTCATATAGGCATTATGACATTGTTGTGAGTTTGTGTTTTGTTCCTTCTTTTCACCATAGAAGCTCTCTGTGCTTAAGGTTCTTTTTTTGCTTCTTGCTCATATTTTTGCCTTTTTATGGCTTTTAAATCTAAGTTCTGCTCCTGGGGCACAGGGAGCACTGTTCCCAAGCTTCTTGTGTCCGGTGGCGAGGGACCTGGTCACTGGCTTTGTGGGCTGGGGCCTCAGGTGCTTGTAACTTATTTATAGAAGTGAACTGCCTGACCTAGTGGTGCCTGTTGTTGCTTGGTTTCTGGGGCTTGCAGTTTGACTTATGTGCTCGGGCTGGAGGCCTCACAGCTGGCCTACTATACAACTGGGCCACTGATCCAGGACTGAGAGACCTCAGTTGCTAATCTGTGCTGTGGCTAAGAGCCTTGCTGGCTCTCCTGGACACTGTCTGTCCTGGGCTGTTCTCCCCTTTTACCTAAGTTGAGATATACCTTTCTTGAAGTGCTTGCAAGTTCTCTAAAGCCAGGAAAATTGTTTTACTCCATCTTTTTGTGGGTTCTGTGACTCTAGAATCAGTTTAAAAACTTGATTTAATGTTCTTTCTGAGGGAAACTGCAGAGAGCTCACTCAGTTTTCATGTTTCTCTCTGCCATTTTGGCTCTCGCCCCCCTCCCCCCACCAGTGTGAATTTTTTTTTTAGCTGCTTTCTAAGTAAAGTTCATAATTTTTCTCTTTAGAGGTCATCACAGTCAGATGATGAAACCTGATGGGGGAAGGATATTTTGTTTTCTCTTCAGTGCTGTAGTGCTGAGCTTTGAGTGCCTACTTGTGGTTAAAAGAGATGAATCTGCAGGCTTCCCATCTGCCTTCCTTGTCTCTTTCTCAAGTCATGAGTCTTGCCCCTTAACTTGTCCCTCTTGCCCCATTGGTCTTACCATCATCCTTGCAATATAACCTGTGGTCACTAGGTCTTCCTTCCATCTTCAAGGCCTTGATATCCATCCTAATTTTGTGCTCTTCGAGCCTCTGGATATTTCCACCTACCTATTCTGAAGCTGATTGCTCTTATACTTTTCATCTTACATTAGCATGTGAGGTCCTTAAGATCCAGGACTTTCTGGCTTTTTAAGCTTGTATTCATAATGCTTAGCACAGTATGTACCGAACAAATGTTTTTTCATTCATTCATTCACTCATTCATCTTATAGTTTTAGTTCTATTCCATTGATACCCAACATTCACCTCAGTTAGCAAAAATCTCACATCTCATATAGCAATTTTGAAGCATTTGTTTTGTAATATTTCTAAAATTACCTAGTCTATCCTGTTCTACCAGTATTTACTAAATTGGTCCTATGTGTAAGACTGTGTTAAACACAGTATCCTATCTGACTACTTTGATGGTAAATTCTGTGAGGGCAGGTAACATCTCATTAAAATTTCTTTCTCAGTGCCTAGACAGTGCTTTTTCTCCATAAGATCCATAAGATCCACAATAAGTGTCTTTTTGATGAATAAAGGACTTTTTGAACAATACACTCCATCTCTAGGCTCTAGGCATTTTCACTGTCCTGGAATTGTCATCCTTCTAATTTCTGCCTCCTGTTTTCCATGACTTCCTTTAAGTTCCACCTAAAATCCCACCTTTCCAGGTCCCCCTCAGTTCTCATACTTTCCCTTTGTTGATTGTTTCCAATTTATCCTGTCTGTTGCTTGTTTGTGCCTGGTTCTTTGAATGCTGTCTCTCCTCATTTGACTGTGAGCTCCTTCAGGGCAAGGACTGTCTTTCTCTGTATTTTCCAGTCTTAAGTATGGTGTCTGGCACATAGTAGATGCTTAATCAATGTTTATCATTTGATTGATTGACTGAATATTTCTCTTCCTGCCTTATAGAAAAGCAGAAGTATAATTATGCAACAAAATAATGTGTTTTGAGTTCCTAAAAAGAGAAAAATCTTTAAAAAAACCCACAACCAATGTTTAATAGCTCATGACAACTTAGAAATTTTGTAAATAACATAAATAGATATTTCTGAGAAATGGACTAAAATTAAATTGTTGTAGAGAGGTTAAAAAAAATTGGTGTCATGCCATCACATTGGTAATTGAATGTTTTCTCTTTGCCTTTTGAACTCTACTATTTTTTAACCTGGATTTGGTTGTAGTCTCTAGTCTGGAGTATGTCTTTACTACAGGTATTCCGAGACCATAGATTATCCCTGAAAAGGACTTTTGGTCCTTCCTCTCCCTCCTGCTCCCCCTCATTTTATAGCAGTATCACAGAATCACAGTTTGAGTGCTGAAGGAGAGTTCAGTAGTTCCTCAATTCAATCTGTACAAGAAATGATTGCCCATTGTAACACACCTATCAAGAGATCCTCCAGCCACTACTTGAAGACCTTTCAAGAGGAGGAACTCACCATCTCTTAAGGCAATCCATTACATTTTTGGACAGTTCTAAGGATTAGTAATTGTCTCCTCTTCCTGATACTGAGTTTAAATTTACCTCTTTGCAACTTCTAACCACTGCTTCTGGTTCTGATCCCTGAGGCCAAACAGAATAAATCTTATTGATTTCCCTTAGGACAATCATTTAAATAGTTGAAGATGGTTATCACGTCCCCTTGAGTTCCTCTTCTTCAGAAGAAACATCCCCTAGTGCTTTCAGTCTTACAGACAGTAAACAGCAGAGCTAAAATTTTAGTTCTAGCCTCGACTTCAAGCCCAGGGTTTGTATACTGGCCTGTAACTGACTCTGTGACCTGTCTGGACTTGTGATTTCTTCAGCAGTTCCAATCGGCAAATCTGCTCTTGGCTTATTTTCTTAAAGAGTTGTATGCGGCACTGACATGTTAAATGGTCCCTAGAATCACACAGCTAGAGTCAAGACCCAGGTCGTCTCAACATCCCATGATGCTTGCCTCCTCTCACTTCTGTATATAATAGGCACTGATTGTTGTTGCTAATAGTAATAATAATAATAATAATAATGTATTTATATTGTACTCTAAGGTTTGTAGAAATCTTTTATTCATCTGAATATCTCCCTAGTGACTAGTACAGTGTATACTATGTTGGTTATTGTTGTCATGAGAAAAAAATAATTTTGATTTACACTACTACATCCTTTTACAGTTTTTACAAAGAATTTTCACTCTAACATTTTAATACGGAGGCAGTAAAAGTATCGCTATTCACATTTTACACATGAGAAATTGAGGTGAGGCGACTTCTTGATGGTCTAGAATTCAAACTTTGGGCAGGTTTTCTAATTCCAAAATGAGCCCAATTAATAAAATGTCCATTGAATGAGTGAATGAATAAGTGAATTACAGATCAAATTTCATTACAGAAATGGCAAAGAGCTACTTAAATGTTATTCTTTTGCATTTGTTTTTGCCTGAGCAGAGTTAGCTGTCAATTCAGTTCTGGCAATATCTGGTTTGATAGTGATTTTATTGACTGGTATTTGTTTTAGTGACATTTGACCTGTATTATGATAATAGATTTATTGGCCTATTTTTTTTTAATGTGACTGTAGGTAGGGCACTTCATTCTTTGGTGTTTCTTGATATAGTAAATAATAACCCTGTGAAAGATGAAATGCTTCTGTGCTCTGTTTCTCATGTGACTTTTGGCTTTTGAAAAATGAAAACTGAGTTTAAAGTATAATGCTGAAAAATGTAATGTTAAAGCAAAATCTTTTCCCTTTGTGAGTATAAAATATCAGTCATTCTCATTATAATTCACATTTCTTCATCATTTTAAGATTTACAAAGAATTTGCCCCAGTATAACTCTGGGAAGTAAACAGTATAAGTATCCTCATCTTCATTTTATAGATGAGAAATCTAAGACACAGAGAAGTCAAAGGACTAGCCCAGGTCCACATAACTATTAATTTTTGGAACTGTAATTTGGACATAGGCTTTCTGAACTGAAATTCAGTCTCTTGATGTAGAAACAAGGTGTTATGTGTATGTGTGTGTGTGTGTGTGTGTGTGTGTGTGTGTGTATCATTGTTATATATTTCGTGCTTAGAATAATAGGATATTTGAGCTTTAGAAATTTTCTGGTTATAGAATCTTTGTGTCAGAATGGACCTCAGAGAAATCTAGTCCAATCTGCATAGGAATCCCTTCTATGACATTTCCAACAAGTAGTCATCTAGCTTTTACTTTCATGCTTCCAGTGATGGAAGTTCCTTCCCAGGCAACCCATTCTAATTTTGTACAGCTTTTCAAATGTCTTTATTTCGTGCTTAAATAGATCCCGCTACAAGTTACACTCAATGTGTATTTCTGCCCTATAGCAAGCTGCAAGAATAAATATTACATACTGATTAAAAGATGCTAATTAAAATGATTCTGAGTTACCACCTCATACTTATCATATTGGCCAACAAGACAGAAAAGAAAACGACGAATGATCTAGTGGATGTAGGGACACTAATGCGTTGTTGATGAAGTTGTGAAATGGTGCAACAATTCTAGAGAACAATTTGGAAGTATGCCTAAAAAGGCTATCAAACTGTGCATATAGCAATACCACTACTAGGTCTGTATCGTAAACATATGAAAGTAAAGGAGAAAGGACCGACCTATTTGTACAAAAAGCAGTTCTTTTTGTGGTGGCAAGAAACTGGGAATGGAGGGGATGCCCATCAATTAGGTAATGGCTAACTAAATAGTGATATATAATTGTCATGAAATACTATTGTGCTGTAAGAAATGATGAACAGGATGGTTTCAGAAAGACCTGGGAAGACATATATGAGCTGATGCAAAGTGAAGTGAGCGGAACCAGGAGTACATTGTACACAGTAACAGGAATATTATAAGGATGATCAACTATGAAAGACATATTTAGCTACTCAAAATAATTCAACCCAATTCCAAAGGACTCATAAGGAAAAATGCTGTCCATCTCCAGAGAGAACTGATTAACTCTCAATGCAGCTTGAAGCATGCTTATTTTGACTTTATCTTTTCTTATTTTTGTGTGTGTTTTCTTTTGTGATACAGTTAATGGAAATATGTTTTCAATCATTTTACAGGTATAATTGATATCAAATTGTTTCCCTTCTCAAGGAGTGGGGAAGGGTGGGAAGGAGAGAATTTGGAACTCAAAATTTTAAGAAATAAATGTTAACATTTTTTTTCATATATCTGAGAAATAATTAATAAAATAAACCATATACATACACACATATGTATTGTGTATTTAAAAAAAAATAAACATTATGCCACTTCCCACAATTCCCATTATAGAGCTTCAGCTGTCTCCCTAAGCTGCTTCAACCAATTCTCATATGGCATGGTATTCTCATTTTTCTTCCATGAGCGTTGTTGCTCTTTCCTCAAGTGAAACCTACTTTAGCTAGTCAGTATTTTTCCTAAAATGTGGCAACCAGGACTGAATATGGTACTCCAAATGTTTTTTTGACTAGACAATTATAGCCATTCTGTCACCTCCCCTATTTGATGCTCTATGTGTCTTAATGCAGCCTAGGAGAGTAGTTATTAGTTTGGCTACACCTTCCTACTGTGGGCACCTATTATGATTTAAGTGCACTAAAATTTCACATAGGAAGAAACTTATTTCCACAGAAGAATAATGACTTGTCCATTGTCATAGATTTAATTACTGAGAGATTTAGGACTATATAGATCTTCAGACTGAGTTCAGTAATTTTCCTATTATACCATGATGCTTCTCATGTTGATAGTATTGAAGGGGCATTTATTGTACGGAATATGCTATTCATTAAATGTTTTTTTTCCCATGTTTTATTTTTAACTGTGAGGTAGAGGAATATGCTGTTATTGTTTCACTGGGTTGATGGGAAAGAGAAAAAAGAACTGAGAATGAATGAGAAATAAGAGAAGAGGAGTGAGGGAGGGAGACACTGAGGCTATATATGTAGTAATATGAGGATTATGTGGTCTGCATAACAATTTTGTTATGGTTTAATTTTTTTTAAATAGAAATGTCATGCCTTGGTGCTTCTTCAGAAAATAAGCTGAATCACAACATTTGACCTTGACTAGATGCTGAATTTAGCCATTTTCCTACATTAGCTAGTTTTCTGACATTTTAACATTGGATTTTTTTTTTTGCTGTGAACATGTGCTTAGTTGTTCTCTTTTCTTGAGTTTTTAATTCCATGGTTTTAAAAAAGTTATGTTATTGCAAGAAAATGTACAAAAGTTGCAGATCTTAAAGAGTACACTTCAATGACAAGAGATATTGCACTAGCTATTGGTGTAGAAAGATCAAGTGGTTCCAGAATTATTAAGTAATGAAACAGGATCAATCTTAGTGAAGCACACACAAAAATTTTGTTTAAAATTGAAAAAAAAATAATGCAAATCATTCCTTTGAAATAGCCTAACTAACCCTCAGAAAACAAGCAGAGATTTAGAAGGACCTGACAACAGCTAGTCATGTCAAGTTCCTTCCAAACATTTAATTTTCCTCTATCACTCACCTTCTGATTCCTTTCCTTTTAATTGTAGTTTGCCTCAGAACTGGGCCTCAAAGCCATTTCAGCCTCCTCCCATGCTGGGCAATTCTTGTTTCATATTCCTCAGTCTCTGCTCAATTTGACTTCTGTGATGGTAGAACTGGCCTGAGATGGATTCTGAGCTCTTTCCCTTAAATTTAGTGGAGTGCCATCTAGTCAGACATGCATGTCTTATCCCAATTCCTTTACTCCCACAATCCTTTTGCTTAAAGGTTCCATTTCAGTGTACTGTAGGCATCTTAAAGTAAGAAGAACAGTGAGAAGACCAGTAAAAAAAATCTTGTAACAATATTAAGGAAGGAAAAAAAGGCTTGTCATAGGCAAGACAAAGACTAGAGTACTGAAGAATGAAAAAAAAGAGAAGCTATTTTTGCTGTTGCTACTCACTTGTTTTATTCAAGGCTATATCAAACCACTGTCAGAAAAAAGTCTCGGTAGCCTGTAAGAGCTAGATATCTTGATCATATTGTAAAATGTCTACCTGCTCAAAAAAATGTTTGCAACATTTTTTAAAACACCCAGTAGACCTAAAAGTTTAGTATCATTGAGGCAATGATAGACCCTAATAAATATACTGATGTAATGAGAAGTAGAATTGTTCATGCATTGGAGAGGTTCCCACATGGAAATGACATTGCCTTATGTCATGTTCCATGTGAGGTTGCTTTTTTTTTCCTCTAAAGATGAGGATAAATATATTTCAGTGATTTTATAACCTGCTAAAAATTTGAAAACTCTAAACAAGGCCAGACTTGGAAAAAAATTATTTTCCAAAGGTATACTTTATGGCTAATTTGCACTTTTGGGTCACGTGACGAATAAGATGGAGATATTTTCTCTGATCTTCACAATCTTTAAATCTCTTCTAAATAGGAATTATCCACAAAACATCAAACAGTTTACCTCTCTTTATAGTCTCGAGAACAACATTAGGAACTGAAATGAAGTAAAAACCCTATGAACTAATAGCAGAGAAGGCTGATCTTTAACCCCTGGTGTGCTTACTCATTACCCCATCCCTCACCATCCCTCATGCTGGCAGGGCAGCATAAGCTCACGCAAATGCTTACAATAGAATTTAACTCTCCCCCTTCATCCTCCCTTTTCTAGGAAAAACCAAAAGGGAAACACTTGTCCTGTCTTGAACATCAGTGTGGCAGGGCTCAGCCAGAGGATTGTGAGAGTAAAGGAATTGGGGTAAGTTATGCATGTCTGACTAGATGGCACTCCACTAAGTTTGAGGGAAAGAGCTCCGAATTCATCTCAGGCCAGTTCTACCATCATAGAAATCACTTGGGGCAGAGACTAAGGAATATGAAACAAGAATTGCCCAGCATGGGATGAGGTTGAAATGGGTTTGAGGCCCAATTCTGAAGCAAACTACCATTAAAAGGAAAGGAATCAGAAGGTGATCAATAGAGGAAAATGAAATGTTTGGAAAGAGCCTGAAATGACTAAAATTATCAGGAGGAAGAAAACTCAATTAAAGACTAAGGAATATAAACCAATAGGGGAGATGTAAATAACAAATGAGAAAATTACTTCCAGATCAATGTAAAAAGTCCAGACATCTGTGAATAAATATTACAAGAAAAAGGACAAATGAATTAACAGCTGATGAAGCAGATGACCCTGTGAATTCTCAAGAGAGCATCAGTCCATAGTAGGATGTTCCTGATGGTTTAAAAGATAAATAAGAATGATAAAAGTAGAATTTATGACCTGCACATCAGAAACTTGGCAGAATAGAAAAAAAATAAAGTAACTTGCAGTGACAAATTTCACCAAAGAGAGGATGTATAGAGACAACTTAAGGGTTTTTGGTCTCCCAGAAGAACCCAAGTCAAAATACTTGAATACCATAGTGTAAGAAACAGTGTAAGAAAAGTGCCCAGAATTTCTGAACATAGAAAGAATTCACAGATCACCTCTGGGAGAAAAACAGAAAAGAAAAAAAAAACAAACAAAACAAACCAAACCAAACATAAAAACCTTGATGCTTGACTGAGGGGAAATAAAAAGTGGGGAAGGAATGAATAATTAGAGAAAAGGATAAAAGGTAAAGGAACTAAAGCATTAAGCAAAACTTTAAAATTTATAAAAGGTATAACACAAATCAGGGCAGGAGTTGAAGTGAGGGAAAAAGGGTGGGAATAGGGTTACCTTAAAATAAATTAAGCTAAAATAACTGACAAGACAAAATATTATGTTAGGAGGAAGAGTGAGAAAAAAAATCCTGATTTGGAAAAAAAAGTAGAGACAAATGAAGAAAAGTATAAACCTAAATCACAATTGTAAATGTGAATGGATCAAACAATTCAATAAGATGAAAAAGAGTGACAGTTTGGATAAGAAAACAAAACTACACAATCTGTTGGTTACAAGAAACATACTTTAAAAATGCACAGCCTACAAATGAGGGACTACGAAAAAAAATTTCACCAAAAAAGTAGGAGTTGCAATTATGCGATCAGATAAAGAAAAAAAAAAACATAAAAAGGAAGAATCAAGAAAACTACATGATGCTGAAAGGAATCATAGACAAAGACACAAAAACAAAAGCAGTATCAATATTAAATTCATGTCTTCCAAAAGATTTAGCATTTAAATTCATTACAGAATACTTTGACAGTAAACACATTGGTGACAGGAAATTTCAATATCCCTTAGTTTTCAGTAAGTTTATCAAAAAGATAAATAAAAGTGAAAAAACAGAACTGAACAAATTACTGGAGAAAGTAGGGATAAAAGAATTATTGTTTATTGTAAGCGGGCCTTCTATAGGATATGCATATGTCTTAGAACCACAGAGAACTTTTGAAAAAATTGGTCATGTAGAAAGGCAAAGAAATATTTTAAAAAATGAAAAAGGCATGAATAATAAATACAAAAAAGTAATCAATTCAGATAGTACAAATAAAAGACACAAACCCAAAAGGAAATATCATGAAATTCTAAATAATGAGTAGGTCAGAAAACAAATCATAGAAACAATTTATGATTATGTGAAAAAATGAGAGTGATGATGTCAGGGTACCCTGACCCTGATGACAGGGGCAGCCAGTTACTTACCTCAATCGACAAGGCGCCCATGCATTCTCAAGAACAGAAGAGTAGAGGCTGGAAGGTACAAGCAGAGAAATTTTATTGAGCCCTCTCCATGGTGAAGCCTTACTGCCAGATCTTAAGGCAGACTTCAATCCTGCCTCCCCAGTTTGAGTCTTACCTAGCCCAGACCCGCATACCATAAGTGACAAACAACAGAGCCCAGCCGCCTGGAACAGGATGAAACAATAATGGGAGAGGGAAGGGGCAGTCACAAGGGCATGAAGGCCCCAGGATGTGGAGATGCTTATCTGGAACATCTGGTAACCACACATATGAAAACCTTGAGCAATGCAGTACCCCCTGACCTCTAAGTGACCAGGGGCAGTGCAGTATGCTCTGAATTCTACATGATCCAGCTAAACCCAGGGCCTCAGACACTCCCTGTGCCTCAAACATAACTGTCTGCAGCCTGCATATTTTTTCTAACCCTCACACGATGAAACAAAATGTCACAATTTATGGGATGCAGTTAAAACAGCCCTCAGGGAAGAAAAAAAATCACATCCCTATCACTCAGTTAATAAGCATTTTAAAAGTACCAGGTATTCGCTAAGCATGGTATTCAAAAAGAGAGAAAAGATAGTTCCTAGGGGTGGAGGCAAGATGGCAGAGTAAAAATAGGAATTTGCTTGAGCTCATCCCCTAATCACTTCTAAATACCTGTAAAAAATGACTCTAAACAAATTTTAGAGCTAAAGAACACACAAAATTTCAGAGTGAAACACATTTCCAGTTGAAGACAGTCTGGCAGGCTTACAGAAAGGGTTTATGGCACCTGAGAGTAGAGCACAATCCTGCTGTGAGTTGTGCCTCCATAAACTTGGCAGAGCAGGCCTCAGGGGATTGAATCACTGGGAGCTGTGGTGGTTTTCAGACTTCCATAAACACTAAAGATAAAGTAAAAGGTCAGTGGGGAAACTGTTGGACATGAGTGAGAGAAGAGCATAGTCCTTCCCCAGCCCTAGGGCAACGCAGGTGGCGGTGGTGGCAGTGGTGGTGGTGGTGGCAGTGGCGGCGGTGGCAGCAGCAGTGGCAACAGCAACTGCTTCTGGAGCTCCAGGCCTACTGATGGTGGGGGGATCAAGTGGCTGATCAGAGGGCAATTGCTCTTGCTTTGCCCTCCTTGGATCTGGGTCACAGTCTTAGGTGGCAGTCCTGGGGTGAGGAGGAGCACTGGCATGGCAGAGCTTGTGGCAGCTGTGGAGGGGGACTCTTCCTCACAGTTCTGAGTCAGAAAAGAGTACCTGTGTTCACTCACAGACCAGAGAACAGACAATGGAAGGAGTAAACACTTTTCCTTTGATCATATCACCTTGGATGAACTGAAAATTCCCAGGTACCTAGAAGTAGCTCTGACAACAGCTGCGCAAAACCCCAGAAAATTGCACAAAGCATTCTCTACTCTAGAAGCAGAGTCCTACTTTGGCAAAGAGCTCAAAAGTCAAGTAATTGGCTGGAAAACTGAGCAGATAGAGGAAAAAACATCAGACCATGGAATCTTTGGTTACAAGATGCACAAATCATACGACCAGAAGAAGACAACAAAGTCAAAACTCCTGTATCAAAAGTCTCCAAGAAAAATATCAATTGGTTACAGGCCATGGAGAAACTCAAAAAGGATTTTGAAAATCAAGTAAGACAAATAGAAGAAAAATTGGGAAGAGAAATGAGAGTGATGCAATAAAATCTTGAAAAACAAGTCAATGGCTTGTTAAAGGAGACCCCACAAAATACTGAAGAAAATAACACATTAAAAAACAGACTAACTCAAATGGCAAAAGAGGTCCAAAAAGCCAATGAAAAGAAGAGTGCCTTAAAAAAGACAGTTCCTGCTCTCAGGGATCTAACAATCTAGTAAGAGAGGTAACATATGAATATATGTGTATGGGAAAGACTTTCTATAGAAGATGAGAATTTAGTTGGGACTTAAAGTCAGGCATCAGGGACTGTGAGAAAATTCCCAGAGCTGAGACATGGATTGTCTTGTAGGTGGAACAGCCAGAAGGCCAGTGTTGCTGGATCAGAGTATGTGGTAGGGTATGGAATATAAGAAGGCCGTAAAGGTAAGAGAATCCTAGATTATGAAGGACTTTGAATGCCAGACAGAGCATTTTGTATTGATTCTGGAGGTTATAGAGAGCCACTAGAGTTTATCGGGCGTGGGAGAGGAATGACATGATCTGACCCATACTTTAGGAAATTCACTTCTGTGACTGGACAGAGAATGAATTGGAGTGGGGAGAGACTTGAGGGATGCTGACCCACTGGCAGGCTAGTGTAATAATCAAGGTGTGAGATGATGAGAGCCTGCACTAAAGTGGTGGCAGTATGAGAAGAGACAAGGGGATGTATTTGGAAGACCTTGCAAAGCTAAAATCAATAGGCCTGGGCAACAACTTGGATATGGAGGGTGAGAGGCAGTGGGGAATCCAGGGTGACTTCTAGGTTACAAGCCTGAGGGAGTGGAAGAATGGTGGTGCTCTCTACAGTAATGTTGAAGTCAGAATTGGGAGAGTGGTTTGAGTGTGATAGAATTCATTTAGGTGACGTTCTTTTAGCCATCAAGAGCTGCTTTTATTTATGTGAAAAGCACACAGACCTTTTTTTTTTTAGCAAAAAACTAATGGAGGATCTTACATTTGGGGGAGTCAGGCTTATATAGAGGTTTCAAAATAAAGAAGTAGTTTTAGAGTTTTTTATGAGGGTAAGATTAAGGACAGGACAATAAAGGATTTTGACATAGGGTGAGGGAGGCAAAAGTAATTCTTTATGGTCCAGGATAAGGTTTTTAGGGTTTTATGGTGTGTTAAAGATTAAGGATAAGGCAGGGGGACACAGGTTAAAGATTAAGAACAGAGCATGGGGGACACAAATTGAAGATTAGGGACAGGTGGAATGCAGGATAAGGGAGTCAAAAGCAGTTCTTTGGTACAGTTTAAGAAGTTTTTTTGGTGGTATTTCAAGATAAGGAGAAAAGAACTTTAGGATGCTCTCAAGTTACAGGATGAACTACAGAATGAGCCATCCCTCTAGAGGGACCTTAAAAATACTGGGAAAACAACCATTAATATTGTTCTTAACCATCAAGGTACCATTTGTGTCCACATAAGTAATAAGGAAGGGAAGAAGGAGGAAGATTTTAACAGGGAAAGATAATGAGTTCCATTATGAACATGTGTGGTTTAAGATGTCTACATCCTTATATACATATTTTAATAAAACAGAAAAAAGTAATGATCTGAATATACATTAAAAATTAGAAAACCAACAAATAGAACAAAAATAAAAAATGCAAAAAAGGATATATTAAAAATTACAGGAGAACTAGATAAATTGGAAACCATAGTCCCATAGAAATGATAAATAAAAAAAAAACTGATTCTTTAAAAAATTGATAAAATTGATAAACTTTTAGCCAATCTAATAAAAAGAAGGTAGAAAGCCCAATCAACAAAATAGTAAATGAGCAAGATAAAATCACAGGAGAATGTGAAACAAATAAAAACAATTGTCAGAATTTGCTGTGTGCAATTAAATGTTAAAGAACTGAGAACAAAAGAGAAATAAAGTGAAACTTTCAAAAATATAAAATAACCAAACTAACAGAAGCCCAGATGGAGATTTTACTAATCTTTTTTTCAGAAGAAGGACATTGAACTCATTGTAAAAAAACTTCCAAAGGAAAACAATTCTTGGTTCTGATGGATTCATAGAAGAATTCTGTCAAACTTTTAATGAACAGTTCATACTAGTACTACACAAATTATTCTTAAAAATTGAGAAAGCACATTTACAGATTCCTTTTATAAGAAGACTATTGTTCTAGTACTTATAATTTATTGACTTAAATATGTAAGAAAATGGTATTTATAATCATCTATAATTCCCCTCAGGAAAGATCTTACTAAATTAAAATATAAAAATAATTAATATCATTTGATAATATTTGCTTATTATCTGTGTCAATTAGCCTTTTTGACAAGCCTCAGTTTCCTTTTCTTTAAAATAAGGCAGTTAGGATCAACACCTACCGCTAGCTTCACATGCATGAACTTATGACTTCCTGAGGTACCCCCTTGTATCAGCAATGTAGCATTCACAATGCCTACAGTAACTGTAAGTATGCCGATATGGTTATTAATCACAAAATGGAACAGGCTCTCTACATAAGAAATATACCTAGAGCATTTATTTAAATACCAGAAAACTGAGTCCCAAAACCAGAAAGTCAAAGCCAACATAGTAGTTATGAAGTTGGCACATGTAGTTAAAATAGTAAACACCCACATTCTCAAGCCTTCAAAACAGGACGGGCTACCTCAGGCAAAGATCCTCCTCTCCTCACTCACGACAACTGCTCAGCGTCCAGGCAGCTTGCTCCCAGCAGCTCCGGCCCCTGGCAGTTCCCGTCCCAGGCAGTCCTCAGCAGGAGTCCTTAGCAGAGATTCTGGCTGGCTCAAAGAAAAAGGAGTTCCCGCCGCAGCTGCTGCTGCTGCTTCTAGTCAGCACCACATGGAGACTAGCTTGGTTCTGGCATTCTCTTGCTCCACCCCTTCCTGCTAGGTCAGCAAGTTCAAGGGGCATGGAAGATCTTCAAATCCTAGTATCATTACACCTCTGAGCTTTTTAATGTGTTGTAGGCAGATAAGAAATTAGAAAGCTTAAAATCCCTGCCATTCAGGAATTTTCACTTGGATGAAGTTTGGATTTTGAATTTTTTTTCCTTAAATTTCATGTGAGTGCAATAAAGTTTTCCCCAAACACCTTAGTGGAGAACACATTTTCCCTAGAAAACTGTGGATCATAAATCCTTTATTCCAGAATTCTTTTTGGGGAACGATTGCATACAGACTTCTGAAAAGTACTGAAAAAGATTAGGGATGTTATCTGTGTGGGGAGCTGGTACGAGACTGGGGGAAATGGACAGATTTCTACATTTCTGAAAGTCAGTGTTTGTTTACCTGGGAATTGACATCATTTTTTTTTAATTAAATTCTTTATTAAATTTTTTTGAGTTACATCTTTTCTCCCCGTCTTTCCCCCGCCCACCACCCCAAAACAGCCATCCCAGTATTTCCCCCCTCCCCCAGTCTATTCTCTCCTATGTCACTTTTTGGTAGGGCAGGATGGATCTCCCAACTGCAGTGCCTGTGTATCTCAAGTTCCAGTTGGATG